>JAMPIV010020873.1:0-81479 GCA_024509875.1 Oreohelix idahoensis | reverse complement strand
TTGTTGGGGCAGAGCTGGGAGAAGGTCGTTTCTTCTCGCTAGTGTGTCCCAGCGTATTTGTGTTTTTCTATGAAGGGAATTTAATAATTAAAGAGGATAATTCTTTTGAAGTAAGGATAAAGAGATTATTGTTGGGAAAGTTATTTCTCCCAGGAGTTTATGAATTGTTTTCTAAGAGTTATTACCCAGATGCCAGGGAGTACACCGGCATTATATATTTTGTAAGAAGTCTGATGGATTTATTATAGAGGCCATTGATTGCACCGGCCGTGATTTTGATTCATATTTATTCTCATGGATTTTTTTCCCTTGTTACTAGAAGCCATTGTATGCCGCTGTGTAAGCGACCAGTGATCATCATCACTTATAAAGATATTGATGTAAACCTTTATGAAACGTGAGCTGCTGTGTTTTGCAGCCTTTGTACTTTGAGTTGTGTACCTGTAGCTGGATCTTTGAATATTGCTTTGAAGGGATTTATGCTATGAGTTACTGCATTCTACAGCCTATTGAGACTGCGATGCACGTCTTTTGTTTGGATGACTATTTTTGCTGTACGTCTACGAAATGAACTTACTTATCTGATTCACCATGATTTGCTATGAAGTGTCGTCCTATGTTACCACGATGTTTACGTGACTGTGGCGTAATAAACTATTTAAACGTCACCAGTCGTTGCAAAGTTTCCTGACTCGTACGTTTACTGTAGTGTGTGGTTCCAGCCTGTGTTGGTATGCCAGAACCTTTTTACATTCGCGTTTGTTGACAGTCACTTACTCACACATCAGTCGGCCATCCGTAAGCCCGACCTCACTGACTCTGTACTTGTCAGTCCTTGTTATACCACACCATCCACCAGACACATTCCACCACCATCAACAGTAATTGAACATAATATGTACCACTCATGTTAACCCTCAACATGGTGGTAACATAACTGGTGGCCAGTGTGGGGACATGTTGAAGCTGTCAGCCTGATATACAACTTCATATTACTCGAAGGATATCTTCTACGGACAATTAGCAGATGGCAAGAGAACAGTTGGGCGACCACAGCTGAGGTTCAAAGATGTGTGCAAGAGAGATATGAGAGCACTGGACATGGATCTAGCAACATGAGAGGATGAAGCTGCCGATCGCACTAAGTGGCGATGCTATTTACGGCGCCACCTCAGATTGGGCGAAAAGAGGCTCACACAACAAGCAGAAGAGAGCAGAAAACGTCGAAAGGAGCACCAGGAAAATAAGCAGCTGAGGGCTGCCACCTCAGGGGCGCATTCCCATAGTCAGTTATGACTGAAGGGCCTATTATTATTATTATTATTATTATTATTACTCGCCTTGTACGACTTGTTCTATTCTGTCTTTGTCTTATACGAAACTCCCAGGAACTACACTTAGGTAAAAGGTCAAGGATCCCGTTACACGCCCATTAAGGCATATTGGGAATACGGTGTTAGGCCCGTATTTTCTTGGCCATCGGCACACTAGGGGTGATGTGGTCAGTATCACGCCGGCCGCCTTAACCTTCCCAGAGTTGTTCTGGTACCCAATTCGTGAGGCTGGGTCGACCCCGGAGCTGGCTGCGTTCTAAAAAATCCCACCACAACTGGGGATCGAACCATGGACCACCGAGCTAGGAAGCCAGTGCGAACTACACTTAGCTGCACCATATAATGAAAGCCATTCAGTTTTTTTCCGTCAAGTATTATGAACCAGTCTTCTTCTTCTTGGTTCTTTAGCCCCTGATTGACAAAGCAGTCACTGGCCATCACGCCTAGTGGCGTCTTGTAGAGCAGCAACAAACTGCCCTACTTTGCTCGGTCGGAGGCCATCCTTCGTGCAGTGCCCCAACTCTGGTTCATTCTTTGAATCTCAGCCTCCACTATTCTCCACCAGGTCGCCTTTGGTCTGCCTCTCTTTCGCCGTCCTTCTGGGGTCCATGGCAAACAGTTCTTGTGATGGTGTCAGGTTCTCTTCTGAGGACATGGCCAACCCAGTTCCAGCGTCTACCCGCAATGATGGTGTGCATGCCTGTTTGACTGCTCTGTGGAAGCAGTTCCTAGTTGAAGATGGTATTCGGTCAACAAATTCGAAAAGCATTCCTTAGGCAGGTTGTGTGGAAAGAGGATAATTTGGACATTTCCTTTTCTGTACCTCTCCAGCATTCCGCACCAGACAATAGTACACCACAGTACTTAACGAAAAAAAAATAATAATAACAAAATGGCTTTCCAGAGGCGTCGCTGAAATATTTGGCATCCGGGGCGGATCCTACCTTTGTCACCTTCCTGGCATAAAGAAAAACACTTGCATGTATATTTTTAACAGTAAGTATTATCATAACTCCACCTAGGTCGGTCCCAAGCCCGGCTGAAAAAGGAGGATGGCGGCCTGCATGGAGGCCGTAAGGAGGCAGCCCCTCCACCATGCAAAGGCACAACAGGCCAATCACCTGTTTGCTTTAAACTTTTGATTATGAGAACTACAAGAGAGAAAACCGAACTGATTCTAAAGGCGACGAACTGGAGCGGACTACGACTTATGGAACTTGGAACAAAAGAAGTATAAATGGGAAAGAAGAGGAGCTGGTGGAAGAGATGAAGAAAACAAAACTAGAAATCCTGGCTATAACGCAAACAGAGAAAAAAGGACAAGGAGTCATGGATCTCGATGGCAACACGCTGCTCTACAGTGGTGTACCGACATCTGAAAGAGCTAAAGGGGGCGTGGGTTGCATTGTGGCCAAAAACCAAAAAGATAGTATCAAGGGATGGAACTTTGTCTCGGAGCGCATTATAGTTGTAAAACTAAAAGAAGGAGAACCCATAGTCAACCTGGTCATAGTGTATGGGCCAAATGAGGATGAGAGAGCAGAGGTCAAGGAGGAATTCTTCGAGCTGCTTCAAAGGACAGTGGATGACTGCCTAGATTAAATTATCAAGCTCGGAGATTTCAATGCCAGAGTTGGAAATGACCATGCTAGATGGAATGGAGTTATCGGAAGATATGGAGAAGCTACTCTCAATGACAATGGAAAGCGACTCCTTAGATTCTACAGTGAGCAGAATCTGATCATTACAAACACAAAGTTCCCCTATAAGCGCAAACATGCATACACTAGATGTGAACCAACAAAGAATGAGAAGTCAGTGATCGAATATGCCATTGTTAGGAGGAGCTCATTCAAATATGTCCGGGATGCTAGAGTCTGGAGGGGGCCAGAGATTGGAAGTGATCACTACCTGCTTACAATCAACAGAACAACTGAAAGAGTTGCTCAGCCTAGGAACTGCCCAACATCACGCAAGAAACTAAGTAAACGAACGGGAGAAATGAGCATTAAGACCTACAAGCTGAGAGAGCCAGAAATTAAGACCAGATATCAGGGGCTTATTGCTGCAGCGGTGAGCAACACAAAAGAACAACCTGATGACTTGGAAACCCTCTGGCTTAAATTCAAGGACATCATAAAGACAGCTGCTGCAGAAGCATGTGGTGAAGTCCGAGTTGGGAGCAAGAGAAAGAGGACACTCTGGTGGACGGAGGAAGTCAAAGAGAAAATAAAAGAGAAGAAAATGGAATGGAAACAATACTTAGGAGCTAAAAGCACAACAGGACAGATTGAGAAATATAGAGAATATGTGACACTCAGAACAGAAGCAAAGAACAAGGTGCTAGCAGCAAAACAGAAGTATTGGGAAGAATTTGGAGAAAAGCTTGAAAAAGATGCACAAGAAACCCAGAAATTCTTCTATAAGACCCTAAAGAACACGAGGAAGGAAAAACAATGCCCTCTTAAATTTATAAAGGACAAGCAAGGCAAATTGCTTGCTGCCCCGAAGGAAGTAATGGAAAGATTGAAAGAATATTTCTCAGAACTCCTGGATGGTGAGCAGGGTGAAGCATAAGAAATGATAACCACTAGCACAGAAGAGAAAACCAATGATGGTGAAGATGACATAAAGATGGAAGAACTGAAGACAGCACTGGAGAAAATCAAGATGGGCAAAGCAGTAGGTCATGATGGTATAACACCAGAAATGGTTAAGTACATGGGAGCATCAGGCGACCTATTACTCTTAAGGGTCCTACAGGCAGCGTGGTGCAACAAGACCATACCAAAGGATTGGGAGATTGCCATCATAACACCAATTTTCAAAAAGGGTGACAATCGACAATGTGGAAACCATAGAGGCATATCCCTTCTCAGTGTCCCTGGTAAAATCGACTCTAGAATCCTAGAGCAGAGACTCCGACGCCTAGCTGAGCCACAATTGGATGAGGTCAAGTGCGGATTCCGAGCAAACCGAAGTACTCAAGACTTAATCTTCACACTCAGACAGCTGAGTGAAAAGGCCCTTGAGTATAAAAGTGAGATCCATCTTTGTTTCATAGATCTGGAAAAGACGTTTGACAGGGTCCCCTGGGGCAAACTTTGGGACTGTTTGGCAAGGTAGAACATTCCAGCACCTCTGATTCATGCTATACAGAGCTTCTACAAGTCTTGTAGAAATTATGTGAGGACAGCAACCATAAGTCAGAATAGTTCAGGACCACCACTGGTGTAAGACAAGGTGATATCCTGTCACCTTATCTTTTCATACTCCCCATGGACGATGTCATCAAGGCATGTAAGGAGAGAACAAGAAAGTATTCAGTGGGGTACTGGAAGATAAGACAGGTCTGTATTTCAGAGCTGGCATTTGCTGATGATGTTGCCCTGATTGCTAAATCAGAGGCACATCTCCAATCCAACCTGCAAGTCTGGAAGGAAGAGCTGGAGAAGAGAGGGATGGTCATAAGCAGCTCTAAAACAAAATCCATGGTGATATCACGAGAAGAAAGAAGACACCAGATTAAGCTGGGAGAACGGGTCCTGGAGCAAGTCGACCACTTTAAATACCTCGGAGCTATTATAGACCGAAAGGGAGGCATCAAAGAAGAGTTAGCCACTTGAAAAGCAGCAGCTGGGAGACTTTTTCAGGCCATAAATCGAGGTTTCCTCAGCAAGAGAGAGGTTGGTAAGAAAACGAAGATGGCTGTATACCGCTCCACATATGTCCCAGTCTCTAAATAAGGATGCAAGTCTATGGGCAATGACTACAACCCACAAAAGCCAGATCCAAACCTCAGAAATGAGGTATCTGAGGAAGGTGGTTGAAGTAACAAAAACAGACATGGTCCGCAACCAGACGATACGTCAAGGCCTAAAATCCCACCCCGTGCAGACCCAAGTAGAACAGTCCCAACTAAGATGGTTTGGCCATGTCTGCAGAATGGGAGAAGATCGGATACCACGACAAGCATGGGAAACAAAGAGCCAGGGATTCAGACCCCCCCAGGACGACCCAGAGTCCGCTGGGAGGACAACATTAGACAATCTTTGAAGGACCGAGGACTAGAATGGAACCAGGCTAGGAGGAAGACAGCCGATAGGATAGTCTGGCTCTCTCTCTCTTCCAAACCTCTACACCTCACGGTAGAAGGGAAACGACTAAGTAAGTAAGTAAGTATTATCATAATAGTGTCCAATGGCACCCTCTTCCTGGTTGTCACCCGGGGCGAATCGCCCCCCCCCCCTCCCCTTAGTACGCCACTGCGGCTGTCATAACAGCCAACAGCAACGGATCGTTTGAAATTTTCGCAAATCGGTGTGTGGAAAACCTGTACTCCCGTGAGCTGCCTTAAGTTGTCGAACATGGAAAAAAAAAGTTAGAAAAATATAACATTAGCTAACATTTGTTAATATTAACGTCTATATGGCAGGCCGTGGTAGCGTCACGGTTTCCCCGTAAGCTGGAAGGGGATCGATACTGAGAAAAAAAAATACTGAAGGTCTACGCTGGAGAAATAAATTACAGCCAAACTGCAGATCTGCGTGGGCACAGGAAGCGCTGGGGTGCAGGCTTCCCGCAAGGGGAGGGGGGGGCATTGTAATGGTGGTGTTATGGTCCGTCGTCATCATTTCCCTTTTGGTACTTTCTGGACCATGGAGCAGCAATCAATGCTTTGTCTCGCTTGACGGAAGACTGCACTACTACGTTCACGTGCTCTTGTAGAGGTGATTTATGTAGCAAGTTGTTTGACATGATGATGATGATGATGCTAGTCCCCGTGTAAAACTTCAAATTAGTTGTCTTTTCTGACATTTTTGAGGGAGTAGTTGTTGTCATATTCTTTCGTCCCAGGAACTAACCGGGGTTTGTTAGTTGTTGTAGCAACTAAAATTGTTGTAATGACACCAGAAGTATACGTATGACACGCACGCACAGAGAGAGAGAGAGAGAGAGAGAGAGAGAGAGAGAGAGAGAGAGAGAGAGAGAGAGAGAGAGAGAGGGGGGGTGTGAGAGAACGAACGAACGAACTTTATTTTCGAAGGGTTAAGAATTGGGCGCGCAGGCCCGTCTGACATTCTGCCCTTTCACTCTCATTTATCTTGCATACTATTTCCTTTCATTCCCACATGTTACTTTAAGCATTAATTTAAAGGCATGCAACATTATACAGTTAACATAACAGCATTCATTTACAGTATGCAATCATAATAAAAAATGAGTAGGTTGTTTTTTTTAAACAAACAAGATAGTAATTGAAACAAAAAATGTATTAATTAATTTTAAAAAAAATTAAAATAAAATAAACAAAACAATAAATAAATAAATTCAGTATACCGACACTCACTCATGCGGTCAAAACGTCTACAATTAATCTGCATTTTTGAATGTGTCATCAATCATCAATACAAAAATTACATAAACACATTCTTGCTTATATCCATACATTCTTGGTGGAAAATAATATATTAATAATAACACTTTCTTACGCGAGGGAGGCGAAAGAAATCACAAACATCCAATCACAATGAGGATAACAGAAAGACGCACCAATGATATGACACGATAGACAGCTGCAGTTTAAAACGTACACGGAAGACAATATGTCCATTATCATTTATTTTCCTTCTTTATATATACTATCTAAATTTTATTGGGGGTTAAATATGTATAATGCTATCTTTGTCATGATATGATCATTACCAGTGCCATTGCTTGAACAAAAAACTCTACGGAGATACCAGCAGACTCTGCTTTCTTTGAACATATTCAAGTTGATGTCTGAAAGAGAACGCAGAGGAAGTCATTGCTATTTCTTTCATCTACAGTCCCCACATCAGATACTGCCGTAAAGGAGTGAAATGTTAGAGATATCAGCTTAATGAGGAGGGGGTTATCAGTTCCCTTCTTTGCTGCCTTTGCCTTCCCTGACTCAAGAGCAAGAGCTAAGTACCCATTTACAGCTGGATAGATTGGAGAGACGCTACCAGTTTTCGATCCTAGAACCCAGTAACTATGCCGCGAGAAGCCAACACTCTAACCACTACGCCAATCGGATACTCTTCAACAATCTACAGGCATACAACCTTTCGATAAAATACTGTTATATTCTTTCTCTCATTGTCTTCGTTAAATATATCAACAATAAGTTACCTTCTCTATTTAAAAAAAAAAAAAACAAACAAACAAACAAACCCTATCTGTTTAGTCTAGTTCGCTCTCTCGCTCTCTTCATTTGACTAAAATGCTCACTCCGCCATTCTTACCGTCTTGATATATTATTTAACAGTTCCTACATATCTCACGAGCTCTGGTTTCCGTCTTAGACGAGAAGGGATGACAACAGGGAGGGGAAGAGAGAGAGAGAGAGAGAGAGAGAGAGAGAGAGAGAGAGAGAGAGAGAGAGAGAGAGAGAGAGTAATGGCAGAGAACGAAAGAGGATCAGAAAGGATAATACACAAGTACAGCAAGGCCGGTAACTGCATATACGCTGCTGAGCACATTTTCTCGTTAACAGCTCAAATAAGTCAATTACCTACTTGGGTTTTCATCTCAGATCTATTCTCATCCTTGGCACGGTATCTACAACGCCGCCTCCCCCCAGTGTGCTTCTTCCTCGTGTGGTCGATAAAACAACATGATACATAACAACAAAAGTTTACGTGTTTCTAAATATACCCGCCCATGCAAGTAGTTCTGGTTTTGGTCAGTCTACCTTATCATTCATCCGTTCATCTATTCATATATCATAATCATTTTTCCTTAGCGCTTCATATGGAGCACAGAGTCCTCATTGCAGTTAGTCCTCTTCCTTGAAGCCTGCACCAAGTACTCATATGCTCTTGTAGTGATAGTCTCAGTGGGAATCTGTTTTACACGGTGATATTTCCAACCCCACGCCCAAACTCATACTACTCGCCTTGTACGACATGTCTGAAGGATGCAGTAGTCCTATTATTTCTTTGTCTCCTCGGGGACCCCGATAACTGCACGAGTCATTTCTAAATATACCCGCCAATCAAACTAGCTCTCAGTATAGTAGATCCACCTTATCCCCCCCCCCCCCCCTTTTCTCCGTTCATCCATTCATATATTCGCCTTTTCATCTGTCTCCATGCTTCTATTTACTAAACATACATCGATATTCACATCTGTCCATCTAGTTAAACCCGCTAGCATATTATATTTATCGTTCAACTAACTTCTGGTAATGTCACGTCTTCCCGTCCTAGCAGCAAATTTACCTGTGACACTCCCCCAGAAACAATCTCCTTACAGCATCAATTACCTCAATAGCAATAATCAGTCGCTGTCGTGCAAGTTAAATCTATAGATTTCAAACATCCGACTGTCTATCACCAAATATCAACTTTCAGAATACTTGTATTTACTAGATCTATACAGATCAGAAGATAACATCAAGAAATTGACAAGAAAGAATACATCAGGGTGCGCCATCAAGACAAGCGACAGAAGACGTTGGAGACCCATTACAGCCGACCTTTGATGTAAAGACAGCACCGGTTGATGATGATGATACAGATCAAGGTCGTCGAGTAGCAAAGTGGTTAGAGCGCCTGCTTCTCCAGCCAAAGTTACCAGGTTTTAAACCATGTAACGTCACGCTTGATTCTACCCAGCTGTCAAGGGGTATCCGAGTCTGCTCTTCAGTTAGAGAAGGCAAAATCAGCGAGGAAGGAAACTGTGTCACCCCACCAAAACAGCCCGAACTGGAGCCCGAAGGTCCGATTGGCTGAGCGGTTAAAGCGCTGGCTTTTCGGCGGCGAAGTTACTGGACTCAGGGATAGAAACCTGGTGCGTCACACTCCATTCTTGCAAAATAGCAAAATTCTACGTTTAGTTATGCGTGAGTTATACGCAATCGAAGTACATGTACATTATTTTAGAACACTGTACATAATTTCACGCAATAAAACGGCAGTTAATTCTCTTTAATTCGATGTTTGTTTCGTATAAATCAGTTGGATAGAAGTGAAGATAAAACAATATAAAAACAGGATGTGACTTTTCAATGACCATGTACTTTACTGCTCGACGTTCAACTGTTGGCAACTGGAAATGACTGATATTTCTGTTGTTATTTATCAGACGTAGACACCAACAGACAGGACAGATCGAAGTTGACAGGGTGCGCTCTTGTGTACACGTCCAGCATTTATGCCTGATGGATTTACACACAGAGAAGGTGGAAAGCGGGGTGGGGATGGATGGGTTGTCTGGATGGATGGGCGGATAGATGAATGGGTGGATGTGAATGTGTGTGGATTGTCTGGACGAATGGGTGGATGGATGAATGGATAGGTGGACTGTTTGCATGGATGAATAGATGGGTGGGTGACTGGATGGATAGTTAGATAGATGGGTGAGTGTCTGAATGGATGGATAGATGAATGGGTGTGTGGATTGCCTGGAGGGATGGGTTGATGGATGGATGTGAGTCTGGATAGATGGATAGGTGGGTGGATTATCTGCAGAGATGGGTGGATGGACGAGTGGGTGTGTGTCTGGGTAGATTAATGGGTGGGTGTCTAAATGGATGAGTAGGTGGATTGTCTGGATGGCTGGGTGTCTGGACAGACAGATGGACGGACGGATGGGTGGGTGTCTGGACAGATGAATGGATGGCTGGGTGTATTGTCTGGATGGCTAGGTGTCTGGACATACAGATGGACGGACTGACAGACAGACAGAGGGATAGAAATCTAGCTAAATATACGAGTATATATAAACATATATATATATATATATATATATATATATATATAAATATATATATATATATATATATATATATATATATATATATATATATATATATATAAATAAACAGTCAGACAGACAGACCATATAAATAAAGACACACTACACACATACTAGACAAATAAATAGACAAGACAGAAATGCATACAGGCAAAAAGACCTACAGAGAGAGAGAAAGAGAGAGAGAGAGAGAGAGAGAGAGAGAGAGAGAGAGAGAGAGAGAGAGAGAGAGAGAGAGAGAGAGAGAGAGAGAGAGAGAGAGAGAGAGAGAGAGAGAGAGGACAGGATGCGGTAATGCATCACCCATGTTCTACCATCTACCTCTCACAGACACTAACCGCTGTTTTGAAACATGCGCGTAAACACAATCCTGTCTACTATAAATAATTTCTTAAAGTAGTAATTAGTCTAGAAAGTGTACTCTAGCTGGCTGAGCCGGATTTAGCAACCGCAACATGGTAATTTCTGCCTACAGACAGCTGCAACCTACACGCTACCAACAATAGAATCGTCACAGAACCACAACTCTGGTTCAAACTCAGAACAAACTCAAAAAGGTAAGTGTTAACATGGAAGGCTAGCTCAGACTTCTTTTCGCCTTAAGTAGTAATTTGAAAGGTAAAGGTAGTCCCATAACACACACTGAAGAAGGGGAGCAGGAAGTGTTAGAGACGTCACTATGCTAGTGTGACCGTTGGTGGTTTTACAAATTGTAGTTCAGACTACACACGATCAGTAATAATAGGTTCGTCATCGCTTCTAGTATTTAACCCAGGCTGTCTTGTCACCTTCTGTCTGATTATCATTAACAGGACATAATAATAATAATAATAATAATAATAGCCCCTTCAGTCATAACTGACTATGGGAATGCGCCCCTGAGGTGACAGCCCTCAGCTGCTTATTTTCCTGGTGCTCCTTTCGACGTTTTCTCCTCACCTCTGCTTCTTGTGTGAGCCTCTCTTCGCCCAATCTGAGGTGGTGCCGTAAATAGCATCGCCACTTAGTGCGATCGGCAGCATCATCCTCCCATGTTGCTGGATCCATGTCCAGTGCCCTCATATCTCTCTTGCGCACATCTTTGAACCTCAGCTGTGGTCGCCCAACTGTTCTCTTGCCATCTGCTAATTGTCCGTAGAAGATATCTTTTGGGATGCGACCATCATCCATGCGGCGAACATGGCCAAGCCAGCGAAGTCTGCGCTGTCTAAGAAGCGTATACATACTTTGAAGGCCAGCACGTGACAACACCTCGACATTTGTCACTTTATCTTTCCACGAGATGCCGAGGATGCGGCGTAGACACCGCAAATGGAAGGTATTGAGCCTTCTTTCTTGCTTAGCATAGGTCGTCCAGGTCTCGCTGCCATATAGGAGTGTGCTGGTGATGCAGGCATTATATACCGCAGCTTTGGTCTTCATTGTGAGTTTAGAGTTTCCCCAAACACGCGATGTGAGGCGGGCAAAGGTAGCTGCAGCTTTGCCAATGCGGCTGTCGATTTCTGTATCCAGTGAGAGTTTGTCATTGATGGTAGACCCTAGGTATGTAAAGTGGTGCACCACTGCCAATTCATAGTTATCGATAGTGATAACTGGTGCAGCACCCACATCCTGACTCAGCACATTCGTTTTCTTTAGACTTATTGTGAGGCCAAAGTCCTTGCATGCTTTAGTGAAGCGATTCATCAAGCTCTGAAGCTCCTGTTGGCTTTGAGTGACGACTGCAGCATCATCAGCGAACAACAAGTCTCTTATAGTGACCCTTCTGATTTTTGTTTTTGCCTTCAGCCTTGAAAGATTAAACAGACGGCCATCTGACCTAGTGTGAAGGCATATTCCTTCAGTTGCATCTCTGAATGCATGTCTCAAGAGTAAGGCAAAGAAGATTCCGAAGAGGGTCGGAGCCAGAACACAGCCTTGTTTAACGCCACTTCGTATATCAAAGGGCTGTGACGTGCTTCCAGCATATTGGACTGTTCCCTTCATGCCGTCATGGAATGACTTTATCATTTCCAGCATTTTAGAAGGGCAGCCTATTTTCAGGAGGATTTTAAAGAGTCCATCCCTACTAACCAAGTCGAATGCTTTTGTGAGGTCTATAAAGGCGATATATAATGGTCTTTTCTGCTCTCTTGATTTTTCCTGAAGCTGGCGGAGAGAGAAGATCATGTCTGTTGTTGATCTGCCAGCTCGGAATCCACACTGTGACTCTGGATATATGCGCTCAGCTAACTTGTGTAGTCGCATTAAGATGACTTTGGCAAAAACCTTACCAACAATACTAAGAAGAGAGATGCCTCTGTAGTTATTGCAATCACTTCTGTCTCCTTTATTTTTATACAGTGTTACAATCTTGGCATCTCGCATGTCTTGAGGAATAGTTGTCTCTTCCCAGCGCTGGCACAGCATCCTATGCAGGGGATGTAATAGCGTGCTCTTACAGCATTTGATTAAATCAGGAGGAATCCCATCACTGCCTGGTGCTTTGCCAGAGGCCAAGCTATCAATGGCCTTGCTGAGTTCCTCTAATGTTGGTTCGGCATCCAGCTCCTCCATAGTTGGCAGACTGTTGACACCATCAAGGGCTGCAGACGTAACGGTATTGTCTCTAGCGTAAAGCTCAGAGTAGTGCTCGACCCACCTCTCCATCTGCTTACACTTATCGGTTAGCTTCTCTCCACTGATGGTTTTTAGCGGTGCCGTCTTACTTTTATGGGGGCCAAGTGCTTTCTTTATGCCGTCATACATTTGTCTAATGTTGCCTGTTTGCGCTGCGATCTGGATGCTCTCACTGAGCTGGAGCCAGTAGTCATTTGCACAGCGTCGAGCAGTTTGTTGAACTTTGCTTCTCGTAGTCCTCAGGATCTGTAGGGTTCTGGCACTCGGTGAACGTTTGTATTCATTCATAGCACTGCGCTTAGCTTCAATGACAGGTGCCATCACATCTGATGAAGCATCAAACCAGTCATTTGACTTTGCTGTTTTCTTACCAAAGGTGGCAAGTGCAGTACTTTGAATGGTGTTCCGTAGATGCTCCCAGTTCTCTGTAATAGTATCACCATGCTGAGGGCTACTGAGCACTTTCTCGAAGGTCGCAGTGTGTCACGAAATGGATTTAGGACTAGAGACTGTCTACCTATAGTGACAAGACACTAGTGAGAAGGAAGACTGGAAAATTAGATTCAGATAGAAATATAGTGCAAAATGTGAAAGTTGAGACCATTGGCTCCGAGGTTGAGAACCGAGGTTGATTCTTTCCTCGCCACTTCGAACGTTTAAATTGCTATGGCCTCGAACCACCTCTAACTACCCTACGGGGATAAGGTTAAATTAAGATTCACAAACACCAAGGTACAGACAACATATAGCTACTGTACTAAAGGAAATGACTGATGCCAGCTACAATTTATACAAGTTTATTATACACCTATAAACAAACTCATATACATGTCAAATACAAAAAATGCGAGGATGCACACCTGAAACAAAATCAAGCACAATTAAAAATGCATCAACCCCAACCCTTCTCTCACAATTGCAACCTGTATGGAGAAAGAAGGTAAGGTTAACTGAAATGAACTACACTGCACTTGATGTCGCCTACACTCCAAACTAGCTGTTCTAAATTCTAACTCTAACTCTAAGTCCACTGATAGCTGGAACGACTGCGAAGTGACTACACAATCTCTGCACAGACTTCGGTTCTACACAGCCTATCCTGGAATCTCCTGAACACAACTAACTGCACCTCTAAACTTCAGCAGCTGTCCTCTGCTATGATTCACCAAAACTAACAGTTCTGCCTATCTGTGCTGACTTCAGTAGAGAGAATGTTTACCCTCTCTCTCTCGACTAACTCTGGAATTGATGACTGAGGTTTAACAGAACCCCCCTGGATTCTGAACTGGAACTGTAGCTGACTTCTACCATTCTGAAATTACCTGCCCGAGTACCTATAACTGGGCCGTCGGCTTTATTATGGCCGTGAAGAAGCGAACATAAAATTACCACAACGCGGGCAGCATGCCAAATCTGCGTGTGTAACCGAATGAGCGTCAGAGCTCAGGATTTATCCACAAAAAATCCTATTCGCTGGAAAATGTCTTCCCCTGGCTGGGAAAACGTATTTTCTTCCTCTCCTTCCACCACTGGCAATTCATGCGAGACTTTGGGTGTCTGCGAACGCCACCACTGTGCCGTGGGAGAAATTTTGAGGTATCAAAAATTCTGCTCTTCCCCACAAAAAGCCGGTACCTGCTGTTCAGACAAAAGCAAAAACAACAGCTAAACAAAACGTTAATACTCTAGTACAAATAACAATTAACTTCCTTACTCTTCAACACGTAACTCCCCTCTCTTCTCTACCTGAGCCTACAAAGTAAACATTGGCTAACCCAGATCGCTTGTTCTGCCTGACTAACTCCGAGCAACAACAATATTTCCACTGGCCCGTCTGGGCAGACGTACTGTGGCCTACTTCTTACGCTGACACTAATGCCGTAATGATTAATACAAAATAAAACTAGCCCTCTCTAGGAATTCCTAAAATTCCCGTCAGTATGATTAATCACCTCAAAATTGAAATAAAATATTATTTCCTTAACATAAATAAATTTCATCTCCATCTTCTGAATACACAGAATAACAAAGCGCACTCAATAACATATAACCCTGTTTACGCTAGCATCTACATGCCGTCAAAAGTTATACAGAATGGTTATCAATTAAATCTCAGTAGTTACAAACACGGGGTTACAATTTTATGACCACGTGCTTCTCTCCCCCTCGTCCCTCTGAACATCGTATCAATAAATATACCGTAACCAACGCATCCACGTGCTTTACAAATTCCACCTCTTCTCCCCTCGTCCACCTATAGAAGTGTACTATAATATAAATACTAGCAGCATTACATTCTCAATAAAATCACAAATACACAGACTCCCGTCATTCTGTAAATAAATATGATTCGCAGATGCGAGTTTCTCTCCCGACCGACTTTGCAATAATACAAAGCGGTGATATCTCAACTTTTAAACCATGCCGCTATTCTTTCAACAAGGAATTAAATGGACCTATAAAGTTTCAAGTCTATCACTAAGATCGAATTGATGGCTCTGGAGTTGTCACGGGACGCGAGTAAGTCTGCAATTAAATTCCTAAAACCTAATGGTAATATTTTGTCGGTAAATTTCTCACTGAATGAGTGTGTATTTCGACTTTCTATACTGATTGTCGGCACAGACATCGTTTTCATCAGTCGTGGAAAATTGACCAATTTTACAAGGAATGTTGACATAACAATAGCCATCGCTCGGCGTGAGTCTTGTAAACGTAATAACATTCACCTGTAGAAAGTCATAAATGTCGCCCAACAGGGAGACATTACATAAACAGTCCATCGCCGGACGTCGCGGGTGTGTTTACACAAAGCCAGTAATACCCAATTATTATTTTGGCTAGTAATAGAACATAATGTGCAGTCGGCGACAGAAGGCCAAGTAATTTTACAATGAGTATTGTGGTCAGTCGTTCAGACAAAGTAATATTGGATTAAAGGAGACTGAAAGTCTGAGCCAGGGACAACATGAAAGCAGTATGAATACGAAATTATAACGAGAAGAACAACACTGTACGTGCCCCAAAAGACGAACGCAGACAAGTTGTCTCGGATAAGCAAAATATGAGAGCGACCATAGCAAAATAATACAGGAAATTTTACACAGTTTGAGGACGGAATGTCTGACTTTAGGAAAACAAACGAAATTTCACATGACACAGGAAGCGAACCCGAAAAATCGCCCTAGGCGATCCAGACGATATATAACCCAACTATATTCATTGCTTGGCATTGGTAAGAGAAACCATTCCGCCAACCAAGACTTGGGGTTCTAGATTTCACGAGGAAGAGTCAGGACATTGTGTCAGTGAAATTCTTGATATGGAACACCAAGGTTAGTGTAATATATTTTGTACTTTATCAATATTATGTCTTAACTTCAGTCAGATAATATATACATATTTTCCATAAATATAACACTGTAAATACCAGTCACGTTTATTATAATATTATATTTCACACTAATAAGTACAGGTTGCAATAAACGCCATGCAGAGAATGATTATATTTATAAGATTGCACAGTTTCCAGTAACTATAACGAAGTAAATACAAGACACTTTTATTTTGCCTCTTACATTACATGTTAAACGTGCAGTAAACACCGCACAGCCCTTTCTTATAGTGATAAGATTTCACATACAAGACACTACAGGCGTAGCATAGTTTACGGGATACTTACAAAGGGTTCATTATTTTATCCATCACAGTGGTAGAGACAGGGACCATTTGAGATACTCATCCTTAGTCTACTACGTGGTTGGCGTTAATCACAGGACAAGCTTTAGAGTAGGGCCGACCGAGATACTGCGACGACACGCATCTCACACGTAATTAACGGCAACAACCTACCAATACTCCACGGGGGTCAGAAAGGAATTTACCAGGCGGTGAAGGGTCTTTCTATCATCGACTACCCACCCAAAAAGAAAGCAGAAAATACCCAGAAGGATTGCTGCATTTCTAAATAGCTGTCCACGTGAAATTTAATGATCTGAAGTGGCAGTCGCCAACGGATGATTTTTACAACAAGTGCCTTTGAGAAATTTAATGATCTGAAGTGGCAGTCGCCAACGGATGATTTTTTACAACAAGTGCCTTTGAGAAACTATGATCAAAAGCTGCAAGAGCAGACGGGAGATTTTGTAACCCCAGTGCCTACCAAATTTATCGAGATCCTAAATTACATGCAGTAATGGACAGATTCTCCCTGTACAATTGATGCACCAACAAATACGAATATACAACATATTTCCATCATCGTCACCACATAAGCAAAATACCAAGACAACAAAAGGACATCTGCATAACAGACGAAGTCTCACCCGCCTAACATTGTGTTCAACCTCACCCATGAATAAGACACCTCGGACGCTCGGGACAATGTCAACACAGGCATTGTGAAAGACAAAAATACAAGCCGTGGACACCTGGCGAAATCGAGTGAACCGTCCAATGTTATTGTAGGCAGACAAAGACTTGTCCATTGTGTTCAAACAACCAGAGTTTATTGACAGTTAGCAAGAGACCAAGAAACACAAGATATCCTTTTTGTTAGTATTTAGGAGTTACTTAAATTCATCATCATCACATAGGGTAGACTTTAGATTCATTTGTGTATTTTGCATTAACTAATATCTTTCTTCACAGGGATAGTTAATGTTATTTCTAGTTGCATTTGTATCAGTGTAATTGAATGTTGTTATATTTCAGAACATTAATAAATGTTGTAGTTGTGTTTACCAACACACGTTATCACATATATAGAGAAGGAACGAAAGTGTGCGAAAGAGACATACTGTTCTTCTTCTCTTTCTCTTCTGTTCACTCAGTGTAATAGGGGAGTGGGGGCTCGTTAGTATATAGAGGGGGAGATAGAGTGGTAGGAGGTATATGTCACGAGATCCAGAATCACTGGGGCTATATGCTGGGAATTCATCCCAAAGTCTTATATTCACCTTCTCCACTCCTGCTGCTCATCTTCAACCGGGTGCCAGGCGAATCTGAGCCATTGACAAAGCCGGCACCTCACAGATAACTCTCTTTGGTTACCCTCACAGGGGTAACTTTGTGACATAATTGTGGGCTGCAGTCCGGAATATACCTTGGGACTTGCCCTAGACTAAAACATTAAATAATTCTTTTTTGCAAATTTTGTATAAACCTATTCACTGTCTTCTATACTGTTCCTTATTCTACTTAGGTAGAGGGAAAGAACACAGAATAGAGTATTAGATAACTAGATATTCATATTAGATATTAAGATTAGATATTCATAGTATATTAAGAAAGACATTGACATATGTTAGAAGAATACACCGTATTAATTTATATGCACTTTATTACTGCATCGAGTTACCTCTATTGATTTGTTGTCATCACTATAAATTTACCTGGATTTTTGGTACAGGTATAGTACCATGTGGGTCTTTTAACAAAAGGCATTGGTGAAGTCGAACGCATCGAAACGAGCGAACCGACGTTGTATAGTTCTTTTGTTCACAAGTGAACAATAGCGCTAAGCCACCGAGACGATACATTTTGGCAGTGTTTTCGTGGTAGGCAGACTGTTGGGGTCAGACTTTTTATGGTCAGGACTGTTTAAATATTGTCATTTATCTGCACGGGTGTAAAGGTTATAGGGAAGTATTCAGGAAATTTGGTTGTTGTTTCTCCCTTGGGGCAAAGTCACGATTTTATTTTTCGCTCTAAATTGCTCTCACATAATTTTGAGTTGCGACAGGCAGATTGAAATTCTAGCTTGACCATGGCAGATTGGTTGCAAATGCGCGCAGCGCTTATCCAGGAAGCAACTAGTTTAAAACTAGAAAAAGGAGAACTTATAGAATATGTGGAAAAAATGTTAACTGCAGAGCAAGAGAGAAAAGATAAAACTGCAGAGCAAGAGAGAAAAGATAAAATTGCAGAGCAAGAGAGAAAAGGAAAACTGGCAGCAGAAGTAGAGCAAACAAGATTGAGATTAGCAGCGGAGAAGGAGGAGAGAGAAGCCAGGAAATTAGAAGCTGAGAGAGAGAGAGAAGCCAAGAAATTAGAAGCTGAGAGAGAGAGAGAGGCCGAGTATAGGAGATTCAAGGCAGAGTTAGTGAGAAATACGGAAGAGAGAGAGCACGCGCTTCGGATGAAGAGGTTGTGTGAAACATATGAAAAACCCAAAAGACTTGAACCGGAAATATGTATTTCGGCCCATGAAGTGGCAGACGAGCTATCATATCGCCTAGAGGACACACCATCTTCGCCTTGCATTACGACATATGCAAAGAAATCTGCAGGAGAAACTGATTACGAGAAGGGCGCAGTTGACCGGTATCAGGGGAAGAAAGACAACTTGCTTTGCAATCCACATAGACAGGAAACTCAACACAACTCCTTTTCTCAGAACCAGAGGCAAGGGGAAAAATGGTGCCGGTATTGTCGCATGAAAAATCACTACACCGGCGAGTGCCGAAACCGCCCTCCTCTCCATCGCATGGCGTATATAGAAACTCGAACAATGAAGGACAAAGAGTCCCGAGAAAAAGAGGGGAAAAAATCACACCCGGCGGTAGTTAATTCAATGTATTCCAGGCAACTCTGCAGAGATAACGGAAAGTTATTAAAAGGCACAGAAGAACCCACTCTAATTGCGAGCGGTACCTTCGATGGATCTTGCAAGGGGACTTCGAATAAAACAATTTCACCTGGCATCACAGGGAAGAAGAAAACAGGCACTTGTCTCCTGACATCAGGAGAAGAATTATTACCTCACTCCCCCGGTCCTTCTACGTGGAAGGAAGAGACCGGACAGGAGCGGGCATTTGCTATTATCCATGGAAATAGACATATGCCCAAGTCGCCTAAGTCTGTCTTTCACCCAGACGAGGGAAAGCCAGATCCTACCGCTTTTAAAACTTACGGAGAGAAATGTGTGCCTTTAGAAGGTATAACAACACATACGATTATCGGGACAGGGTGGACGACGGACACGGAGGCACCCCCCGACTCTCTTCAAAAGGAGGTAGAAGAGGATCACGAGGAGAAAAGTGTGGTAGAGCCGGCGGGGATACAGCAGCTCAACACCCACGGGACTCCGATTCTATATGTAGGCGAGACAAAAAACTAAGCGGATAGACAGAAGGAAAGACACCAGGCGACACAAAAGGAAACAGCTTGGTGTACGCGCTTTATGCAAGGCACAGCGCCGACGCGCGAAAGTTACAACACACTGTACCAGATATAAAAGGACAGATGGGTTGCACCGTATCTTGATTTATGACCATTCCACGGGCAAGATACACAAGATACGTAATACGGACAAACAATGGCCAACTTTGATCCGTCGGCGGATTCAAAGATTGTTTATCAGAAGAAAGAAGTGGGGAAACACTTTTTATTTCAAGAGATCGAAGAAAGAAACAAAGAGATTTGATGTCAGTAGGAGTGGGTCACTCAAGAGAAAGAAGTGGGGAGACATTTTTTATTTCGACAGAGCGAAGACAGACACACTGAGAGTTAGTGTCAGGAAGAATGGACCACTCAAGAGAAAGAAGAGGTTTAAACCTGGCAACGAATATTACAAGGACCCTAATGAAAAGGGGCGGAAAAGGAAAAGTGATATTGTAGGGACGGCGACTAGCGCCCGGATTCCCTCGGAACGCAACGTTGTCAATAGAGAAAGAGCGGAAGAGGTATTCGATTCCAGGCTGGAATTCGATTCGAAAATCAGTTCAAGACTGGTTAGACCAGAACAATTGACTGATGGAACTGTGGAAATTCAGGTCACAGGTAACGGCGATCCTCCAATGATGGCGGCTATCGCCCGGACTCCCATTGAAGGCAGATATGTCAAGGGAGAACTACGAACGGCAGTTTTAAATGATCATACATACGAAGTCATTTTAGGCTACAAATATGTGAGTTTAGGAGACACTCGTCAATCAAGAGTCACAGCTGCAGTGCAGACAAGTGACCAAGCGAAGGAGAAGAGACAAGGAGACGAGGTTCACTTCCATCCGCAAGAGCTGAGACAAGCTCAAATGAACGATAAATCGGTAGAACCGTGTTTTAAGAAGAGACTGAAGGGAGACAATCCACCAGAACCAGGAGACTGCTTTAAACAGCAAGGACAACTCCTTAGGAAAGTAGAAAAGCGCGGATATGAGTATAAGCAACTGGTAGTACCAGCACGATATAGATTTTATATCTTAGGTATGGGACATGCTAGTGAATCTAGTGGTCAGGTCAGACAATACATCACTACGCAAAGAATCACCCACCATTATTATTGGCAGGGAATCGCAAGGGACATGGATCAATTTATCAGATCAGGTCCTGAATGCCAGAGAGGGGCATCAAATCATGGGAAAAGTGAGGAAGCCACTGTTAAGGGAAACAGACTACGTATGAAGAAGAGGAGGCGTCAACATGACGGAGAATATAATACGACTGGTCCTAAGTGTGAGCTAGAGATAGCATATGTTTTACTGTTTATGCATAGTAAACAGAACAGGTTACTGATTGGATGGCACGGGCCATACGCAATGGTCGAGAAGGCATCTCGAACCAATGATAAGATTCCAATGGAGAATCAGCTGGAAATATATAATATTATTCTGCTAAAGAGATACTTAGCCAGACACATAACTGAAGCGGCCAACTTCAGGACACGAGCAGCCACAAAGCATTTGAATAAAGGAAATCCGAACTCAGCACTGCAGCCCAATGCGGCTAGACAGTCATCTGCAGGTGTGCAGAAAATCACAACACACTCTACGAACGTAGTCGAGCAGGGGCGACAACTCTTGACTACGGTCACGATATTGAAACAGGAAAGGGAGCAGCTCTTTATAGCTGATGCAGGAGAAGCAACTGAGGAAGATTGCGAGAAGAACGATTTGAACGAGGAGAAGGATGGTGGAAACGAGGAAGATGAGGAGGATAGTGATAGCGAGGAGATAACATCAGCCGACAATAGGGAATGTAAAATGCATCCTGACTCGCAGGAGTCTTCCCAAGCTAAGACTTCGTGTGGGGGACATATGTCACGGGACGCGAGTAAGTCTGCAATTAAATTCCTAAAACCTAATGGTAATATTTTGTCGGTAAATTTCTCACTGAATGAGTGTGTATTTCGACTTTCTATACTGATTGTCGGCACAGACATCGTTTTCATCAGTCGTGGAAAATTGACCAATTTTACAAGGAATGTTGACATAACAATAGCCATCGCTCGGCGTGAGTCTTGTAAACGTAATAACATTCACCTGTAGAAAGTCATAAATGTCGCCCAACAGGGAGACATTACATAAACAGTCCATCGCCGGACGTCGCGGGTGTGTTTACACAAAGCCAGTAATACCCAATTATTATTTTGGCTAGTAATAGAACATAATGTGCAGTCGGCGACAGAAGGCCAAGTAATTTTACAATGAGTATTGTGGTCAGTCGTTCAGACAAAGTAATATTGGATTAAAGGAGACTGAAAGTCTGAGCCAGGGACAACATGAAAGCAGTATGAATACGAAATTATAACGAGAAGAACAACACTGTACGTGCCCCAAAAGACGAACGCAGACAAGTTGTCTCGGATAAGCAAAATATGAGAGCGACCATAGCAAAATAATACAGGAAATTTTACACAGTTTGAGGACGGAATGTCTGACTTTAGGAAAACAAACGAAATTTCACATGACACAGGAAGCGAACCCGAAAAATCGCCCTAGGCGATCCAGACGATATATAACCCAACTATATTCATTGCTTGGCATTGGTAAGAGAAACCATTCCGCCAACCAAGACTTGGGGTTCTAGATTTCACGAGGAAGAGTCAGGACATTGTGTCAGTGAAATTCTTGATATGGAACACCAAGGTTAGTGTAATATATTTTGTACTTTATCAATATTATGTCTTAACTTCAGTCAGATAATATATACATATTTTTTCCATAAATATAACACTGTAAATACCAGTCACGTTTATTATAATATTATATTTCACACTAATAAGTACAGGTTGCAATAAACGCCATGCAGAGAATGATTATATTTATAAGATTGCACAGTTTCCAGTAACTATAACGAAGTAAATACAAGACACTTTTATTTTGCCTCTTACATTACATGTTAAACGTGCAGTAAACACCGCACAGCCCTTTCTTATAGTGATAAGATTTCACATACAAGACACTACAGGCGTAGCATAGTTTACGGGATACTTACAAAGGGTTCATTATTTTATCCATCACAGTGGTAGAGACAGGGACCATTTGAGATACTCATCCTTAGTCTACTACGTGGTTGGCGTTAATCACAGGACAAGCTTTAGAGTAGGGCCGACCGAGATACTGCGACGACACGCATCTCACACGTAATTAACGGCAACAACCTACCAATACTCCACGGGGGTCAGAAAGGAATTTACCAGGCGGTGAAGGGTCTTTCTATCATCGACTACCCACCCAAAAAGAAAGCAGAAAATACCCAGAAGGATTGCTGCATTTCTAAATAGCTGTCCACGTGAAATTTAATGATCTGAAGTGGCAGTCGCCAACGGATGATTTTTACAACAAGTGCCTTTGAGAAATTTAATGATCTGAAGTGGCAGTCGCCAACGGATGATTTTTTACAACAAGTGCCTTTGAGAAACTATGATCAAAAGCTGCAAGAGCAGACGGGAGATTTTGTAACCCCAGTGCCTACCAAATTTATCGAGATCCTAAATTACATGCAGTAATGGACAGATTCTCCCTGTACAATTGATGCACCAACAAATACGAATATACAACATATTTCCATCATCGTCACCACATAAGCAAAATACCAAGACAACAAAAGGACATCTGCATAACAGACGAAGTCTCACCCGCCTAACATTGTGTTCAACCTCACCCATGAATAAGACACCTCGGACGCTCGGGACAATGTCAACACAGGCATTGTGAAAGACAAAAATACAAGCCGTGGACACCTGGCGAAATCGAGTGAACCGTCCAATGTTATTGTAGGCAGACAAAGACTTGTCCATTGTGTTCAAACAACCAGAGTTTATTGACAGTTAGCAAGAGACCAAGAAACACAAGATATCCTTTTTGTTAGTATTTAGGAGTTACTTAAATTCATCATCATCACATAGGGTAGACTTTAGATTCATTTGTGTATTTTGCATTAACTAATATCTTTCTTCACAGGGATAGTTAATGTTATTTCTAGTTGCATTTGTATCAGTGTAATTGAATGTTGTTATATTTCAGAACATTAATAAATGTTGTAGTTGTGTTTACCAACACACGTTATCACATATATAGAGAAGGAACGAAAGTGTGCGAAAGAGACATACTGTTCTTCTTCTCTTTCTCTTCTGTTCACTCAGTGTAATAGGGGAGTGGGGGCTCGTTAGTATATAGAGGGGGAGATAGAGTGGTAGGAGGTATATGTCACGAGATCCAGAATCACTGGGGCTATATGCTGGGAATTCATCCCAAAGTCTTATATTCACCTTCTCCACTCCTGCTGCTCATCTTCAACCGGGTGCCCGGTGAATCTGAGCCATTGACAAAGCCGGCACCTCACAGATAACTCTCTTTGGTTACCCTCACAGGGGTAACTTTGTGACAGGAGTTAAGAATTAAATTAAACTAAAACTTCCCAAGAAACTTAAATGATCGGCTAGGACTAGAAAAATTAAATAAAGTCCTCACGCAAAAATTCATGCTTACCAAATCTCGAATGTCCAACTGAAGGGCAATCGACTTGACTCTGGCAACCCGGCTTTGGCAATTAATTTTTAGAGACCGAACTTATGAAGTTCGGGCGTATTTATTCTCAAGCCCCCACGCGCCGACTTCATGACGTCATATGCGCGGCGTGGTTCTAAAGCCAATCGGAGCTCTGCATTTCAACTGCAGTTAGCTCTCAGCCAATCAGAACCTTAGATCATTCTGAGGCAACCAGTTTCTGCTAGACAAAGAACCGGGAATTGGTCCTAGCCCTATACTGTGGAAATGAAGCAAAAATGGCCGCAAATAATTTAACTCCCGAAAAATGCGTATATGGCCACGCAATATCTTTAAAAAAAAGGACACTGGTGCAAATCCTGATCTAGCATCTATAATCTTTCTTCTAGAAAAATACTGTCTAATTCCCTACACCCCCATTCTAAACACATAGATCAAACTCCATCGTGATCTCATCTTGAAAAAAAACGTAAATAATAGAAGGAGAAGAAACATGGAGAAGGATTTTTCTGTAATCCCTCCAAAAATAGTGAACAAAATGCAAGGAGAAAAAGACATGGGCCATTTGAAAGACAGAATCTCAGTACTTTCGTCACATCACTCCCACCTTCGAAGATTGAGCATCGATCTCATTACTGAAATCTCTGTGTTTCACACTGGCCCTTAACTCTGTCTACAAGGCTGTCTGTCCTTACCCCTCCTATTCAGTGTTCTTCGACCTTCCTCTTTTGCGTTTCCTCCTTCCTCTTCTCCTAGAATGAGCTCCTATGCTCCGTTGGGAGAGTTGATCTCTCTTCAGACCTGTGCCGTCTAATGGCGGGTCTGAACTTTCCCTTGCTATGACCGTCAAAAGGCTGTCCTGGTCAGCTGATGTGACCGGCGGGCGCTGTGGCGATCTGGCGATGGCGACTTCCTCGCTGCGCGTCAGCGGGTTTGTGACCGCTGGTACAGTGCGAGAACGATGCAACGTCTCGGGTTCCTCTGGTGTAGAGCCTCCGATTTCTTGCTGGGTTTCTATTGAGTCCTCACTGATCTCAATAGCTTCTACCTTTGAAGAAAAGTAGGTAAGATCTGCCCCTGGCAGTGGTTCTGGACTCACTCTTCCCCTACCAACATGAAGCGGGACAGAGTTCTCCAAAATAGCTCCTTGCAAATGCATAAGGTCGCTTTTCTCACTCTTTTCTGGCCTGAAAAGTTGGTGAGATGAAACTGTAGACCACGGGCGCTCTCCGTCTAACACCCTAGTTCTACCCTCAACCTTGCCCTCCCCTGTGAGAGTTACTGGCGTCAGTTGGAATGTGTCCTGCAGTGACACTTGACAGTTTAAGATCCCGTTTGATCGCGGAGAATCTGAGATAAAGCTCTCAGTGACTTGTTCTACTGTTCCTTGAATACAGTTCTTGTCAGTATGTCCCTCTCCTGAAGGAGCTAATACCATCGGGGGCCTAATTCCCGACGACAAAGAATGTACTTCCACAATCACCACTGTTTTGCCATTAGGCTGCACAGGGATGTCAGGCGAATGCG
The DNA here is from genome assembly GCA_024509875.1 of Oreohelix idahoensis. NCBI lineage: Eukaryota > Metazoa > Mollusca > Gastropoda > Stylommatophora > Oreohelicidae > Oreohelix > Oreohelix idahoensis. The sequence goes on along the minus strand of JAMPIV010020873.1, from coordinate 55,486 downwards.
CCTCTGCCTGTCGTTTTTCGCTGTCCCACTGGGGAGCTGGCGAAACATGCCTTATTAGGGATTCGAACCCTGCCCTCGACTTTCCGTGTCGAGTATGTTGTGCTGTCTCACGAGCATGGGAGAATCGGTAGCTATCCGATTTATAATGCTTGCTCGCATTATTCCCCCTGTTATGCAGTTTCCACGCCTGGGATCGCCTCGTAATGTTCCCAGCATTGTAAGGTCTGCTTTCCTTACTTAACCCCCTCCCTTGTTTGGGCTTCGGGTCCATTTCCAACGGAAAGTCCTTTTCCTGGAGTTGGGGCGCGGTTTGAGCCGACACGTTTGCAATGGGCGCAAGATTTTCAGAGGGGTGGTCCAATATGGGCGACATAACTTGAGAAATAGAGTGGTTAGATTCATCGGCTCTTTCTTGTTGCTCTTTTTCCCTTGCTAGTTGCTCCATCGCCTTTGCTAGTCGATCCATCTCCCGTTTCTTGGCGCTTTCTTGTCGCTCTCTCTCCCATTTCTTTAAAATGTCATCTGAGGCTCCAATTTGCAGTTCCAGAGAACGCATGGCAATTTTATGTTGTCTCTCTGCTGCCTGCTCCTTTTCCTCCGCCTCCAGGTATGCCTTGGTCTCGGCCTTATCTATTCCCATCTCCTCGACTGCCTCCCGCCAAGCAGCTCGTAACTGGACCAATTCCGCCATCTTACCGGACAAATCAGCAGTACTCACAACGAGGGGAAATGACAAAAAAGGAACAAGAAAAATTTACTGTTACCTACTAAGAATATGCTGTCGCAAAAACCCGCACTCAGACTAGCACCAAGTCTGACTAATAACTACCTGAAAAAAATTCAAGTTATCCAGCTACCCAAAACCCGAATTTACTTTCCTGTCAAGAAAAAAATTCGATTAGCCATCAATTACCTCTAAGTCATAAACAACCTTACTACCACTATCATCTATACTAACTGGAACCTGTGGAAAAAAAACTTATAGCTGGATCAGTCTTAATATAGCTCAAGTCTAGGGGATTTTTAAGAAATCTATTTCCAGAACTTTCTTCAGAGACAATCTATGAATCTAGAATTGATCCCAACAAAGATGATCCCAAGGACGACGCCACCCACTTTGTCAAGATCACAGAATTGAACGTAACAAAGATGATCCCGGACGATAGCACCCACTTCGGACGTTTAAATTGCTATGGCCTCGAACCACCTCTAACTACCCTACGGGGATAAGGTTAAATTAAGATTCACAAACACCAAGGTACAGACAACATATAGCTACTGTACTAAAGGAAATGACTGATGCCAGCTACAATTTATACAAGTTTATTATACACCTATAAACAAACTCATATACATGTCAAATACAAAAAATGCGAGGATGCACACCTGAAACAAAATCAAGCACAATTAAAAATGCATCAACCCCAACCCTTCTCCCACAATTGCAACCTGTATGGAGAAAGAAGGTAAGGTTAACTGAAATGAACTACACTGCACTTGATGTCGCCTACACTCCAAACTAGCTGTTCTAAATTCTAACTCTAACTCTAAGTCCACTGATAGCTGGAACGACTGCGAAGTGACTACACAATCTCTGCACAGACTTCGGTTCTACACAGCCTATCCTGGAATCTCCTGAACACAACTAACTGCACCTCTAAACTTCAGCAGCTGTCCTCTGCTATGATTCACCAAAACTAACAGTTCTGCCTATCTGTGCTGACTTCAGTAGAGAGAATGTTTACCCTCTCTCTCTCCACTAACTCTGGAATTGATGACTGAGGTTTAACAGAACCCCCCTGGATTCTGGACTGGAACTGTAGCTGACTTCTACCATTCTGAAATTACCTGCCCGAGTACCTATAACTGGGCCGTCGGCTTTATTATGGCCGTGAAGAAGCGAACATAAAATTACCACAACGCGGGCAGCATGCCAAATCTGCGTGTGTAACCGAATGAGCGTCAGAGCTCAGGATTTATCCCCAAAAATCATATTCGCTGAAAAATGTCTTCCCCTGGCTGGGAAAACGTATTTTCTTCCTCTCCTTCCACCACTGGCAATTCATGCGAGACTTTGGGTGTCTGCGAACGCCACCACTGTGCCGTGGGAGAAATTTTGAGGTATCAAAAATTCTGCTCTTCCCCACAAAAAGCCGGTACCTGCTGTTCAGACAAAAGCAAAAACAACAGCTAAACAAAACGTTAATACTCTAGTACAAATAACAATTAACTTCCTTACTCTTCAACACGTAACTCCCCTCTCTTCTCTACCTGAGCCTACAAAGTAAACATTGGCTAACCCAGATCGCTTGTTCTGCCTGACTAACTCCGAGCAACAACAATATTTCCACTGGCCCGTCTGGGCAGACGTACTGTGGCCTACTTCTTACGCTGACACTAATGCCGTAATGATTAATACAAAATAAAACTAGCCCTCTCTAGGAATTCCTAAAATTCCCGTCAGTATGATTAATCACCTCAAAATTGAAATAAAATATTATTTCCTTAACATAAATAAATTTCATCTCCATCTTCTGAATACACAGAATAACAAAGCGCACTCAATAACATATAACCCTGTTTACGCTAGCATCTACATGCCGTCAAAAGTTATACAGAATGGTTATCAATTAAATCTCAGTAGTTACAAACACGGGGTTACAATTTTATGACCACGTGCTTCTCTCCCCCTCGTCCCTCTGAACATCGTATCAATAAATATACCGTAACCAACGCGTCCACGTGCTTTACAAATTCCACCTCTTCTCCCCTCGTCCACCTATAGAAGTGTACTATAATATAAATACTAGCAGCATTACATTCTCAATAAAATCACAAATACACAGACTCCCGTCATTCTGTAAATAAATATGATTCGCAGATGCGAGTTTCTCTCCCGACCGACTTTGCAATAATACAAAGCGGTGATATCTCAACTTTTAAACCATGCCGCTATTCTTTCAACAAGGAATTAAATGGACCTATAAAGTTTCAAGTCTATCACTAAGATCGAATTGATGGCTCTGGAGTTAAGAATTAAATTAAACTAAAACTTCCCAAGAAACTTAAATGATCGGCTAGGACTAGAAAAATTAAATAAAGTCCTCACGCAAAAATTCATGCTTACCAAATCTCGAATGTCCAACTGAAGGGCAATCGACTTGACTCTGGCAACCCGGCTTTGGCAATTAATTTTTTAGAGCCCGAACTTAAAAGTTCGGGCGTATTTATTCTCAAGCCCCCACGCGCCGACTTCATGACGTCATATGCGCGGCGTGGTTCTAAAGCCAATCGGAGCTCTGCATTTCAACTGCAGTTAGCTCTCAGCCAATCAGAACCTTAGATCATTCTGAGGCAACCAGTTTCTGCTAGACAAAGAACCGGGAATTGGTCCTAGCCCTATACTGTGGAAATGAAGCAAAAATGGCCGCAAATAATTTAACTCCCGAAAAATGCGTATATGGCCACGCAATATCTTTAAAAAAAGGACACTGGTGCAAATCCTGATCTAGCATCTATAATCTTTCTTCTAGAAAAATACTGTCTAATTCCCTACACCCCCATTCTAAACACATAGATCAAACTCCATCGTGATCTCATCTTGAAAAAAAACGTAAATAATAGAAGGAGAAGAAACATGGAGAAGGATTTTTTCTGTAATCCCTCCAAAAAATAGTGAACAAAATGCAAGGAGAAAAAGACATGGGCCATTTGAAAGACAGAATCTCAGTACTTTCGTCACATCACTCCCACCTTCGAAGATTGAGCATCGATCTCATTACTGAAATCTCTGTGTTTCACACTGGCCCTTAACTCTGTCTACAAGGCTGTCTGTCCTTACCCCTCCTATTCAGTGTTCTTCGACCTTCCTCTTTTGCGTTTCCTCCTTCCTCTTCTCCTAGAATGAGCTCCTATGCTCCGTTGGGAGAGTTGATCTCTCTTCAGACCTGTGCCGTCTAATGGCGGGTCTGAACTTTCCCTTGCTATGACCGTCAAAAGGCTGTCCTGGTCAGCTGATGTGACCGGCGGGCGCTGTGGCGATCTGGCGATGGCGACTTCCTCGCTGCGCGTCAGCGGGTTTGTGACCGCTGGTACAGTGCGAGAACGATGCAACGTCTCGGGTTCCTCTGGTGTAGAGCCTCCGATTTCTTGCTGGGTTTCTATTGAGATCTCAATAGCTTCTACCTTTGAAGAAAAGTAGGTAAGATCTGCCCCTGGCAGTGGTTCTGGACTCACTCTTCCCCTACCAACATGAAGCGGGACAGAGTTCTCCAAAATAGCTCCTTGCAAATGCATAAGGTCGCTTTTCTCACTCTTTTCTGGCCTGAAAAGTTGGTGAGATGAAACTGTAGACCACGGGCGCTCTCCGTCTAACACCCTAGTTCTACCCTCAACCTTGCCCTCCCCTGTGAGAGTTACTGGCGTCAGTTGGAATGTGTCCTGCAGTGACACTTGACAGTTTAAGATCCCGTTTGATCGCGGAGAATCTGAGATAAAGCTCTCAGTGACTTGTTCTACTGTTCCTTGAATACAGTTCTTGTCAGTATGTCCCTCTCCTGAAGGAGCTAATACCATCGGGGGCCTAATTCCCGACGACAAAGAATGTACTTCCACAATCACCACTGTTTTGCCATTAGGCTGCACAGGGATGTCAGGCGAATGCGCCTCTGCCTGTCGTTTTTCGCTGTCCCACTGGGGAGCTGGCGAAACATGCCTTATTAGGGATTCGAACCCTGCCCTCGACTTTCCGTGTCGAGTATGTTGTGCTGTCTCACGAGCATGGGAGAATCGGTAGCTATCCGATTTATAATGCTTGCTCGCATTATTCCCCCTGTTATGCAGTTTCCACGCCTGGGATCGCCTCGTAATGTTCCCAGCATTGTAAGGTCTGCTTTCCTTACTTAACCCCCTCCCTTGTTTGGGCTTCGGGTCCATTTCCAACGGAAAGTCCTTTTCCTGGAGTTGGGGCGCGGTTTGAGCCGACACGTTTGCAATGGGCGCAAGATTTTCAGAGGGGTGGTCCAATATGGGCGACATAACTTGAGAAATAGAGTGGTTAGATTCATCGGCTCTTTCTTGTTGCTCTTTTTCCCTTGCTAGTTGCTCCATCGCCTTTGCTGGTCGATCCATCTCCCGTTTCTTGGCGCTTTCTTGTCGCTCTCTCTCCCATTTCTTTAAAATGTCATCTGAGGCTCCAATTTGCAGTTCCAGAGAACGCATGGCAATTTTATGTTGTCTCTCTGCTGCCTGCTCCTTTTCCTCCGCCTCCAGGTATGCCTTGGTCTCGGCCTTATCTATTCCCATCTCCTCGACTGCCTCCCGCCAAGCAGCTCGTAACTGGACCAATTCCGCCATCTTACCGGACAAATCAGCAGTACTCACAACGAGGGGAAATGACAAAAAAGGAACAAGAAAAATTTACTGTTACCTACTAAGAATATGCTGTCGCAAAAACCCGCACTCAGACTAGCACCAAGTCTGACTAATAACTACCTGAAAAAAATTCAAGTTATCCAGCTACCCAAAACCCGAATTTACTTTCCTGTCAAGAAAAAAATTCGATTAGCCATCAATTACCTCTAAGTCATAAACAACCTTACTACAACTATCATCTATACTAACTGGAACCTGTGGAAAAAAAACTTATAGCTGGATCAGTCTTAATATAGCTCAAGTCTAGGGGATTTTTAAGAAATCTATTTCCAGAACTTTCTTCAGAGACAATCTATGAATCTAGAATTGATCCCAACAAAGATGATCCCAAGGACGACGCCACCCACTTTGTCAAGATCACAGAATTGAACGTAACAAAGATGATCCCGGACGATAGCACCCACTTTGTCAGGAAATGGATTTAGGACTAGAGACTGTCTACCTATAGTGACAAGACACTAGTGAGAAGGAAGACTGGAAAATTAGATTCAGATAGAAATATAGTGCAAAATGTGAAAGTTGAGACCATTGGCTCCGAGGTTGAGAACCGAGGTTGATTCTTTCCTCGCCACTTCGAACGTTTAAATTGCTATGGCCTCGAACCACCTCTAACTACCCTACGGGGATAAGGTTAAATTAAGATTCACAAACACCAAGGTACAGACAACATATAGCTACTGTACTAAAGGAAATGACTGATGCCAGCTACAATTTATACAAGTTTATTATACACCTATAAACAAACTCATATACATGTCAAATACAAAAAATGCGAGGATGCACACCTGAAACAAAATCAAGCACAATTAAAAATGCATCAACCCCAACCCTTCTCCCACAATTGCAACCTGTATGGAGAAAGAAGGTAAGGTTAACTTAAATGAACTACACTGCACTTGATGTCGCCTACACTCCAAACTAGCTGTTCTAAATTCTAACTCTAACTCTAAGTCCACTGATAGCTGGAACGACTGCGAAGTGACTACACAATCTCTGCACAGACTTCGGTTCTACACAGCCTATCCTGGAATTTCCTGAACACAACTAACTGCACCTCTAAACTTCAGCAGCTGTCCTCTGCTATGATTCACCAAAACTAACAGTTCTGCCTATCTGTGCTGACTTCAGTAGAGAGAATGTTTACCCTCTCTCTCTCCACTAACTCTGGAATTGATGACTGAGATTTAACAGAACCCCCCTGGATTCTGGACTGGAACTGTAGCTGACTTCTACCATTCTGAAATTACCTGCCCGAGTACCTATAACTGGGCCGTCGGCTTTATTATGGCCGTGAAGAAGCGAACATAAAATTACCACAACGCGGGCAGCATGCCAAATCTGCGTGTGTAACCGAATGAGCGTCAGAGCTCAGGATTTATCCACAAAAAATCATATTCGCTGAAAAATGTCTTCCCCTGGCTGGGAAAACGTATTTTCTTCCTCTCCTTCCACCACTGGCAATTCATGCGAGACTTTGGGTGTCTGCGAACGCCACCACTGTGCCGTGGGAGAAATTTTGAGGTATCAAAAATTCTGCTCTTCCCCACAAAAAGCCGGTACCTGCTGTTCAGACAAAAGCAAAAACAACAGCTAAACAAAACGTTAATACTCTAGTACAAATAACAATTAACTTCCTTACTCTTCAACACGTAACTCCCCTCTCTTCTCTACCTGAGCCTACAAAGTAAACATTGGCTAACCCAGATCGCTTGTTCTGCCTGACTAACTCCGAGCAACAACAATATTTCCACTGGCCCGTCTGGGCAGACGTACTGTGTCCTACTTCTTACGCTGACACTAATGCCGTAATGATTAATACAAAATAAAACTAGCCCTCTCTAGGAATTCCTAAAATTCCCGTCAGTATGATTAATCACCTCAAAATTGAAATAAAATATTATTTCCTTAACATAAATAAATTTCATCTCCATCTTCTGAATACACAGAATAACAAAGCGCACTCAATAACATATAACCCTGTTTACGCTAGCATCTACATGCCGTCAAAAGTTATACAGAATGGTTATCAATTAAATCTCAGTAGTTACAAACACGGGGTTACAATTTTATGACCACGTGCTTCTCTCCCCCTCGTCCCTCTGAACATCGTATCAATAAATATACCGTAACCAACGCGTCCACGTGCTTTACAAATTCCACCTCTTCTCCCCTCGTCCACCTATAGAAGTGTACTATAATATAAATACTAGCAGCATTACATTCTCAATAAAATCACAAATACACAGACTCCCGTCATTCTGTAAATAAATATGATTCGCAGATGCGAGTTTCTCTCCCGACCGACTTTGCAATAATACAAAGCGGTGATATCTCAACTTTTAAACCATGCCGCTATTCTTTCAACAAGGAATTAAATGGACCTATAAAGTTTCAAGTCTATCACTAAGATCGAATTGATGGCTCTGGAGTTAAGAATTAAATTAAACTAAAACTTCCCAAGAAACTTAAATGATCGGCTAGGACTAGAAAAATTAAATAAAGTCCTCACGCAAAAATTCATGCTTACCAAATCTCGAATGTCCAACTGAAGGGCAATCGACTTGACTCTGGCAACCCGGCTTTGGCAATTAATTTTTAGAGACCGAACTTAAGAAGTTCGGGCGTATTTATTCTCAAGCCCCCACGCGCCGACTTCATGACGTCATATGCGCGGCGTGGTTCTAAAGCCAATCGGAGCTCTGCATTTCAACTGCAGTTAGCTCTCAGCCAATCAGAACCTTAGATCATTCTGAGGCAACCAGTTTCTGCTAGACAAAGAACCGGGAATTGGTCCTAGCCCTATACTGCGGAAATGAAGCAAAAATGGCCGCAAATAATTTAACTCCCGAAAAATGCGTATATGGCCACGCAATATCTTTAAAAAAAGGACACTGGTGCAAATCCTGATCTAGCATCTATAATCTTTCTTCTAGAAAAATACTGTCTAATTCCCTACACCCCCATTCTAAACACATAGATCAAACTCCATCGTGATCTCATCTTGAAAAAAAAACGTAAATAATAGAAGGAGAAGAAACATGGAGAAGGATTTTTCTGTAATCCCTCCAAAAATAGTGAACAAAATGCAAGGAGAAAAAGACATGGGCCATTTGAAAGACAGAATCTCAGTACTTTCGTCACACAGTGAATTGAGCGATCATGAAAGGGTCTGACATCTTGCTGGTATCAATGCGTGGTTTCCCTTCATGTCTGACACGATAGAGTTTTCTTGGTTGTGCTCTGATTTTGCAGCAAACCAAGGAGTGATCTGTATCACAGTCTGCACTATGGTACGAGCGCGTGGAGAGCACAGACCTGAGGAGTGGCCTTCTGACAAGAATCAGGTCAAGTTGGTGCCAGTGCTTGGATCGTGGGTGTCTCCATGACACCTTATGCTGGGGTTTTGTCTGAAAGTAGGTGTTGGTCACGCAGAGGTCATGGTGGACGCACAACTCTAAGAGCCGTTGTCCATTTTCATTCATCTTGCCAATACCAAACCTGCCCAGACATGAAGGCCATGAAACATTATCGGCACCCACTCTAGCGTTAAAGTCACCAAGGAGAACAAGCTGTTCTTGCCTAGGTATGCTTTTGATAACTGCTGTTAGATTCTCGTAGAACTCATCTTTAGCTTCTGAGGCAGAGTACAGAGTAGGAGCATACACACTGACAAGGGTGATGGGACCTGTGCTAGTTTGCAGGCGGAGCGTTAACAGGCGTTCTGATCCATTCTCGCCTGGTTCAACCATTTTAGTTAGCGATTTTTTGACCGCAAAACCTACTCCGTGTTTTCTAGCTTTATTAAGATCTTTCCCTTGCCAATAAAATGTGTAGCCCTTCTCGCTCACCGTTCCAGAGCCCGCCAGGCGCGTTTCCTGAAGTGCAGCTATATCCACCTGAAGTCGTTTAAGCTCATCATTAATTATGGCTGTCTTCCTTACATCGTTTACATCCTGTAGGTTTTCGGATAGTCCAGTCAACATAGTCCGGACGTTCCAGCATCCCAATCTGAGAGTTTGCTTATTTCTATTTTTTCGATAATTGCTTGGTGCAAAATTTTCTGTCCACAGTTCGGGTTTGACCCTAATCCCCATGCACCCAATGGGGAAAGCAGACAGTGGCGGGACAACACCTTATTGACTGGGGGCTGCCCAGCTTGAAGCAGGCGGTAGCTGTCCAGTGAGATCCTAGAACCTCTCCCACTGTCGGAAGTAGCCCCTGGCGCCATGCCCTACGCCAATTGGGCAAAATGCTTATAACCGGTAACTGCTACTTCCCGTGTTTTGCCGACACCTATAGGGTGAAGCTGGAGTGTCCTCTCCAGGGCGCGAGCTTGGGCATAGTTATATGGAGATCAAGCTGTTGCCCATGCAGCATGTTCCCCCTCTCCACACAGACAGTAGATCCAAAGGAACGGCAGTAGCCGATACAGTTTGGTACCAGCCATGTCGCAGGAGTTGCCAGAATAATGTCGAATCGACATTAGACTGCCTTAGGGACTCCGACTCCGGATTTATCCTCAGGGTTTACTCCCGAAGCCAATTCCATAAATGGATATTCCCGTAAGGCAGCGGTGGTTTGAATTCAGAGTTCCTTCTCATAGATAAGCTACCAACCAAGGATCACGAGCCCTATCTGCCCGAAGCTGCTGGTCCTCTGTTTATCTCTCACCGCACATCACCGCACATTTTATTCCTATACACACATTGGGATTCTTGCCAGTGCCACGGAGTTCGTGCACTGTGCTGATCCTCCTTGTGTGATCTAAGGGAGGAGATCAGAGCACTGATGAAGTAGTCCGTGTGCAATGAAGATATTCCTTAAAACCAAACTAAACCACTGCACACTGACACTACTTCTAGTTAACTCGCGATGGGTTTTGATGGTTTGATTGGTACCTCCAATCTTCAAACGTATGTACAGCATTGTAGAAAAAAAAAAAACGAGGACATCTGTATTCAAACGTTACAAATAATTTGGATAATTCAACCTACAACTGTCTCATTGCTTCGTTACTGGTCATAGGTAATCTCTTGACTAATATGCTTTTATTTTATAGCCTGTAAGTTTACTCTGAAGTTTAGAACTATGATTATTATACTGTAATAAAACTCAATTCAATGTTTTTTGACGCTGCTTGAAGTTATCGTAGCTGGTTTGTCTACGTATGACCGGTCGACACCGCGGAATCTTCGTTTCTTTCAAGGCTGATACCCTTCTAGCGCCACGTTGGTTCTTAGTACTGATATTACTGCTGTACACGACTGTCTATCTTTGCTACACGAGGAGTATAAACTTACAAATGTTTCGACACGTATCTTCAATATATTTTGGACATCCTCGTGCAAGAAATGTCACAATTAACTTCTGCTTTTTGCAATAAACACTTGCGCCTGCTCTTGAATTCATATCTTGAGTAATAACAATGGAGTCTGGATGATATATGTTTCCACAGATTCGCTCTTGCACAAAATCACAAGGCGATAACTCCGGCACTCACCACATTTAGTTACGTTGTCTTCACTCGTTGAAAGGAACTCGCACACTTTGTTGCGCTGTCTGTTTCACTTACCCCACGTGAACTTAGCTCACCCCACGTGAATATTAGCTCACCCTATGTGATCAAAACTTCTCAAACGTTCTACAAAGATCGAATAGTCTGAATCTTCGCCTCAAGAGGGGGAAACTCTTGCCCCAACTGTTTAATAACTAGTGTTACTTTCCTTTGCCTATTTCCCAATATTTTACATTTTTCATTTATCTAACAAATCGCATCTCTACTTTCCTATTTATTATCTAAGAACTAGGTCACCTAAACCAGCTACACTAGGTCTCAGCTTTGTGAGATGGGGTGATCACTTCTCTCCTCGCTGCTTCTGTATTCCCTAACTCAAGAGAAGAGTCAAGCACCCATTCACAGCTGGGAAAGCTGGAGCGTGGCGAAACTAGGTTTTAAACCCGGAAACCCGGTAACTCTGCAGTGACAAGCAAGCGCTCATACCACCCTGCCAATCTGCCACTCGGTAGCAACTTAGAATGGCGAAATTCGTTAGCTCGCACCGCTGCTGAAAAACCCCTGTTTATTTTTAATTCTTCGCTTCATTATACAAAAATGCCTTAATTAATTACACACAGTGAGGAAAAAAACCATTTGATAGCATTACATGGCAGTCCTTTGTCTGGAATTCAACAGGTGAGAGAAACAGAAGGAGGCTCAATCAAAACGTACAGTGAAGGGAATGAAAATGGATATGAAGAGATATATAACCCACTGAAAGACCTGGAACGCGTAATGTAAATAATGCTGTAAAACTGGTAATAGAAATTAAAACACTGGGAACTGGAATCAGTTTTAGAAATGAACAATACGCTATAAACACTGGACGTTTCGGTATTACCCTTCGTCAGAGACCAAAGATGAAAAATAGGAAAATGACAAACAAAAAAACACGGCAAACACGATGGGAAAATAACTAATTAATAAACAGACATAATTACAAACAAACAAAAGAAATCGATTTTTTTTCGGTCGCCTTTTCAGATAAAACACACCTGAAAATATTGTGAAAAAGTGCATGAGCATAAAAGACAGACCTGAGAGATAAACAGAGAGTAATCAAATCTGGATGACAGATGACATCTTGAGTAAAATGGCAGAAAGAAAGAAAGCAAAAAACACTCTAGAATATAAAACAATAGACAATGACATACGTACTACGTGTAGACAAGCAAAAGAACGGTGGATAGAAACAAAATGCAAGGAAATAGAAGAATTGGAAGCAAAGCTCATGACAAGATATATGCATGAAGAAATAAAGAAATTATCAAATAGGTCGCGGTTTGCACAAGGAGGAAGCTGTATCAAGAACAAAAATGGTGTAATATTACTTGATGAGAAAGACATATCAAACAGATGAGCAGAATACGTAAAAAACTATTCGAGGACAACAGAGGTAAAAAACCATCACCAGATTCTAAAGAAGGCCCAAACATTCTCGGATCAGAAGTAGAGAATGCCATACATATGATACAAAAAGGAAAATCAGCAGGCACGGATAACATAAAAATTGAAATGATAGAAGCCCTGGAGAGCTTTGGTATAGATACAATCCCTAATCTATGCAACGATATATACAATACAGGATATATACCACACGACATGAAGACATCAGTTTTTATAACGTTGCCCAAAAAACCTAATGCAACAGAATGTGAAAAAAATAAAAAGTAAGGTAGACAGCGAAATCCAAGTACAGTTTGGTTTTAGACGGAACAGTGGAACAAGAGAGGCAATATTTTGCCTAAGAATATTAGCAGAAAAATATACAGAGGTCCAAAAAAAAGTATGTACATGTGCTTTTGACAGAGTCCATCATGAGAACATAATTGAATGCCTCGAAGACATAGGTATTGATGGAAAAGATATAAGAATACTCAGTAACCTTTATTGGGAGCAAACTGCCACAGTAAGATCTGGAAGGAATTATTCACCATACACAGACATAAAAAGAGGTGTCAGACAAGGTTGTGTGCTGTCCCCCTGCCTATTTAATCTATACACCGAAAAAATTTTCAAACAGATACAGGAAATACCAGGACTGAACATCAGTGGAAGGTCAATAAACAACCTTAGATATGCAGATGATACCGTGTTGTTAGCTGAAAGCGAACAGGAGTTACAACAACTAGTGAAGCAAGTGAACAGTATAAGTCAGGAATATGGACTCGACATTAATATTGAGAAAACAAAAACTATGATAATTAGCAAAACAGACGATAAAACCACATTAAAGATAAGCGTAAATGAGAAAATCCTGGAACAAGTCAAGAGCTACGTATATCTTGGTCATATAATAACAGAAGATGGCAGATGTGAAACAGAAATCAAGAAGAGAATAGGAATGGCCAAAGCTACATTCAACAACATGAAACATATACTGACATCCAAACAGTTATCTCACAAATTAAAACTGAGAATCATAAAGAGTTATATATATTCTGCATTTCTGTATGGTGCAGAAACATGGACGATAAATAAGCGTTTGGAGGAAAGAATTGAGGCTCTTGAAATGTGGATATATATAAGAATGGGGCGTATCTCATGGAAAGAGAAGAAAACAAATAAGGAGGTTCTACAAGATCTAGGTATGAAAAGAGAACTAATGAGGGAGATCAAAGTTCGGCAGCTAAAATACTTTGGCCACATAAAAAGGCATAACACCTTGCAGAAGACCATAATAGAAGGGAGAGGTGAAGGCAAACGTGCAAGGGGAAGACAGCGCTATAAGTGGGAAGATAACATCAAGAGATGGACAGGAAAGAGTCTATCAGAGTGCACCACCAAGACAAGAGACAGAAGACGTTGGAGATCCATTACAGCCAACCTTCGTTGTGGAGATGGCAGCTGATGATGATGATGAACGGTAGGCAAACAGGCAGACGGATAGGCAGACGGACAAATAGACGGACGAACGGACAGACAAGATGTGGGATATCAGACAGATGAGCCGACAGGCTAAAGGACACCAGACAGTCAATTGGACAGACAGATAGATAGCCGAACGAACGGACAGACGGGCTATAAGACTTTAGACAGACAGGCAGTCAGACGAGCAGGCAGACTGAAGGACATCAGACAGACAGACAAACAGACAGAAAGATAATTCTGCATGTAGACAGACTGATAATTCTGCTTGTAGGCAGGCAGGTAGATAAGACAGATGGAAAAAAGACAGCCGATGTAGGAAAATCTCTATTCACAAATCCTTTTTCAAACACTAAAGCCAAACATCCCTTCACGCCATTGACGTTACAACGCCAGTATAAGGACATTAACCAAGCGTCCTGAAGAGTAACTATTTTTTTTTTCTTTTCTTTTTTTAAAAATCGTAAACAACAACGGCGATCCGCAAAAAGCCTACACTTGTAGAGGTGATTTGTACACTCGTCAAGCACTAATCTTGGAAACAATGGCGCAGGAAGCTTTCCGGTCTATGGCGCAAATACCCAAGAGCACTTCTAGCTCCTGGAACACATAAAAGCTCTTACAGCCCATACAATCGTTTGAGATTCCGATTTAAAAAATTGTGTTTATAGCCAAGGGTCGGCGTAGGGTTGTCCAAAAGGAGCCGCTGGAATCTTCGGTATCTTCCCTAAAGCTGGGCTTTAATTTTAGAGATTCCCTAAAAAAATGCAACGGCGAGGAAAAGAGAAGTAAGTTTATGCAATGCCCCTAACACGTATTCCTTTTCTTCTTACAGTCCCATTTAGAGCACAGGTCTTCAGACAGCTATACATGTTCCATTCCATAGCAGTTTGGATGATAGCATAATAAAAGGGAGAATGCCATTGGTTAATCGTTTTGAGCGCTTGCCTCTCGCGGCAATGTTACCAGGTTCCGGGATGAAAACCTGACAGCATCACGCTCCCGTCTACCCAGCTGTAAAAATGGGTACCTAACTTTGCTCTTGAGTTAGGGAAGGCAAAGACAGCGAAGAAGGGATCTGGTCACCCCACCTCATATATCTGGACCAAGTATTGTGAAATCTCTAACTTTTCCCCCCCCCCCCCCCCTACTACGGAGGGACTCCGTGCTATGAGACCACCTTAATAAAAAAAATTAATTTTTTTTTTCATCGATCAGGTCCTGGACTGTATGTTATATGCTAAATATAACCTAGTTTACAGTAAACATATGACGCTGGCACTAGTAAGATTTTAACACCGTATTCCCAATATGCCTCAATGGACTTTGACTTTTTACAGGTAAGATTTAAAATTTAAATAAAAAATTAACACATTTAGGCAATGCTTACGACGCTGCCACTAGTAAGTTTGTAAATTAAAAAAAGATTGAAACATGTATACAGTACTTAAGTCGCTGCCGTAAGTAAGATTTATAAAACAAATTAAAGATTGAAACATTTATCCTGTACTTAAGATACTGCCATCAGTAAGATTTATAAAACAAATAAAAGATTGAAACATTTATCCAGTCCTTAAGATGCTGCCGTTAGTAAGATTTATAAAACAAATTAAAGATTGAAACATGTATTCAATACTTAAGATGCTGCTGTAAGCAAGATGTATAAAACAAATTAAAGATTGAAACATTTATCCAGTACTTAAGATGCTCCCGTTAGTAAGATTTATAAAACAAACGGCTCCGGAGATAAACCCTCTGTGGATGGGAAGGAGCGAAGCTCCTGACCGGGTTGGAAAGAAAGTCCACAGGCTCCCCAGCCTCGAAATGACATGTCATTGGGCCGAAGTGCTGAAAGCACAAGTGCCGCTGGTTAAAAAAAAAAAAAAAAAAAATTAAAGATTGAAACATTTATCCAGAACTTAAGTCGCTGCCGTAAGCAAGATGTATAAAACAAATAAAAGATGGAAACATTTATCCAGTCCTTAAGATACTGGCGTTAGTAAGATTTATAAAATAAAAGTTGAGGTAGAAAAACAAAAATATGAACTATATGCACTATGCAAAATGCACTTTATGATAAATAAGTAGCACATGCACCACGTAAAATGCACTTTATGATGAATAAGTAGCTTCCGCCGTTTAGTTAGGCCATAGTATCTCCTTTATTTCTTTATTGGCTTTCATATCTCTATATAACGTTTTTAGTTTACCTGGTCGTTTGACGCATAACATCTCCCTTCCTCTTCCTTTCGGCTTACTATCGCGTTCTTTCTTTTTTTTAAACACAAGCCGTTTCCTCGGCCATGACGCAGTGTGTATCGTATGTTAGTAAAAAATTACTTTACTAAACAGAGGTAAATAGATTGCCTATATGCAACCTTCCAAAATGACCACTTACGAACATGACTGGTAGCTCTGCAATACCCGTACAGTATTCTTTCTTACACAGAGAGAAGTTCACGTCCAACCCACTGACAATTGTGAAATTTGGCAATCCAGACTCCGGGCACTACATGAACAACAGTTAAATCTGACAATCCAGACTCCGGGCACTACATGGACAACAGTTAAATCTGACAATCCAGACTCCAGGCACCACATGGACAACAGTTAAATCTGGCAATCCAGACTCCGGGCACTACATGGACAACAGTTAAATCTGACAATCCAGACTTCGGGCACCACATGGACAACACTTAAATCTGGCAATCCAGACTCCGGGCACTACATGGACAACAGTTAAATCTGGCAATCCAGACTTCGGGCACCACATGGACAACAGTTAAATCTGGCAATCCAAACTCAATGCATCACATGGACAACAGTTAAATCTGGCAATTCAGACTCCGGGCACCACAAGAACAACAGTTAAATCTTCAGATCAAGTCTCTCCACACGGTACAGATAAGACCGAAGCCGCCCAACCCAGTCTCCTGGAACCAAACAGATAAGACTGACATCTTCCAATCCTGGTCCTGGGCACAACATGGACAGCAGCCAAATCTCTCAATCCTGTCCCAGGACATAATACAGGTAAAACTGAAATCTTCCAATTGAGGCCCTGGGCTACCAACAGTAAAATGTCTAATACACACGGATCACGATGAAATCTTCCAATCAAGGACGTTGCCAACGCACGGGCGGCAACAAAATGATCGAATCCATGCCTAACTTTGCTCTTGAGTCAGGGAAGGAAAAGGCAGCGAGGAAGGGAATTGACCACCCCACCTTTCGATGCTGGACCTAGTATAGTGAAGTCTCTAACACTTCACTCCCCTACGGGTGTATCTTCTATGGGACTACCTTTACATTTTAATCCAGGCCTGGACATCATACGGTTAAAGATAAAATCGCCAATCCAGGTCCCGGGCGCCATACCGACAATAACCGCCTTCGACGGCATAAACGACGGCATCGACAACTGATAAGAAAGAAAGAACTGTCACTTATAGTTGTATACTCAAACGACAAGGGTAGTGAGGAATGGGGGCGTGGCTGGAATATTTTCTATTAAGGAAACATGACAAAAATTCTACCCCAAAACAGCAAACAGCGACCGTTCTATATGTAGCTCAGTAGAAAAAAAAAACCGTCTCCGACTAAATTAACGAGTAATAAGACACTAGTTTCTTAAAGCAGACACAAGTTATGTAATTAAATTATCGTTACCAACAGTTACAGCACGCATGTAGGTAAACGTGTAACTCTGTTGGCAATCGTTATGACTATGACAAAAATACGCCTCTGAAAATTACGACGCATTAATAATAATAATAAAGTCTATACAGAGCATTACTTCAGGAGAAGCGCATTACATCAGGAGGTAATTTGATCATCAGAAATGGTAGCCACGTCAGACAAGCATTTCAGCCCTGCTATCTGACATCTAAACAGTTATCTCGCAAATTAAAACTGAGAATCATAAAGTGTTATATATATTCTGCATTTCTGTATGGTGTAGAAACAAAGACGATGAATAAGCATTTGGAAGAAAGAATTGAGGCTCTTGAAATGTGGATATATAGAAGAATGGGGCGTATCTCATGGAAAGAGAAGAAAACAAATAAGGAGGTCCTAGAAAATCTAGGTATGAAAAGAGAACTAATGAGGGAGATCAAAGTTCGGCAGCTAAAATACTTTGGCCACATAAAAAGACATAACACCTTGCAGAAGACCATAATAGAAGGGAGAGGTGAAGGCAAACGTGCAAGGGGAAGACAGCGCTATAAGTGGGAAGATAACATCAAGAGATGGACAGGAAAGAGTCCATCAGAGTGCACCACCAAGACAAGAGACAGAAGACGTTGGAGATCCATTACAGCCAACCTTCGTTGTGGAGATGGCAGCTGATGATGATCTGCGTGACACTACAAGGAAAGAGGGTCCACGTCATGACTCCCAAGTGTCATCATTCTGCTGTTTTATAGCACAGGGAATTGAACCCACTCCACCTCGTTAGCAGTTACTAAACTTTCGCTTCGATCCTGACTTTATTTCTGAGGCAGTTATGAAAGTAAGGACTCTGTTTACTCACTACCAGGTACTAGGTATTGAAACTGGAACCCCGTAACATTTTCCGCGACAGGAAAGCGCTCTAACCAATTTGCTAATCGAACGCAGAGCAAGGGTATTGAGTTCAAAACCTAGTGGCGTCACGCCTGAGTCTACGCATCTGCAAATTGAAACCTGTCTCTGATTTTGAGCTAGGAAAGACAAAAGAAGAGAGGAATGGAACCGGTCTTCCCAGCTCATAAAGCTGAGACCTAGAACAGTTCAATCCCTAACACATCGCCCCCTAAGGCAGTATTTGCTATGGGACTACCCTTTTACATTACCAAGAGAGGGGCTTTTTAAAAAATCTCTGTTAACAAATTTAGCGCTTTTAGTTTTCAAACGAAAGATGTTTCTCAACACGCATGATAGTACACCCGTAAGCTCCTAATTTTACACAATTATTCCAGAAGACTACACGTTAGCCTTTCATTATGCCGACTACATCTCGGGCCTGTCAGGACTTAAGACTGGCAGGGCCATTCAATTAATTTTTTGAGAGGCCGCGCTGGAAATTTAGCGATTGGGTGGACACTAACCACACAACTTTCAAATCATAACAGAAAGTACCTTTCCCCCCGTCTCTCTTGTTATTCTCAAACGCTTCCTCAGGTGCGTTCTCCGTTTTTCACTTGTCTCTATAGCCCCTATCAGACGTGTATTCTTTGGTCTGCCCCTTTACTTCTTACCCTGCGGATGACGCAAGAATAACTGACAAGCTAGGTTAAAATGTGCTTCCTAAAGTACGAATAAAACATCATATAACTTGAATGGGTTTTATTTACTGCTCGGTGGTTGCTTTATATATATATATATATATATATATAGAGAGAGAGAGAGAGAGAGAGAGAGAGAGAACGAACGAACGAACGAACGAACGAACGAACGAACGAACGAACTTTATTTTCAAAGGGTTGAGAATTGGGCACGCAGGCCCGTCTGACATTCTGCCCTTCCTTTCTCTCACCTTTCATACTGAATTCATTTATTCTCATATGCATTTTACATATCAAATTCAAGGAATTCAACGTTGTAAAGTAAAATAATAATATAGCACACTCATATTAACATTAATTACTTATAAGCATGACATAACATATGTTGAAAAGTACAAACATTATCAGAGATAGATAGATAGATAGATAGATAGATAGATAGATAGATAGATAGATAGATAGATAGATAGATAGATAGATAGATAGATAGATAGATAGATAGATAGATAGATAGATAGATAGATAGATAGATAGATAGATAGATAGATAGATAGATAGATAGATAGATAGATAGATAGATAGATAGAACGAACGAACGAACTTTATTTTCAAAGGGTTAGAATTGGTCACGCAGGCCCGTCTAACATTCTGCCCTTCCTTTCTCTCTTCTTCCATAGTTAATCTATTTATTCTCACACGTATCCTAAATGTTACTTAAATAATAAAATAACAAGAAAGTACAATAAAATAAAATCCCAACATTGTAACAGTACAATAACAGTTACACAAATTTACAGATGCGTATCATAATTTAGAGAGAGAGAGAGAGAGAGAGAGAGAGAGAGAGAGAGAGAGAGAGAGAGAGAGAGAGAGAGAGAGAGAGAGAGAGAGAGAGAGAGAGAGAGAGAGAGAGAGAGAGAGAGAGTAAAATTACCAGGCTGTCTTTATTCTGGAATATCCAGGGTAGGAGAAGCAGAAGTAGACAGTCAACTGAAAAACACACGGAGAAGAGAACTGGAAACACAAACGGAAATGGTCAGGAAGACATAGAAAGACGTTGAGCTAATGGCACTTGACAGGACTTGGCAGACGTGTTGAAGACTTATGCTCCTTGGGGAGTTGAAGAGAACTGAATTAATTATATATATAACAGATATAAGTAACAGAGATATATATATAACAGATATAAGTAACAGATTTAACAATAATGTACAAACCATTAACACTGATAAATACCAAGTAACAAAATTAACTATACAAATCACAAACATAAACCTATCCCAAGTAACACGAAGCATCCTTCTCCATTCAATCTCTTTTTTCTACCTGGTACCCTTCGGCCCATCATTCCTCACATAATTCCCCATTAGTGGCCAACAAGGAACAGCGCTTGCAATCAACTGAGAACAAAAACGTCGCCCTAGGGAGTAACTGGTCACTGTAGACGTAATATCAGTAGGGTCAGGGGAAAGTGCACAGACGACGTCCAGTCTGATTATGTAGTATTCCGTCTTTACTTATTCCTGTCTCACACAATCTGTCTATCGCGACTAAAGTAATTGTGAAAAGTGAAGGACATACCGCACAGTTTCCACGGACCTCCAAGGAGACAACAAAACGATTATGACCACTGCTCCCTCAGGCGTGTCGTAACGGGCGAATAATATGAGGCTGGCAACCTCATCATGTAAAAACACAATTCGCAACAAAAACCACAACTGACTGCTTTGGTGCACGCTTTCTAAACATTTTTGTGTGCCAGGTACCCCTTTGATTGTCTCGTTTAAGGCTAGGGACCCCTTATCAGAGACAATGTTCATAAATGCACAATGACAAGCTTTATATTTTAAATTTTAGGTTTTGTATAGTGGCTCTCTAGAACCCATTCATGGATCCCAAGAAGTCCATGGGCCACTAGTTAAAAAAAAAACTCACCATAAGGGGACCAGCGGCAGTGATGGATCGATGCTCCATAAGGAAATGATGATGATGAGAACGATATGATCAACCGTTTCACAGTTTGTTGTTGTTTTTTTAACATGATGAAGTTGCCAGTCCATGCATAATTTGATATTAGTCGTTTCTTACGACAAGCATGACGTAGCAGTATCCCTATTCTTCGAGTCTCATTAGAGGCCCCCGGGAGACTACACAGGGCTGATCATACCACAGTGACACTACTTCATAATGCAGTGACAGTACTACATCATACCACAGTGACACTACTTCATAATGCAGTGACAGTACTACATCATACCACAGTGACACTACTTCATAATGCAGTGACAGTACTACATGCCACAGTGACAATACCTCATACCACAGTGACAGTAATACATACCACAGTGACAATACTTCATTCCACAGTGACACTACTACATACCACATGACAGTACTACGTACCACAGTGACACTACTACATACCACAGTGACCGTACTACGTACCTTAGTGACACTACATACCAGAGTGACAGTACTACATACCACATTGACAGTACTACATACCACAGTGACACTACTACATACCACAGTGACAGTACTACATACCACGGTGACACTACTACATACCACGGTGACAGTACTGCGTACCATGGTGACACTACTTCATACTACAGTGACAGTACTACACCATACCACAGTGACAGTACTACATCATACCACAGTGACAGTGCTACATCATACCACAGTGACAGTACCACATAACATAGTGACACTACTACATACCATAGTGACAGTACGACATAACATAGTGACACTAACCCCCTTGGGATATTAACTCCAGATGAAAAAAAGTTTTTATACATCAGAACATTATTTTCTTCTTAAAAACTTCCCAAGATGGGTACAAGTAAATGGAGTCCCATAGCAGATCTTGCCGTAGTGGAAGGAAGTGTTAGAGACTTCCCTTTACTAGGTCCAGCATAGAGAGGTGGGGTGACCAATTCCCTTCCTTGTTGCCTTTTCCTTCCCTAGCTCAAGAGCAGAGGCAGTAACCTATTTACAACTGGGTAGACTGCAGTGTGACGCGACCGGTATTTCAGACCCGGTACCTTTGCATTCAGAGGCCAACCCTTTAACAACTCTGCCAATCGGACGCTCACAAGATGGGCTAGCTATGAAAACATGGAAACAGAAAACGACAACATTAAAAAAAAAAAAAAAAATCAACATAGTTGACAATAACAGTGTCACATGACACTAGAAAGAAAACAGACGAAGTTAGTTATGTGTAGCATTATGCTGAAAATTACTTAGGCAACACACTATTAAGAAACATTTTTTTTTTCTTAACCAGCGGCACTTGGGCTTTCAGCCCTTCGGCCCAATGACATGTCATTGCGAGGCTGGGGAGCCTGTGGACTTTCCTTCCAACCCGGTCAGGAGCTTCGCTCCTTCCCATCCACAGAGGGTTTATCTCAGGAGCCGTTCAGGTTATTCAATCAAAATCCCGGTCGATGACACTCCTACAAATGCCCGCGCCTGAACCTTGAACACCTGATCGCTAGCGCAATGTGGTAACCATTACACTAGCGCGGCTCCATTAAGAAACATAAATATGCTCATTTTTTTGGAAGTCCACTCTAAACTGTGCAGGCGGTCATGTTTCGTCACAACTAGGCCTCTAGCACTCTAGTACTCTTTATCAACTTTTTAATGAATGGAATGCTAAATTTTTTTTAAATGAATGGTCACCGAACCAGACCTGACCAAGACCCTACTCCACCTCCAAGTGGTGGTCCTGGAAACAGGCTGCATCACTGCAGTCTGGCTGAGTGAGTAGGGATCGAAGAGGGAAGGCTAACCCGGTCCCAAAAATGCCGTGCTGAAGTCAGATGTGTCCGCCGAAAGGCGCAAATATTGCAGCTTCGCTGTAAACGGACACAACGCAACCAACGTCCTTTTCAGTACGAACGAAGAAAAAGAAAGAAGAATGCTAAGCTAAGAAGAAAACTAAAGGAAAAGGAAAGAACAGAGACAGACTGAAGAAGACATTCAGACAGACGGCTACCAAAAAAAGGCAGGCACACAGGCAAACCAAACTTATTGACGCAAAACGATCTTCGTCTTGTATTACATTCTGCCTGCTTCAAGTCGAGAAAAGTATGTAACCAGGCTTCAACAGTTATGTTGTATTTCCGTGATAGCTTTTGATAATGAATGTCGTTTGAACACCGGCCGAAGACATTCAGTGTCCATGCACTGGCCTAACGACTCTCTGAGATTTTCTTTCAGATAGAGATCTTAAACCTGCACACGAAGAACTCCTAGATACAGTTCCTTTACAACAAACAAATAAGTCGACCCGGCTACTTCTTCAGCCTGGGTGCTTTATACTCGCTTCTGCGCCTTGGGCTCCTTTGATTATCCGGTAAAGGCTTGGGGCTTCTTCTTAGACAAAAAATTTACAAAACTGCTTAATTAAAAATTTTACATTTTAAATTTAGGTCATGTACACGGACCCTCTAGATTTCATTCAATGAGTCCGTGGACCACATGTTAAGATGTCCTGTTTTCATGACAATAAAAGTTCACATTTTCTACAACTCATGCTTACATATCTTATTTATGGTGCACGAACATTTAAAATTGCGCGTTCTTCCGGCTTGAAATAGACAACTGAAAAGCGTAAAGCCATGAAAACGAATACTATCGCTAAGAAATACCCGCCCCTTACAACTGTTTTCAATCTTCTGCATGAGCTTATATACGTCATCAAACTATTACATTTCCTAAATGTAACTCACCGGCTTTCCTACACAAAAGAAGTCAATAGCCAAAGTGGTATTCCTGCAAATCTTCCCATGAAAGACCTACAATTCAGTCATACCGAGCCCTAAAGAGATTACCAAGAGCCCATGTATTTCCTCCCCAAATCAGTTCCATCCCATCAATAAATACCATTCGAATATCTCAATCGCCTGCGCCAAAGGAAGACGTGACGTCCATCAGGCTGGAAAACTGATAGACAACTCTGGATTAGTTTTAAGACTGGCGCTGTCAGAAATTCGAAATCTAGAATGTCAAGTATTTTGCACGCCAGACCAAAGTCTCACAGCTGCATCTTGAAAAACACGGCCTTTATTGATAATATTGTTTTTAATCTGCCTGGAAGAAAAAAGAAAGATAAAATAAAAGCTTTGGTCTCAATATCCGTAGTATGTTTTTTTTTTTTTTTTTTTTTTTCAAAATGTCTGACCTCTTTCGACCCCCAACAGCCAGTGCACCACGATATTGTATATTATTTTCCAATCGGGCGCCTGGTACGCCCTTTTGGTTATAGTCAAGATTGTCTCACGTCTGCACTTTATTCTACATAAAACAAACAACAATTGCATTTCAGACTTAGAAACTTCAAAATAATCTACGTTATGGGGTGCCTTAGGCCCGACGGTGCTAACACTCAGCAATATGAAAGGTTGTCATTTTCAACAATAACTGTTCTTTGTGATAACAAAAAACTGCAATGGACCTTCCAAAGCTTTCGTAAATTAGAGAAGGCAAGTTACAATTATTGGAGTGACCACTTAAAACAACTAAGAATCACAAACTTCTGATTTCAAATTGGATCAAGTCTCCAAGCCATGTGGCTTTCAAGATATGTTTGCTTTCAAACATCCTACATTCGGTAAAAAAAGGTAGTCCAGTTAGTAGATAATGCCATAGGGAAGTTAAGTGTTAAGCACTTATTAGGTCCAGTTTCGAGAGGTGAGGCAACCACTGCCCTTCCTCGCTGACTTTACTTTTCCGAACTTGAGGTTGTGCACAGTCAGGTACCCATCTACAGCTGGGTAGTCTAGAACGTGATGCCACCGTGTTTCGAACCCAGTACCCTTGCCGCGAGTGGTCAGCGCTCTAACCACATTGCCAATCCGACGTTCCTTCATTCGGTAGAATCATTAAAAAGCTTAATTATTTAAATATATATGAATAAATAATGTAATCTTCATTATGTGCCTAAAGAATATGTCAGATGTTTACCTAAACAGTTGTCAGTAAGGGACAGGTATTCTTTTTTTAATGGCGACCCGACTTTCCGAATGCATTGTGGTTCAGCAACGAAATGTCATTCTATATTTACTACACAGATGAGTGGGCAACATTCATTAAAGTGTGCGAATTACGCTTTGTTGGAATGCGCCAATGGTAAAAAATGTAACACCGTTGCAATGCAGTGCTGGTGAACAGAAAACTCCAAATTACAATGCAACACTGACAAACAGTAAACTCTGTTGCCATGCAGCAATGAGTACATTTTATGTAACACTGATGAACAGTAAAATTCATTGCAATGTAAAACTGATGACCAGTAAGCTTTGTTACATTTTTTGCAATCAACACCGATAAACAGTAAACTTCGTTGCATTGCAACACGGCTAAACAGAGAAAACAAAGTGTAGTTAATCAGAAAAGAAAAACAAAATATACACACAACGGAGACGGCACAAATGCATCACATGCGACATTTAGTAACCGTTCAAAGCTTCAGACAATTCTAGAACAACGTCACAGAATGACGGGTGATCTGTAACTGTGTACCTCCGATACAGCACAGAAACAACAGCTCTAATGCTCCTACAAGCATGTTGTTAAAGGCACCTAACATGAGGTTGTGTTTGAGTCCGTCAACCTCGTCACGTAACACAAAATGCTACACAAATACCGCTGCAAGAGAACAAAACTACAGTGCTTAAAAATTCCAAGGAGACTTAGCTACGGCTTTGGCTCCATGCCACACTGTGAACGAAAGGAAACGGAAGGCGAATTAATGATCACCGATACAAGAGAAAGCAATATTTTAGTCAGATATAAAAGCACAAAAGACCCGAAAAAACAAGTAAGAAAGAAAACAAAACCGCTTGTGCACTTGAAGACACTGCTTTCATGACATTTTTGTAATAACAATTTCAGGATAATCGCTAAAATGTACTTTTGTGTTTAGAAGATATTGGATGTCTCAATTTATAAGCTCGCAAATTCGTGTTTGTAGAAGACAACACAACGTCCAGACAATCAGTCAGTGTAGCAACTGACTTCTGTTAATGTTTGTACATTTCTAGGCCGGAAGGTATATGAAATGTACTTCTGAAATAATGGAGTAATGTAACCGATAAAACCACGCAATATTTTTTTTTTAATTATTATCTTGACCTTTCGATGGTATTTCTGTGCCAATACAGCTGGCAGGCTGACAGACAGCTGGCCCTACACTGCTGCAAGAGTTTGTGTTTTGGCGTAGGCTTCATTAAGGGGGCCATCCGCAGTGGTGGCTCCATGCTCCATTAGGAGCGAGAAAGGAGATGGTACCGATGATGATGATAAACTGATGATGATGTAAGAGACTGCCATTATTTTCTGTCTCCTGCCAAGACAGTACACTGTAATCGACCATTATGTATATCTTTGTTGACCTCTCAATGTTTCCATCCCCCTCACACTGGTCCGTATATGCTTGTTTGATGTCTGTTAGATGTTTACATCTGTTCGATGTCGCCTGTGTTTTTATTTCATTTTTGTTGTTGTTATTGTTGCTAGTACTACTGTCATCTTGACTTCTGTTTCATGTTTTGTGTGTGTGTTTGTTTGCTGTCATCTGTTGTTATGTGTTTATTCTACAAGAAACGGTTCACTTGTTCCAGTATATCTCCATTCATTTATTTTTTTTTCCACGTTATTTTCTCCCTGTTTGGTAATTCTTGTAATTTTTGTTTTCTCATAGTCAATCTCTCATCTCCTTTTTTGGGGGTTGGGGGAGGGGGGGGGGGGGGGAATAATGTCCGGAGTGGTTCAGAGCTAGTGTGTTCTAATGATGTCATACTCCTCCCTGGTCTCCTGGATAGTGAGATCGGATGCTGAGCCTTCTCGGATAAGGGGGAAATAAAAAGATCCCGTATGCAAGTTGTGCACGTTAAAAATCCCTCGGCAGGTGGAAATCGTAAAGAGTAAGCCTTACGGCCGCTTCTCTGGCAAAATTTACAAAATTAGGAAACCTATCCACCACAGAAATATTTATAGAATGTGTTATTCCCGTATACACACATTGGGATCCTCGCCGGTGCGACGGAGTTCGTACACTGTGCTGAGATCCTCCTAGTGTGATCTAAAGGAGGAGAAGGCAGCACTAATGGAGTTGTCCGTGTGCAATGAAGATGGTCCTTAAAAAAATAAAAAAACAAACAAACAAAGCCCCAACTCATCTTCTTTGTTTTCCCCTCATCTCCTTTATTTTCCCGCTCATCTCCTTTGTTTTCCCCTTCATCTCCTTTGTTTTCCCCCTTCATCTCCTTTGTTTTCCCCTTCGTACACAACATGGAAGCACTACTGCTTCTGGTTCTGTTAAAAGAAGCCTGCGTGTAGGCACATGCCCCTCCCTGCGTTGGTTCTGTCTATAGCAATTTGTTTTACACGATGAGTTTGCCAGCCCAATGTAGAACCTCACTTTACTCGCCCTTTACGACATGCCTGACGAAGCAGTAGCCCTATTAATTCTACGTCTCCGGAAATACCACCGGAAGTGTCTAATCCATATTGACAGCTTCCGTTTGTTTTTCTTGTGTCATTAGTTCTAGCAATTTCTGGTTGATTTTCGTCTTTAAAAAGTAAAGAAAAAAGCTGTATCATCTCCAAACCTACGATTGCTTAATACTCTTCTTTGTTTTATGGACAACAAAACAAATCAAACAAACAAAACTCGTTAATTTAATTTATTTTATCACCCGCGAACTATTTTCCCCCATCGTTACTTTCTGGTGATTTTTCTGCCGTCTATTAATATCTACTTATCTCCCTTGGAGCTTCATTTGTTGTGGCTAATCCTTCCATCGATGGTGTCTCTAATCTAATATCCTTACTCCCAGATAAGCATTCTTGCCTCGCGTCTTCTCAGACAACAGAAGAAAAAAAAACCTTCGCCTACATCTGTTCTCTCCCCACCCTCCCATAATTAGTCATCCTCCCCCACTCCAAGCGTCCATTTCCCCCAGACAAAACCTGAGAAGTTAAATAAATAACATACCCAGTATTACCAGTACAAACACATCAATTCCCAGCGCAGCTGAGACAAAAGAAGAAGTTCAAATGGGCTCCGGGCTCCGTCGGTGAAACTAAATAATGATATATTCCTTCAATTATTTACTTGCAGAGTCAGTCAGGGCTCCCGCCGACACTTGCGGTGTTGACGCCGGGGGTGTTAGTCTTGCTGACTGAGGAGCAGCTTCTATTTCACACATACAAGTAACTCGCTTACAACCGACTTCCCTCGGGACTGGACAACCAAGGACATTGTATTAAAAAAAAGTTTATTGCTTTTCTTTGTGGTTTTTGTAATAACCTTAACACGTGATACCTTCACAATCGAGAAGAAGCAACTGTTTCGCTACCAGCAGAACGAGAGAACGAAGCCGAAAAATATATATATATACACAGGGTGTCCATAAAATATTGTACCCTTTTCAAAAAATTTATTCTCGGCCCCATGATGTGGTACGAGGATGCTTTCCAGCGTTGCCACTCAAGTTCTAGAGATAAACCCAGATTTTGTTCTTAAAAAAAACCCAGAAATACACAGATTATTTTATGCCTCAAATACACGGGATAGACGATGCTTACATAACCTTTTATGTGCATCTTTAGCACAAATAATCTGTGTGCTACCAATTTTTATGTATTTCTTCATTTTTATTTTATTTTTTATTACAAAAAATTCACAATTAAATAAAAATGATTTTAATAACACCCCAATATATGAACTCTTGAAAATGAGATATTTTAACAGTAATATACTTACATTAGTTACATTAACAAAATGTTCTTCAAATTAAATATAAAATGTTAGTTGTAACTTGTTATTGTTGAAAAATGTCACTTGTCAGAGACTCGGCATCCATGTCGACAACTTCTCCTTCGTCAAGATCATATGCATGAATTTACAACGTGGAATCTTGATTGTGAAGTTCCAAAATCTGTGCATATCTCTGCCGACAACGTCCTTCACGCACATCTTCAGCCACGCTTTTACTAGGATTAAACTTATGACAAACTCCATCTTTGGCAACTGCTTGCTTGGCTAGTATTCGATTGGAAACTGTTTCACACAAAAGCTTGTTGGTTTGTTTAGTTTTAACTAAGTTAACCTTCGAAAACACTCTTTCGACGCATGCTGAAGAGTGAAGTAGTGCCATAAGCGTGCACATGAGGTCAGCCAAAACATCAAATTTCTTCTGGTTATTAGCATCTGTTACTTGTTGCAGTCCCAGCCAGAATGCGGGCGGATCCTCATCCACTAGATGTCCAAGATCTTTTCGGTACGATGCCAGTTCTCGCCATTGATCTGACAGACGATCAAGGCTCTCTTCTGAAACAACTGTTGGGAACTGCGCTGCTAATGGAATGACAGAAGGTTTGTTGATATCGAGAGCTTGCTTTGGATCAAAGTTGCATTTGCGTCAGAACATTGTTTTGTTCAAGTGGGAACCTGCGTCGTTTTTTAGTACAAAGTTCAATCAGGTATGCCAATGCATCCTTGCGAAACTTGACTTCTTTATCTCGTAACGGTTGTCGGATTAACTGCGCTTCACATCGTCTACCCAGCTCAATGTAATTCAGTTTCTTGTGCACCTGTACATCCGAAGGATTAATGTCGGCAAGAGTGCGATGCTCATGCTGCAATACTTCCTGCCTAATAAACATACTGAGAAGAAAACGATACTCTCTTGTTACACCCGTGTACACTTTGTGAAGACGGAAGTTCTCGGACTGGAATTCCATGTTCATGACGTTAACTTTACCCAGTATGTAGCCGACAAATAGAAGCATGTGCTTCGTGCCAACAGTGTTCATCGTCTGCAGGATTTGTCCCGCACCGTCGACGTTGTCCACTGAAGCTTCGGATTGGAAATACAAGTGCAGAGCATCCCATTGCTCAAGGATGCTCTCAATGACTGCTTCACGGGACAGCCAGTGTGTTTCACACAGCTTCAACACTTTATGTTTCTGGGTGTCGTGAAACGAATGTGTGTAACCCCACTACTTTGTTAAATCATTATGTCGGGATACAAATTTGCCCCAGCCAATCAACGCACAGTTGCTGAGCTGGAATAAATTACCTGAAGTTACGCCAGGAAAAACTTAAGCCCTGTTTTTTTCGGATGTGGGTCGTGGCCATTTTGTTCACGCAAGATGGCGGAAGAAAACTGAATAAAATTAGGCTGTATGAACAAAAGACGAAACTGCAGGAAACCAATCAGCTTGCTCCGCCAGGAACCAACCAAACGCTTTCCTTTACCAATAGAAGTTATTTTACCTGCCTATATAATCGGGCGAGATTTTATGCTAAACACACATCACCGACCACGAAGCCAGAGACGACCGACTGAAGAGAGGAGCTGTCAGCTTTGATTTATAACTTACCTGAGAGCATCGACCTGCAGCCTGCTTCGCTAAGTCGAGTCAAAAACTGGCCTGTTTGAATCTTAGAGGGTTTATTCGTGTCATCAAACCTGAGGTCGTATGTCGTGTCAATCCAGCTGCCTGGAGCGTCGCAGGAGCACAGTGATTGCACACGATCAACCTCTTTAGTCCCCCTCAGTCTTGGGTGGGCTAACGAAACGATCATCAGCGGGTGTTTTGTGTCAACCAAACCAAGAAGGACAGACCTTTTAAGAGATGAGTACACATTAGTACCATTTCTGTCAGCATTGTGAGCAAAAATTAGTGTCAGTGACGAGAAAGTGATTTAGCGTAGAAAGAGACAATAATAACAGCATAGCTGATAAATGTTATATACTTAATTAACAGCACAGCTGATACATTTACTATAAGTGATTAACAGCACAGCTGATATAAATTTGTTTCCTATAATTGGAAGACTTGTTATATATATATATGTGTGTGTGTGTGTGTGTGTGTGTGTGTGTGTGTGTGTGTGTGTGTGTGTGTGTGTGTGTGTGTGTGTTGTGTGTGTGTGTGTGTGTGTGTGTGTGTGTGTGTGTGTGTGTGTGTGTGTGTGTGTGTGTGTGTGTGTGTGTGTGTGTGTGTGTGTGTGTGTGTGTGTGTGTGTGTGTGTGTGTGTGTGTGTGTGTGTGTGTGTGTGTGTGTGTGTGTGTGTGTGTGTGTGTGTGTGTGTGTGTGTGTGTGTGTGTGTGTGTGTGTGTGTGTGTGTGTGTGTGTGTGGGTGTGTGTGTGTGGGTGTGTGTGTGTGGGTGTGTGTGTGTGTGTGTGTGTGTGTGTGTGTGTGTGTGTGTGTGTGTGTGTGTGTGTGTGTGTGTGTGTGTGTGTGGTGTGGTGTGTGTGTGTGTGTGTGTGTGTGTGTGTGTGTGTGTGTGTGTGTGTGTGTGTGTGTGTGTGTGTGTGTGTGTGTGTGTGTGTGTGTGTGTGTGTGTGTGTGTGTGTGTGTGTGTGTGTGTGTGTGTGTGTGTGTGTGTGTGTGTGTGTGTGTGTGTGTGTGTGTGTGTGTGTGTGTGTTGTGTGGTGTGTGTGTGTGTGTGTGTGTGTGTGTGTGTGTGTGTGTGTGTGTGTGTGTGTGTGTGTGTGTGTGTGTGTGTGTGTGTGTGTGTGTGTGTGTGTGTGTGTGTGTGTGTGTGTGTGTGTGTGTGTGTGTGTGTGTGTGTGTGTGTGTGTGTGTGAATCATATGTAAATTTACAAATCCATTACATTCCATTTTTCAACATTCACCCTTCAGCACAAGAGTAGATAGTGTATATACTAAATAAATAATAAGGAAATTCTATTTGAACGACTTGTCAATTTTATCTGCGTTAAGTAAAATCTGTTTCCTTGTTTATTAATATCACAGTTAGTTACACAGCGGAGGTGGCACTTTATGTCGGTCTCCTCTCAACTATTTTTTCGAGATCAGAACATTCACAGCCGTAACTAATTTGTGATACCAGTAGTTCTCTCAGACACTGGGACTTCACCATTTTCTGCAGAAATTCTATTTCTGTAATTTTCAGTACTATACTGATCTTAGAGCCAAATAAAACCTCACGCCACACTGGGCCTGAAATACATCTTGTATTAACTGGAACAGGAGATTTCTTTTACTACTACGCGAAAAATAGAAGCAGACATTCTTTATGAAAATTTCAAGCCAAGATGGTAGGTGGTTGCTGGCAGCATTTGCACAAAGTGAAAATGAATGACAAACACAGCCGAGAACAAAGACATGTGGAATCTCTTTCTTCAGATGTGCCCGTAAACCACTTGCAGTCCCCATCATAGTGGCACAGTTGTATGCAGCAAAATCAATGACGTTACTAAGCGGGATTGCATGGGTGCTCAACCATTTCTTAACAGCTGTAAACATGCCAAGACCAGTCCCATCCTTCACCTCAATGAAGTCTAACAGTGAATCAACTACTTTTCTTGTTTTTGTGTCACAGAATCGCACAACGAATGCCAACATCTGGTTCGTAGAAATATCAGTACTCTCACCAACGAGTATAGAAAATTTCTGATTTCTGCAAATGTTTATAACTTCAAGCCACTCAAAATGAGCAATGCCGTACTGCATCACATAGGCAGCCTTGGTGCGCTTCAGTGACATTTTTTGAGCAATTGTGCTGTCTGGAAACGTCTGCTTACAACATTCAATCAAATGATCAGCTTGCGAAAACGGAGTATTATGTTCTGCCATGAACGCCGACAACAGTATCTCCGCTTTAGCAATTTTGTCTTGGAGACAGGGCTCTTTTGGTTTGATGAAAAACTTGTTAATGTTCAGAGTTTTGCTTTTGGCTTCGAAGTTTTTCATGTGCTTCTGTGTGCTTTTATATGTCAATAAAGCTGTTTTGTTGGCATTAGTTAATGTACAGGAATAGACCGTACAAATCGCAGCATAGGGATTACCAGAGTCAGGTTTTATCCAATCCTTCAGTTCGCTGTCTATTAGCCATTCCGCACAAAAAGCCTGCTGATACCATGGCTTCACTTCTTTACGCGGTGGCGTGCGTGTCGTCATGCTACCACAACTACCTAGCGTACCTTCATCATCGCTCATTTTATAATCTTATAATAACAAACAAAAAACAATATGCTGTTTATCTGCTTAAGTCTAAAATGTAAAAAGAATACTTTATAACACATC
Organism: Oreohelix idahoensis; assembly: GCA_024509875.1. Taxonomy (NCBI): domain Eukaryota; kingdom Metazoa; phylum Mollusca; class Gastropoda; order Stylommatophora; family Oreohelicidae; genus Oreohelix; species Oreohelix idahoensis. The sequence goes on along the minus strand of JAMPIV010020873.1, from coordinate 22,277 downwards.
GCAAAAATGACTGAGCATTGCAGATGACATCCATTAACAGAATAACAGGAAATAGATAGCCGATGTAAACGAGTCAAAAAACAACGTCATTGATGTGGTTAAAAACAAGAATTAAATTTAAGTGGAATAAAAAATATATAGCACATAATAATTTACATTTAATTATAATATACATTTAATGTATAATGCTCAGTGCACAGAATATACATACATTGTAAATGTCAACTGTCAAATATACCCAGATTAATGCAGATTTGGAAAGAAAAAAAATACCCAGATACCCAGACGGAAGCCCAAAAACCCAGATCTACTGAAAAATACCCAGCTGTGGCAACGGTGATTATCACAAAAGTAAGATAATGTCTGCACGTTTTTAAGCAACCTTACAAAGACTCAATATGTGCACCCTTCGCATGCGCACGGCGGGTATTTCAAGTGAAACGTTCGCAGTTGAGTTGCAACCGGTAATTGTTTCATGTCTCTCCACACACTGTTCAAGTAGGTGCAAAAATAGAAATATTTACATTCTTTTATGGTATGGTTAAAAATTTGCAGAGATTATCTTACTTTTGTGATAGAAAGCATCCTCGTACCACATCATGGGGCCGAGAATACATTTTTTTGAAAAGGGTACAATCTGTAATGGACACCCTGTATATATATATATAAATATATATATATATATATATATATATATATATATATATATATATATATATATATATATATATATATATATATATATATATATATATATATATATATATATATATATATATATATATATATATATAAATATATAAACAAAATAAGGAATATTCTATTTAAAGATATGGAAATAGACAAAGTGAGAGAAAGAATGAACGAACTATATTTTCAAAGGGTTGGGGGTCAAAGGGTCAAACGTTCTGCCCTCCTTTTCTTTTCTTTTCGTTTTTTTTTTAAATAATGTATCCATTCATTTTTTTTAAATAAAGTTTTGCCTCGTTTTGGCGAGGCGCGTCCTGTTCAACCTAGTCGGTTATATTAGGGCGCATGTCCAAATATAAAAGACCCTTAGTTCTGGTATGTAGTTAAATATCATCCATTCATTTGTATTTGTACTTAAAGTATTAATTTAAAGGAATGTAACATGATACAAGCCCCGTGTAGTTCCAGGAGAGGGGGGGGGGGGTCTCTGATGAGACAAAGAAAAGAATATGAATGACTTACATGGCCACTAAAATGAGGTTGTGCGTGAGGCTGCCAACCTCATCATGCAATAAAAAGTGCTAGACCAGAATGTTTGGTGCTAGATTCCTGCAACGGGGGACCGGCTCCATAAGGAGAAAAACGTAATATGATGATTACGATGACGACAATGATAATGATGATGACGATTATGATGATGACGATGACAATGATGATGACGACAATGATGATGACGACAATGGTGATGATGACAATGATGATGACAATAATGATGATGGCAATGATGATGACGATGATGATGACAATGATGACGACAATAATGATGATGGCAATGATGACGATGACGATGACAACGATGATGATGACGACAGATATGACGATGACGACAGTGATGATAATGACGAAAGTGATGATGATGATGATAATGATGATGACGACAATAATGATGACGACAATAATGATGACGACAATAATGATGACGACGACAATGATGATAATGACGACAGTGATGATGATGATAATGATGATGACAATAATGATGACGACAATAATGATGATGATGATGACAATGATAATGACGTCAATGATGACGATGATGACAATGATAATGACAACAATAATGATGATGATGACAATAATGATGATGACAGTAATGATGGCGATAATAACGGTGAAAATAATTATGACGACAATAATGATGACAATAAGGATGATGACAATGATGATGACAATAATGATGACGACAATGATGATGACAATAATAATGATGGCAATAATGATGATGATGACGACAATGATGATGACGACAATAATAATGACCACAATAATGATGATGATGACGACAATGATGATGACAATAATAATGACCACAATAATGTTGACGACAATAATGACGATGACAATGATAATGACGACAATGATGATGATGACAATGATGATGTCGATGGCAATGATGACGACAATGATGATGATGACGACAATGATGATGATGCTGATGACAATGATGATGATGATGATAATGATGATGACAACGATGATGATGATGATGACAATGATGATGTTGATGACAACGATGATGACAATGATGATGATGATGATGACAATGATGATGAGAATGATGACGATGATGATGATGACAATGGTGATGACAATGATGATGATGACAATGATAATGACAATGGTGATGACGACAATGATCACAATGATGATGACAATGATGATGATGATGACAATGATGATGAAAATGATGATGATGACGACAGTGATGATGATGACGACAGAGATGATGATGATCGTAAGCCTACCTTGCCGTGGTTGGAGAGCTTGAGCGCCTCAATGATCCCGGGAGCTATGCCGGCGGGAGTTTTACTCCTGGCAGGGTCACCCAAGCCGGACAGGTCCTGGGTGAGGGGCCAGACTAAATGGGCTGAGGAGTGGGTGGAACCCTATAGGTGTAGATGCAGAACCCACCGGCGAGTGGTACATGCTCTGGTCTGCACCAATCCACCCCCACTTCATGGGTTAAATGCTTTCTTGCCTCATTCTTCACTGTTTGTCGTCTATCACGCCCATGGCGACCGTTGCCTCAATTGGCTGTGTGTGGTGTACCCGGAAACGGGGCCTCCCAGTACTGAGGCAAAGTTAAGTCCCCGATGTCACTTATCGGTGCAGAATTGAGAGAGATGGCTGAGCATCACAATCCCTCCTGTGTTGCAGCATGATGAGAACCCAGCATTGCACACTGAGCTTGGGGGGATCACTTGGGCACCAGACTTAATACTGGCTCTTGACTGGATGGCCGCATGCAGGAGATTTCTACAATGGAGGGTTGGCAGGTGGTGGGTATCGGGAAGTGGCTCTGTGCAGGACGTGAGGATTCCTTGGGAGAGCCCCGAACCAGAGCACAGCATTGTGCAAGCTCTGCATAGTTGGAGAGCCCCCTGGATGACGGGGAATGCACAGTGTGCTACCCCACCTATCCCCAACTGCTAACTTAGAACCAGAAGTGGGGTCCTCTGTATGCGTGCCAGGCCAGGATAAAATGCCTGGGAAAGAGACTGGAGCTCAGAACTCCCTAACTCAAAGTTGCAGGATGGCAGAAAAGCCACGGGAAAGACAGGGCTATTTTGAAGATAACGCAACCATATTTTCACCATACGAGCTCGGACGCCGCCTCGGTAAACAAGGTCCGCGCAGAGCAGTGACACCCCCAGGCTGCTTGCGAATAGTCTACTACTGGGAACATAAACAGATTAGGGATGAGCCCACTCTCCCGTTGAACAGGTGCTAAAGTCGTAGATACTGGGCCAGAAGGCGCACCGGAAACCACAGTATCATGCAACTCGCTTTTTTTTTTCTATGGAGAGTACACCGTCAAATAAATCTCGTTCTGGTGCTCGCCCTGTGGAGCTCCACCAGGCAGGTGCAGTGCCGGGCTCTGAGCCTCGACAGAGCCCACCCTCAGCTACTGGAGGACCCTCTAGACCGTCTTGTGGAGTCAACAGACGGCGGAGGAGAACTACTGACCAAAACAAAACAGAAAAAGAGAAACCCAGAGTGCCACTTGTCATGATGCACTGGAATGCAGAGGGAGTGAACAGCAAGCAGGCTGGATACAGCAAAAAGACAGAGCTGGAAAACATCTTGTATGAGAAGCAAGTCAGTGTTTGCTGTATCCAAGAGACTCACTTGAAAGCAGATCAAACCTTTAAAATAAGGGGATATCAATGCTTCAGATCCGACAGACAAGATAGACGAAAAGGAGGAGTACTTACTCTTGTAAGGAATAACATTCCTGCACACGAAAGGAAAACCTTCATGGATGGAGCAGAATATCAGCTGCTGCAGATAAAGGTAGACAAGATGGAAATAGAACTCCTGAACTATTACTGTCCGAACAACAAACCCCTGAGTCTCAGCTCTATACAGGTACCAGCCACCAACTTTATAGCAGTTGGAGACTTTAATAGCCACTCCCAGAGCTGGGGCTATAACCATCTGGATCACAGAGGTGAAGAGGTTGAAACTTGGCAAGATGATCACTCCCTAATCCTAGTCAATAATGCCACAGATACTCCTACCTTCTACTCCAGAGGATGGCACACAACCTCAACACCAGATCTTGCCTTCTCCACACCAGATATAGCTGGATCTATTAGTAGAGAAGTAGGAGACCAACTAGGGGGAAGCGACCATCGCCCAATCTTTCTTACTGTCCAGAGTGCAACTCTCAGTACAGGCCCAGCCATTACAAGATGGAACTACAAAAAAGCCAACTGGGGTTTATTCAGGCATCAGGTGAACACGCTGCTGTCTACCCTCAAGGTACAGAACAGAGACATTAATGAAGTGGTAAAAGACTTCAACAGATGCATACTACAAGCTGCAAAAGAAACCATTCCCAAAGGATGCCGGCGTAACTACATACCATACTGGTCCAGCACACTCCAAGAACGTCAGGAAGCTATGGACAAGGCTAGAAAGGACGCAGAGTCTCAGCCTTCACTTGAAACTCACAACAAATGGAAAAAGGCTGTAGCAGAGTTTCAGAGAACAAAGCTAGAAGAAAAGCGGAAAAGCTGGAGAACTAAAACGGCATCGCTGAACCTTGAGAAAGACGGCAGGAAACTTTGGAGATTAGTCAAGTCTCTAAATGAAGAGCATTCCTCACCAAGGCAGACTATCACATTGGATGAAGGTGGCAAACTTTTCAGAGGAAAACAAGCTGCAGACTTGTTTGCTAGAAGATACAGTTCAGAAAGCAACTTACCCATTAACATAGACCATCAGAGAGAGATAAGAAAAGAAATACTGGCAACCATGGGACAGACAGATACTCCTGCCCCAATGAGGGAACCCATCACACTAGGAGAACTACAGAAGGCTATTTCCAAGCTTAAGTTTCAAAAGTCACCCGGCCCAGACAAAATCAGCAACGAAATGCTAGTAAATCTGAGCTCAGCAGCAAAGACAAAACTGCTTGAGATATTCAAACCACAGCTGGTTGAAAGGAACGGTACCCCAAGTATGGAGAGAAGCCATCACAATACCCATACTAAAGAAAGGGAAATGTAAGACCGAGGCTGCAAGTTACCGGCCAATCAGTCTCACAAGCTGTGTTGGGAAGACTATGGAGCGAATAGTCAACCACAGATTGAAATGGTATTTAGAGTCTGAGCAGATCCTGGTGCCGGAACAAGCTGGATTTAGAGAATGCTACAGTATAGAAGACCAAGTTACTTACTTGTCTCAAGCAATAGAAGATGCCTTCCAGGAGAAGAAAAAGGTCCTAACGATCTGGGTCGACTTCAAGCAGGCCTTTGACAAGGTGTGGAAAGATGGCCTCATTGCAAAACTTAGGAGAAGTGGAATCCAAGGCAACATGATGAAATGGATCCAGTCATACTTGCATAACAGGAGAACTAGAGTCACTCTTGACGGTCTGCAGAGCAGAAAAGTGTTGCTCCATCAGGGGGTACCTCAAGGAGGAGTAATTTCCCCAACACTCTTCCTTGTTTACATCAATGACCTGGTGAAAGATCTCCCTGCAGGAGTTAAAGCTGCCTTATATGCAGATGACCTAGTACTCTGGTGCGCTGATGAAAATGTCACCACAGCAAATTATAGAATGCAGCGGGCAGCAGACATGCTAGTGTCATGGGCAGAGAAATGGCTTATCACAATAAACACAGACAAAACCTCCACAACACTGTTCTCCCTCGCCCCCAAGGACAAATCAGCTAACATACACCTAGGGACAACCGTGATCAAGGAAGAAAGCTACCCCACCTATCTTGGGGTGACATTTGACCAAAGGCTTACATGGAATAAGCATATTGAAAATGCAGAAGGAAAGGCCCGAAGACGACTAGGCATACTCAGAAAATTAGCAGGTACCAACTGGGGAGCAAATGAACGAAATCTAAAGAAGATTTATAATGGAGTAATAAGACCACACTTAGAGTTTAGCTCAGCAGCATGGTCATCAGCTGCTAACTCACATCTGCAGTCTTTGGACAAGGTGCAAAATCAAGCTCTCAGGCTCATTACAGGAGCCATGAAAACTACACCAATAACAGAGATGCAGAAGGTTGCTGGATTACAGACATTGTCCCATAGAAGAGACACAAAAACCATGATCCAGATGGAAAAGTACAACAGTATGCCAATGCACCCAATGAAGGCAAGACTAGATGATCTGGCATTGGGACGTCTAAAGCGTAGCAGCTTTGTGCATCGGGGGAAAAGACTTATAAGACAGCATCAAGAAGACCTATCCATGAAGACAACACCACTGAAGCCCACCCTATACCCTGTACCATGGGAGCAGGCCAGCAGTGCCCTCCAAATTAATACAACAGTCAGTGGTCTCACAAGTGGATGTGAGTATAATGATCTGCAAAAACGAACTGCTACATTGAGTATGATCCAAGAAAGCTATCCCGATCAATCATGGATACATGCCTATACAGATGGATCAGCAACTAATGCTGTTAGGAATGGAGGTGCCGGTATCTTTATCTCATATCCTGACAACCACTATGAGACTAGGCACATTCCCACTGGTAAATTCTGTTCCAACTATACAGCTGAGGTTCAAGCTCTAGAGCAAGCTGCAAATATGATTTATAACACCAACTCTGACTGCCACCAGGTAGTCATCCTCACAGATGCACTGTCTGTCCTGCAAGCTCTCAAGGGTGGTAAACTCCCGCATCTGAGAAATGAACTAAACAAGGTAGCTGCCAAAAAGAGAACCATACTTCAGTGGGTACCATCTCATTGTGGTGTACCCGGAAATGAAAAGGCAGATAAACTTGCAAAAAAGGGAGGAGAATGTGAACAAGAAGATAATGAAGTCACATACTTTGAGAAAAAGAGAGCTATCCAGACTATCAGAAGAGAACAGAACCAACCCAAAGACGACTATCACACTCTCGACCGGCAGGGACAGACAACTATTTTTTCGACTCAGGACAGGGCATAACAAACGAATAAACACATGCACAAGCTACGATTGTCTGCTTCACCACTGTGCACATGTGGATTAAACGAACAAACTGCTGAGCATGTTCTACAGGACTGTCCTCTGTATGACCAGTTAAGAAAGATATACTGGCCCAATGATGAACACTAAACTCAAAGCTATAATTGGAGTGAAAGACAATTCATGATGCTGATGACACAATGAATTTCATCATGATGAACTGATCTGACGTGTGATGGACGAAATAATGATGCGATCCAATAATAATGCAAGAATGATTTATAATGATGATGCTGAGACAATAATGACGGTGATGATAATGAGGAATGATGATGACAATGATGATGACGAATGATGACAAGAGATGAAAAGGATGTTTGATGACGGGACAATGATAATGACGGTAATGATCGAATGATGATGATGATGTATGATGATGATCATTCACAAGTATGATGATAATGACGACAAATGATGATAATGATGACAATGATTATAATGACAATGATGATGACAACAATGATGATAATGATGATGATGACAATGATGATAATGACAATGATGATGACGATGATGATGACGACGACAGTGATGATGATGAAAACAATGATGATGACGACAATGATGATGATGATGACAATGATGATGATGACAATGATGATGATGAGGACAATGATGATAATGACAATGATGATGATGACAACAATGATGATAATGACGACAATGATTATAATGACAATGATGATGACAACAATGATGATAATGATGATGATGACAATGATGATAATGACAATGATGATGACGATGATGATGACGACGACAGTGATGATGATGTTGATAATGACGACAATATTGATAATGACGACAATGATGATAAAACTGATATAAGAACATACTCAAATTTACAAGGCCCCACTAACAATCAAGAAATAAAGCATGTTGTTAAAAAGCAAAAAGTGGAGGGGAACTGCGGTAAGACGTGGAATACGATGGATGGGTTTGAAAAAAAAATCGAAAAAAGCTGATTCGTCTTACGAGGACAAAAGACAAAGAAAATAGTCTACGTTACGGCCACAAGGCCTTCGTCAGGAAAGGAAAGAAAGTGAAGGCTAGATAGGACACATAAAAACTAAATAAAATAAAAACTGGGTACTTCCCTGAAGGCAAGAACCGAAATTCTATCAAAATCGCTGTCTGTTTGTAAGCGCGTGGCTGAACAGAAAAATGACTTCCGCCGCCGGATGTACACAATGCATACTAAGAAACTAAAAAACGAAACCGGAAAATAAACTACCCAACGTGATAAAAGTGGGGACTGGAAATAGAAGGGGACAGAATGAGTGGGAGATAAATAAATATGAAATAAAAAAAAATGTATATGGCATACAAATAGAAGAATAGGATAAGAGTGGAAAGAGTAAAATAGAGCAAGAGAGGAGAGGGTGACCTCAGACAAAGGTGTGAAAAGTGTTGAGACCGGCTGGTTTTAGACACCCCATGCGGTGGATAAGACGGTTCTCAAGCTGTTCTCGGCTGGCAGTGTCAGAGGAGCAGGATCGGATCGCTGTGACCTGGATGTCGATGGGACCATGGTGGTCAGGACCATTGAAGTGTATAGCAACTGGTGTGGACTTTTGCTGAGCGATGTCATTTAAGTGCTGGCTGAATCTGTCCCCAAGTCGTTTGCCTGTTTGGCCAATATAAGTTTTGCAGCAACGTTTACATATGATCGTATAAATGACATTGCGCGATTCACACGTGAAGCTACTAGTGATGGTGTACGTAGCCTTAGGAAAGGACACCTTCTGGGTTGATATGACATACTTGCACGTGTTGCATCGTGTCCGACCACAGGGTAGTGTGCCAAAGTGAGTGGCATTCTCCTTTGGGAGACGGCTGTGAACAAGAAGATCCTTCAAGTTCTTGTCACGTCTATATGCCACCAAAGGTGCTTCACTGAATACTTTTTGGGTCAGAGGCTCAGCTTGGAGGATAGGGAGGTGGCGGAAAAGGATCTGTTTGACAGTAGTACTGTGAGGGTGATGGGTCAAGATTAATTTGACTCTATCCGAAGTGGATTTATGGTGAGGTTTGAGGGCCTCCAGACGAGAGATGGGGAGCACACGTTGGAGAGCAGAGGTGAGAACATGTTCTGGATAAAGTCTGTTACGGAAGAAATCCAACATCTCATTTGCTCGTAAGTGGAAGTCATCGTCGTCTGGCATAAACGGCGGACAGAAGTACCTGTGAAACCTCTTCTCATCCTCGGGCCTGTCGTGACTCCCTTCCTTTTTCACAACTTCTCCGCCTCCGCCGTTTATGCCAAGACGACGATGACTTCCACTTACGAGCAAATGAGATGTTGGATTTCTTCCGTAACAGACTTTATCCAGAACATGTTCTCACCTCTGCTCTCCAACGTGTGCTCCCCATCTCTCGTCTGGAGGCCCTCAAACCTCACCATAAATCCACTTCGGATAGAGTCAAATTAATCTTGACCCATCACCCTCACAGTACTACTGTCAAACAGATCCTTTTCCGCCACCTCCCTATCCTCCAAGCTGAGCCTCTGACCCAAAAAGTATTCAGTGAAGCACCTTTGGTGGCATATAGACGTGACAAGAACTTGAAGGATCTTCTTGTTCACAGCCGTCTCCCAAAGGAGAATGCCACTCACTTTGGCACACTACCCTGTGGTCGGACACGATGCAACACGTGCAAGTATGTCATATCAACCCAGAAGGTGTCCTTTCCTAAGGCTACGTACACCATCACTAGTAGCTTCACGTGTGAATCGCGCAATGTCATTTATACGATCATATGTAAACGTTGCTGCAAAACTTATATTGGCCAAACAGGCAAACGACTTGGGGACAGATTCAGCCAGCACTTAAATGACATCGCTCAGCAAAAGTCCACACCAGTTGCTATACACTTCAATGGTCCTGACCACCATGGTCCCATCGACATCCAGGTCACAGCGATCCGATCCTGCTCCTCTGACACTGCCAGCCGAGAACAGCTTGAGAACCGTCTTATCCACCGCATGGGGTGTCTAAAACCAGCCGGTCTCAACACTTTTCACACCTTTGTCTGAGGTCACCCTCTCCTCTCTTGCTCTATTTTACTCTTTCCACTCTTATCCTATTCTTCTATTTGTATGCCATATACATTTTTTTTTTTTTTTTTTCATATTTATTTATCTCCCACTCATTCTGTCCCCTTCTATTTCCAGTCCCCACTTTTATCACGTTGGGTAGTTTATTTTCCGGTTTCGTTTTTTAGTTTCTTAGTATGCATTGTGTACATCCGGCGGCGGAAGTCATTTTTCTGTTCAGCCACGCGCTTACAAACAGACAGCGATTTTGATAGAATTTCGGTTCTTGCCTTCAGGGAAGTACCCAGTTTTTATTTTATTTAGTTTTTATGTGTCCTATCTAGCCTTCACTTTCTTTCCTTTCCTGACGAAGGCCTTGTGGCCGTAACGTAGACTATTTTCTTTGTCTTTTGTCCTCGTAAGACGAATCACCTTTTTTCGATTTTTTTTCAAACCCATCCATCGTAAAAAGCAAAAATCATCACATTCGAAATACAGTATAATAGATAAAGATATGGACGAATGGCGAGTGTGAAGATGATACATTAAGAGCAATTGGGGGGTTTGTACGATATGAGATGATAAATAAAAATGAGTAAATGTTACAGAATATAATGAATATGAATATTAACAATGAAGGGATGCAATCTAGCTGAAGAGACTAATCACCACGATCCTTGAACTCTCCAAGAAGCATAAGCTTTCAACACACATTTGCTAAGTCAGTTTTCAACACACATATGCTATATAAGTCAGTTTTCAACACACATATGCCAAATCTTTCTGTCCTGTGTCATCAGCTCAAGGTCTTTCTATGTCTTCATTATCCTCCAGTTCTCTAAGTCCGTGTGTTCTTTGATCACACTCTATCTCTCTCAACCTGGGGATTCCAGAACAAGGACTTCTTTGTTATGTTATTAACAGGTTATTCAATGTGTGTCCTATCCATAGCCAGCGTCTTCTTTTCATCTTCTGTTGCACTGGCATTTATCTGGTTCTTGTCATCAGTTCCACATTAGTGATCTTGTCATCAGTTCCACATTAGTGAACTTGTCATCAGTTCCACATTAGTGAACTTGTCATCAGTTCCACATTAGTGATCTTCTCATCAGTTCCACATTAGTGATCTTCTCATCAGTTCCACATTAGTGATCTTCTAATAGGTTCCACATTAGTGATCTTGTCATCAGTTCCACATTAGTGATCTTATAGATTTGTACCCTGTTTATATGATTATGCTTTGAGAACAGTCCTTACTTTGTTTTCTTTAATATTTTCGCGCTTTTGTACTTGACAAAGATCTTGAATTTAACACGAATACAGGAAATAGAAATAGTGTATTCTCTAATCCAGCGGTCGGCAACCCAGGAGCTTTTGGGATCTACTTTAGTAACACTGAGCCCTCTTAAAGATTTACCATTTGAAAGTGTGTGTGTGTGTGTGTGTGTGTGTGTGTGAGCGATTTTAAGCAGGGGTAGGGAGAAGATTACCCCCGAAGGAAAGCGAAAGAGAGGCCGACCAAAAACAACTTGGCGGAGAACTGTGGAGGCTAAGATGCAAAGAATGAACCAGAGTTGGGGCACTGTACGAAGGATGGCCGCCGACCGAATAAAGTGGAAGGAATTTGTTGCTGCCCTACAAGACGCCACCAGGCGTGATGGCCACTGGCTGCTTTGACAGTCTGCGGCTAAGGATCAAAGAAGAAGAAGAAAAGAGGGAGAAGATTGAATCTTACAAAGAATAGATCACGTTCCTATCTCATGCGGCTCACGAATATATATTAGAGTAGCCAGCTCGAGAGTCTTCATTGGGAATGTGGAAAAAGTACCTATGATATCTATTATATATACATATATCTGTAACTGTCTATGCGATATCTTTACCGACATAACGACATGCATACAGCTATTGTTGTATCACATTCCACGCACAAAGACTCTCATGTACCCTTGTGACAGCCAGTTGGTAAATGTAATGATGAACATCACCACAATCATGTATCATTGTCTTTCAGCTAACTAAGGAGCTGGGGGCCTTCAGCTAACTAAATAGCTGGGGGCCTTCAGCAAACTCATACCTAATCAGCAATTCAGTGGATCCCATCTCACGGCAACATCTCTGAAAATCAAGAGGCTGACATACTGGCAAAGTAGGGTGAAAAGCTACCTCAACTTGATACAAGCATAGCGTATGAAGAGGCGAAGAGTTTTATATCAAGAGTAGATACAGGAACAAGTGGGAATCAGAGCGTGCAGGCCACCCACACAAAAAAAATTATGCATAATACCAGCTTAGCAGAAGTGAACAAGTGGTAATCTTCATACTTCGCAACGGCCACAACAGATTGGGATACCATCTACTCAACATGCTGAAGATAGGAACTACTGATGAGTGTAACTGTGGCACCGATCAAATGACTGATGAACATGTACTTCAAAGGTGCCCAACATACGAGGAACAGAGAAAGCGCATATGGCCATCACTAGTACCATTCCTGGAAAAAAAATTATACGGAGATGCCAACAGCCTCAAGCTGATCACTGCTTTCTTTGAAAATATTCAAGTCGACGCTTGAAAGCGTTCGGAAAAGAAGATACCACATCATCTACTGTACATGGTAGATCAGATCTACAATGTTCCGACCCCGATCTGAGTAACTCAGACAACTGAAAAATGAGGTAACTGCAGATATTTACTGTGTCAAGTATTCTAAATGACCCAGAAAGCTTTCCTCGCTGACTCCGCCTTCTCTAATTCATACGCAGGGTAAAATACCCAATTACAGTTGGGTAGACTGACACGGCATCGACAAAACACAGAACACAATTTTATCACACAAATTAAACAAAACCAACGATATAATCTTATCCACGTTTTAAATTATTCAGCCTCCATGACATTTAAAAACCACCTTGTGCAACCATTTGGCCAGTCGTTTCCTAACGATAAATCAACTATCTCCCACGTGTTACCGGGGAACAAAGAACAGTAAAACTGTACTCTACCAGGAATTGTCGTAGAAGGAAATTAAGGAGGGCTGAGCATGACGCCGACATCCCCCTTCTAGTAAAAACTTAACTCCTCTCCCTTGCAACTACTGTTTTCTACGAATACTTACTGCTATGACTTAGTAATACTTACTACTATGATTTGGTAATACTTTCTTATGATTTGGTAATACTTACTACTATGATTTGGTAATACTTACTACTATGACTTAGTAATACTTACTACTATGATTTGGTAATACTTATTACTATGATTTGGTAATACTTACTACTATGATTTAGTAATACTTACTACTATGACTTAGTAATACTACTATGGCTTAGTAATACTTACTACTATGACTTAGTAATACTACTATGGCTTAGTAATACTTACTACTATGACTTAGTAATACTTACTACTATGATTTTGTAATACTTACTACTATGACTTAGTAATACTTACGGGACCCAAAGACGTAGCAATAGAGAATGCAGTCAGCGACCCATAGCTTGATTGCCTGCGTCAGGGTCAGCGAACCAGAGCTGACCAAGACCCTACTTCACCTCCACGTGGTGGTCCTGGAAACAGGCTGCATCACTGCAGTCTGGCTGAGAGAGTAGGGATCGAAGAGGGAAGGCAAACCCGGTCCCAAAAAATGCCGTGCTGAAGTCGGATGTGCCGGCCGAAAGGCACAGATATCGCAGCTTCGCTGTAAACAGACACAACGCAACCAACGTCCTTTTCAGGACGAGCGAGGAAGAAGAAGTAATACTTACTACTATAATTTGGTAATACTTACTACTATGACTTAGTAATACTACTATCATTTGGTAATACTTACTACTACCAGTTTTACTAATACTACTTACAATTAGTGCTTACTATTACTACAACTAAAACTACTACTACTACTACTACCACCACCACCACTACTACTACTGCTTCTACTACTAATACTACTACTAAGGGCTGTTCACAAATTACATAATGCAAAGAAGAGGGGTTGCCGAGATGTTACGCTTTGGTGCAGGGGGTTCGGAAATGTAGTAGGTTTTTGTTACGCACATGTTATGGGGGGTGGGGCTGAAAATGTCAAAAATTGCGTTACGTAATGTGTGAACGGCCCCAAATACTACTACTATTACTACTATGGCTGCTACTAAAGCTTCTCTTTTCTCTTTTTTTTTTTTACTGTCCTTCTGTAACTTTTTTCTTTCGCTCCGTGTGTCTCTTGATCTCCCTATATTTTTCTGTAATTTTTTTTTTGTCATATCTCTTCACAATTCTGTTGCTCCACAATCTGGGATGGTTGCTCAATGTCCAACACAAAGAGACTCCGTTCACTACAAAAGCGTGCAGTGCGTCTAGTCTCTGACAACTGCCTAACTCAGTGTGTAGATTTCTATAAAAACCTCCGAATACTGCCCTTAAGAAAGCGCCTTCTGTTTAACAAAGCTAAATTTGTTCACAAAATCCTGTCACACAATGCTCCAGCATATCTGTGGCCAATGTTCAATTACAATGAAAGACGCAGTCTTCGCTTTAACAGACTGCAAGTGCCCAAGCCTAGGCTTGACTTATTCAAGAAAAGCTTAGCGTACTCTGCTGCTCATCTTTGGAATTGTCTTCCACATAACCAAAGAAACAGCCTCAGTCCCTATTCATACAATCATTGACTTTTTGAATACTTTCTGAATTCTGATTACATGCCCCCCTAATCGGATTATCTTTTCTTATAACATCAACTGTAGGTTCTAATGACGATGTTTGTACTTTTCAACATATGTTATGTCATGCTTATAAGTAATTAATGTTAATATGAGTGTGCTATATTATTATTTTACTTTACGTTGAATTTCTTGAAATTGATATGTAACATGCATATGAGAATAAATGAATTCAGTATGAAAGGTGAGCGAAAGGAAGGGCAGAATGTTAGACGGTGCCCAATTCTCAACCCTTTGAAAATAAAGTTCGTTCGTTCGTTCTCTCTCTCTCTCTCTCTCTCGCTATATATATATATATATATATATATATATATATATATATATATATATATATATATATATATATATATATATATATATATATATATATATATATATATGACTGAAAAGTCACCTTATTTTCACATTTTTTGTTTCCTCTTTTCAATCATAACTAATTTATATGAAACAAACATCAAATTAAAGAGAATTAACTGCTACTTTATTACATAAAATGCTGTGGCACATAAATATTACAGCTTAACGTAAGATCCGGCTTGCTCAATATAAGACTTTATATAGCGGGTAACAATTTGTGTGCTCTCTTGTAACGCCAGATTTTTTGCCATTTGTAGATTTATTTTATGGTGTTCTTGGCAACAAAAGATAAAACCTATTAGCCAAATATCAAATGGAAGTTATTGCTACTTGATTTTAAAAAATATATATTTTTTTTCGCGTATGTCCAATAGATACAAGCGTCCGACTGACAGAGTGGTTATAGCGCTGGTCTCTCGCGGCAAAAGTGCCGTGTTCGAATCCCGGTACCAGTCTTCTTCTTCTTCTTCCGTCCTTAGCCAAAGACCGACCAAGCAGTCAGAGGCCATCACGCCTTGTGGCGTCTTAAGGGCAACAGCAGATTGATTTTCTCTGTTGTAGTTTCCCATCACGCCTAGCGGCGTCTTTAGGGCAACAACAAATAGATCCATCTGCCGTTGTTTCTGTAATCGGTGTGACAAGTCTACCCAGCTGTAAATGGGTACCTGGCTTTGATTTAGGGAAGGAAAAGGTAGCGAGGAAGAGAACTGGTCACCCCGCCTCTCGATACTGGACCTAGTATGGTGAAGTCTCTAACACTTCACTCCCCTACGTCAGTATCTGCTATGGGACTACCTTAACCAACAGATCCAACTGAGGATGTAAACATTTAAAAACAGGGAATGACTTTTCAATCACGCTATATATTATATACACATACATCTGTAAATGTCAATGCATTTGTCTTTATCCAAAGAACGACATGAAATACGGTTTTTGCTGAGTCACATTCTACTCACATAAAAAATTATGAGAGAATTAAGAGAACAAACAATAGAATGCGCTTGAAACACAATTAACAATTATAACAGCGAAAGACGAAACATTACAAAAACAAAGTCCAACTTAAAAAAACAAAAAACTAACAAACACACAAACAAACAAAGCCAAACGGGAAAACAAACAAAGCCAAACGGGAAAACAAACGAACAAGCAAAACTAACATCTCATCTGATTATGAGTGGCCAATTATAATCCGTTATCTATTGCGTTCACGATAACATCAAAGCAAACCCTCTCTTGTGTCGATCCGTTTATATCTTCTATGATTAAAGCTATTAGATAAGCATCTCTGCTCACAAACTATAGCATTCTACAATTCAACAAATCGTGGTAACAATTAAAAATATGAACAGAGTGGAGAACAGTAATTTAGCAATTATCAAGTGAACAGTAAACACGACTCCAACGAAACTTCTTAAGACCCGGATAATAATAATTAATAACAATAATTAACACGGTGCCGTCGATAACTATGATAATTGTTCCTATATATAAAATCCCAGCTTTTTCTGTCAGTGCGTAACGCTAAGGGATGCAACTTTGGTTGAAAGTTAGACATTAATTGTATTGTTTCCCTTATATGTACTCTCCCGAAAATAGTAACACTTACCAAAGAAGAATGCGCAAATGACGGTGTGCATGAACAGTTTGATTATACTGTATGGAAAGAAGTCAACAACACAACTGATAAACAGTACATGAACTGGAGACAGGAAGATGCAGAGATCCATGATTTAAGTTGTACCAGATTAAAACAACAGAAAATCAAGATGCTCTTCTGTCATGTTCAGACTTTTAACATCACATGTAAAACAAATATTTTGGTTTTTTTAAAATACTTTTGAATAAGTAAAATTGCCTTCAGGTATTGGTGCTTTAGAATTTAATTCCCGTCTTATGACGGGCTTCTACACTAGTAATAATAATAATATTAATGAAAACAGTAATTCGAAACAGATTATCACATTCACCATAACCTTTTACGTTCCTAATGAAGCATGCAGCCACTACTGAAAATGTCCCCCTTTGGTTACGGGGACATCGCAATTCTAAAAACCAAAGCAGCAGTGGTTTCTGAAGCATTTTTTACATGATACGGTGGCCAGTCCCATACACAACCTGCTATAGGTCGCCTGTTACAACAAGTCTCAGGAAGAAGTTGTCCTAATCTGTCTTTGTCCCCGGAAATCCCCCCGGGGGGGACTACAAGGGGCATTTTTTGTTCTATCCAGCGGCACTTGGGCTTCAGCCCTTCGGCCCAATGACATGAAACAAATTTCATGGCATTGCGAAGCTGGGGAGCCTGTGGACTTTCCTTCCCACCCGGTCAGGAGCCAGATGTCCGTGCCATCTCCGCTCCTTCCCATCCACAGAGGGTTTGTGCTCAGCATATTATAACACTGCTGTGTAAAAATAACAGCGAATCTTTAATCAATACCACCAACAACAACAACATTTAGAGTATTAAAAAAACACCGTAAAGAAAATTATAAACAACGACTACACTATTTTACGAACCGGGGTTTTTTGTTTGTTTTTTAAACCAGCACATGCACGAAATCCTCGACGTAACCGTAAACTGAATTAGTGAAAGTCAAGATCTCCCAAACAAATTAAATACAAATACAAATACAAACGCGAGAAATTCACAAACAATAAGAAATTCAACTGGGATCCGGCGTGTACTAAAATTCAATAAAGTCCAAGTTCCGTGTGTTTTGTGCGTGAATTTCTATTTTCCGATAACTTCACTAGCTCGGTTTGGCACGAACACAACAGTCTATTCTGGCTGTCAGCGGATGTGAGAGAGGGAGCCCCGAGGTACCGCGGCCCGGCAGGTCTCTGAAGACAAAAAATGCTTTCAGAGGAAGCGCGGGTGGGGGGGGGGGGGGGGGGGGGGGGGGGGGGGGTGGGGGGGGGGGGGGAGGGGGAAGAGAAACAATAAATAAATAAACAGAGAGGGAGATGGTGAGAAACATACGTGGACATACCAGGGTGAAATTAGGTTAAGTCCGTGTAAAGGAGTTCCGAGTTGATAAAAAAATATACGGAAGAAACATGACAACGACATTAGAAAAAAATGTTTTTAAAAAGTTAAAAAAAAAAAAAAAATGTGTTCTTGCTTATAAAAGTAGTCCCATAGCAAATACTGCCATAAGGGAGTGAAATGTTTGAGACTTCAATATACTAGGTTTTAGCTATAAGGTGGGAGTAACTCTTCCTCATTACCTTTGTCTTCCTTATCTCAAGAGCAGAGTCAGGTACCTATTTACAGATGGGTAGACTGGAGCGTTAAGCCAGCAGGTTTTGAACCTGAAACATTGTTACTTTGCCGCGAGAGGCTAAGCGCTCTAACTACTCTGCCAATAGCTCAGAGAAGCTTTAACCATAGCATTCCCCGCTCTCTCTTTCTCTCGCTCACTCTGTGTAACATGTGGGAATGAAAGGATATAGTATGCAAGATAAATGAGAGTGAACGGGCAGAATGTTAGACGGGCCTGCGCGCACAATTCTTAACCCTTCGAAAATAAAGTTCGTTCGTTCGTTCTGTTTCTCACTCACTCACTCTCAATCTCTCTTTCTCTCTCTCGATCTGTTGCACGTCCAGTAGATCTCACCCAAAGAAAGTGAAAATCTCAAACTTTAACGGAACCCACATTCTGTAAGTCATGCAACGCCCCTGGATCTCGTTAATCCATGAACTCTTTCATAATTCGTTATGAGTTTTTCCCGGGATGTATTACTTTCATCTCGCAGCCCGGCGGCGTAGTTCCCAGGGGTCTATGAAGAGACAAAACAAGAATAAGACTGCTGTACCCTCAAGCATGTCGTACAAGGCCACTAATATGAGGTTTCACATAGCATTGGCAACCTCATCATGAACAACTAATTGCCATAGAAACAACTGCTGCTAGAGCATGTAACGTATATATGTAGGCTTCCTGTGGGGCCAGATTCAGTGATGGTTCCATATTTCGTAAGCAGCGCAAAAGAAGATGATGATTAAGTTACACAACTATAACTTGTTCCCTTTTTTTAAAGGAATAATTACGCAATTGTTCAGTCGTTATAAAACTGGTTATATTATCTTTTTCCCCGCTTCCTGATAGTGTCCGCACAATGGCATATCTGAGTCAGTAAAATGAAACGCTACCCAACAATGAGAAACGTCAGATACGCCGTTTTCAGTGAATATAAATCACGCAACAGAGATGGTTCTCAAACCTTTTTAGACACATGACCCAAATGTCCCAGTTGGTGAAGCTGGAGGCACGTGTACCACAACTGACAAATAAAAATGAATGATAGGAATTCAACCAAAGTCATTCCGCTCAGAACTTCGAGTAAGGGAAACATTAGGAAAGAGACCCATCGCAATCTTTCCCGCGACCCAATTTTGGGTCTGGTGTTTGCGCACAAACCACGCAAGTTTGGGACGCAACCCATATCTAGCGAATCATTACATTACATGCTTGTTGATAACACAAAAAATTAATATGAAATAAATATAAAGGTATGTTATCACGCACTCGTAGGAAATAAAGAAGTAGAACACTAGACAACAGAAAAACAACAGACATGAGTGGCTTACCCAGGATTTGAACCCTGGACCTTCCGTGCGACAACCCCGCCTAGCCATGCAAGCGAATCACACTATCCTCCCTGCCATCTACGCATCATCAAAAATGATGTTTCGATGACAGGTCATTAGTGCGAACCGCAATACACGACACCGGAAGTCCACCATGGGCAATTTAGCCTACTAATGACGCAATCACTTCTGTACTGCATGATAGGGAAACAACAGAAGTGATTGTCTGTCTCTAGCTCTGTCTGTCTCTCTGTCTGTCTCTCTTTGTCTGTCACTTTCTCTGTGTCTGTCTGTCTCTCTTTGTCTGTCACTTTCTCTGTGTCTGTCTCTAGCTCTGTCTGTCTCTCTCCTAAGAGAGACATTTAAAATCAGCAGCATCCAGCTAGGCTAGTCACGACAACATAATACAGCACAAAGGAAATTATGGGACATTCGAAAATTGTTAAACAACGTCTCCTCAGAAAGCGCTACTCATTAGTCCTCGACGTCTGCTGGTTAGAGCCACATGAGGTAAGGTCGTTTAGGAGGTTGATGGGGATGGGTGGACAAGTTAGAGGAAGTGAGATAAGAATCACGAAATAAAAGAAAATTTAAATTTTCTCAAAGTCCATGGCAGAAACAGGAAATTGTATACACAGCGTTACAGAAGGTGGTAATTTGATCATCAGAAGTAACTACCCCCCCCCCCCCTTTCCCTGTCAGACAAATGTTCTTATCTCCTTTACACTTTAAGCAGCGGTCGATCTTGATCTGCCAGTAGATCGCAGGGAACATTTTGGTAGACCTTCAAGTGGCGAAGGAGATAAAAGGAATAACTTTTCAGCTAGGGAAATTTTGAACCAGCCCTTTCCCGTCGCCATTTGAAAGCGCGGTATCCCGATAATTAAATGCACTTTTTTCCATGTTGCCAGTGAAAGCCCACGAGCTTGCTTTCTGAAATTCACTTTATTTGTAAACTGCACAAGAAAAGGGTGCAATCTTTTCTTTGAAGCTAAGTTAACATTCGGTAAAATATCATTTAATGTGTAATTGCCACCGCTCCAATGATGGAACTGCATGAGGCAGGTCAATGTGGGATTGATAAAAGTTACTTATCGGCTGTATTGATTCCAAAAAACCTGAAAACAGACATGCTTTATCAAGGTAGATCTTTAGAGAAATGTTACGCACATAAAGGTGTGTTTCTTGCACTCGTTAGAAATAAAGTAGAAAACTACACAACCAGTGTGGCGTGTTGGAAAATCGCGCTAATGACCCCTGTCCATGAAGCACTGTTTTTGTGTGGCCTATTTGGCAGGAAGGATAGTGTGATTCGCTTCAGTAGCTAGGCGGAGTTGCCGTTCAGATGTTTTGGGTTCAATTCTCCAACGAGCCTGTCACTTCTGTTGTTGTTCTGTTGTCTAGTTTTCTACTTCTTTATTTCTCGCGAGTGCCCGAAAAATACCTTGATGTGTGTAATATTTATTTATTTACTGTTTACATGCCTCAGGTTTCTGTTCTTTATTTGCTTAAAATGTTATATCTTTAGAGAGCTCAGTGTTTCTAAAGTAGTTTCTTGCAGATCCTGGGTTGCCTACCGGTGATGTAAGGGGAGCGGGGCCACTTGGGTCGTGACTCTTGTAAAATTATTTTTTTTTTTTAGCATGCGCACGGGATTGAACCCACTCAGCCTTGGTTGCAACTTCAAAATTCACTCCTAGTTTCCTCCATTCTGTCAAAAGGAATATATATATATATATATATATATATATATATATATATTTTTTGCTATATATAATATAAAATATATTATATATAATATATATATATATATATATATTATATATATATCTTATATTTATATATATATATATATATATATATATATATATATATATATATATATATATATATATATATATATACTGTTCAAAAAAAGAAACGCAACATTATTGCAGGGGTAATGGACACCAAATTTCAAACTTGTACCAAAATTTTATTTTACGGAATTAATGTTTCAATCTTGGCATGAAGAAACTTTCAGACTTTAACAATGAAATGATGTTCATTAAACTTGGTTTGGACTTTTATTCTTTGCGACTGAGGCCTCCCTTTCAGTAAGGTGTATGGCCTCCTCTGTCCTCTATCAGAGAACGACATCTCCTTGACATGGATCCGATTAGCCGTTAGATCTGTTGTTGTGGGATGGCTGCCCATTCTTCCCGCAGTGCAAGAGACAACTGTCAAAGATTGGCTGGAGCCACGTCTCGCTGGCAGTCGTCTGTCGAGTTCATCCCATATGTGTTCTATGGGGTTCATGTCTGATGACATGGCTGGCCACGGAATGGTCCTGGG
>JAMPIV010020872.1:0-50968 GCA_024509875.1 Oreohelix idahoensis | reverse complement strand
TTGAAGTGTTTTATCCCCAGCCTGTGCCTTCCTCATCTCTTCTGGAGTGGTATCCAACATAATATCCTCCTCCTGTCTTGAGGTCGACCTGACCTGAAGGGTTGCCATATACACAGGTTCCCTTCTGCAACGGTCAGTGTCATGATTGTCCATCTGACAATTCTTACACCACCTTTTTCCTTGGTTGAAAGATTTTCTTTCATCATATTTCCTTTCATCGAATTGTGGGAATTTATTTTTATTGTCATACCGTGGCCTATCAAATTTGTGCTTACCTTTATTTTGATCCCTAGGATCAAATTTATTAAAGTTCTGTGGTGCCCTAAAGTTGTCCACCTGTTTCTTTTTATTACCTGTTACCTCTGCTTGAGCTGCTTGATACCTTTCAGCAACATTTAGCAACTCACCCAGCCTCTCTGCACCTTGTTCCATGAGAAACTTTCTCAGGTCTGGAGCCATGGACTCTCTTAGTTGCTCTATAAGGACCATTTCCTTAAGATTTTGGGTTTTCCCCAGAGAAGTCCATTTCTCCAAGTATGTCTCTATTCGTGCAGAGAACTGGTGATAGGTTTCACCTGACAGTAGTTTAGCATTCCTAAATTTTTTCCTGTAAAACTCTGCATTCTTTTCATACCTTAACAAAAGAGCCTGCTTTAGCATGTCATAATTTTCCTGATCACCTCTGCTCATTTTTGCAAAAACTTCATAAGCTGCCCCACGAAGTCCCTGAGATAACTTTAAGCTCCACCTTTCTCTCTCTAACCCATACGTGGTAGCTAATAGTTCATACCTATTTATATATAGCTCTCAATATCATCGTCTTTCTCAACAAAATGATCTAAATGAAAGTTCATAGCTGAGATTGAGGCTCCTTGAGTAACCGTAGCATCAGAGGCAAAGGGACTGGCACCATTTTCAGGAGCATGGCCTTGAAACTCAAACTCCCTTAGTCGTAACTCATGTTCCCTTTGTAATCTTTTATCTTCTGCTTCCCTTTCTGCAGCTAATTTCCTCTCTTCCCTTTCTGCAGCTAATTTCTTCTCTTCCCTTTCTGCAGCTAATTTCTTCTCTTCTCTTTCTGCAGCTTGTCTTCTTTCCTCGGCTTCCAATGCTTTAGCCTCTTTGTCAGCCTCAATCTGCAACCTCTTAGTCTCAGCCTCAGCTTGCAACCTCTTAGTCTCAGCCTCAGCTTCAAATTGTAACTTCTTAATTTCCCTTTCAGCCTCTAACCTTCTTTCGGCTTCTTTTTCTAATCTTCTTTCTTCGCGTTCAATAAATTTGTCACATTCCGTTGTGACATAGGCAACCATAACTTGCCCATCTAATCCTAACTCTTTTGCAGTCTGAACCGCAGCAGATCGAAATTTGGCCAGGTCCGCCATTGTCTATCAGGTAACTTTATATAATGTCTAACCAACAATTCAATCTCTAATGGACAACACAGGCACCGTGAGCTCAACCTTATTTAATTCCACCCAAGGATACCTTTTAATTCTTATATTCCCTGAAGTGAATTACCCCCAATATTTTTAATAGTGAAAGATTCAAAATCCCAAGAGCGAGACCCCAATATATGTGGTGAAGTGGGATGTTATAAATACTTATAGGGAACTTAGTGTACTGACTGAGATCAGCTGTGAAGGTTATCTATATCTAATAAGAGTAGTGTATTATAGATAACCTTACTTGCTACCACATATCTATATATCTCAGTCAGAATTATTCTGGAATAGTGTGATGCTACGTTATGTGTCTAGGGTATGTGTATGGTGAAGTGTAAGTCACAACAACAGACAGATAAACAATTTAATTTAATCCACTACTCTTAACAACACTGTGACACTCACATACATATAACACTCTATGAGAATAGCTTAAAGAAGTCACTCGTAACGGTTCAAATAACAATATGTATTCATTACTAGCATGAATGAATATGTGTCCTGATTCAACTACAAGGGAACCAGGAATCACAATCAATTTAAATTACAAGTTATGTACAGAATGTATTTAATATGAATATTGTAGTGACATATATTAGTACAAATGTTCTATGTGTGTCAGTTGTGTAGTAGTAAAATGAGGTAATACTGGTTTTTGTTTTGTTCAAGCTCTGTTGGTATTGGTCATCATGACTTCAATAGTTTGTCTTTAGGGACTATTATTGGAGATGTTCACAGTTCCTGATTTTAAGACAAGTAAATTCCCCTCTGAATGGTATTTTTATAAAGTTATTTCAAGATGAGGGGACATAATGTTGAGCTCAGCTGGCCAACTCTGCTTATCTTGAGTGATGGCGGCAGGAGAGGACTCCTCTGCTCGAATTCTCTTCTGGGCTCTGGAGACACCTCACTGATAGCTAAAAGGACCAAGGAGTATGCTGTCCGACACTGGATTCAGCAAATCTCTGACCAGATGCTGCTCAGTACCATCAAGACCACTGTCCCACAATTCATACGAATAACACAGATACGTTGATTAGCAATGAATTCTGGCACAAACTGGCACAAATTTCCTTCTGCTTATCTTCCAGGCTTTTAATTTAGCCAAATATATGCTGGCTTCAACGCACTGATGCTTTATCAAGCTATTTTAAACAAGTGGTCTCGAACTAACGCTCCCAAGTGTGTATATCAGCGAGACTGGCCAATGAGCCACGTTTCGACAAGTGTTTTTTGAAAAAATGTTACTTTCCCCGTTTCCCCTAACAACCAAGATAGTATTTATAGCCCGACCAATCGTGGTTAGGCTTTCATTTGTTGCGCTCCAATCAATTTGGAGTTTACATGGTAGGCTATTTCTGTAACGTAAATTTTTTTTCAAACACGTTAAAAAAAAATCTTATGAGCAGAAATGATTTTATGCTGTCAGGCACCCCCAATATTTTATTTTGGGTATAATTTATTAATTCCTGGACTATTTGCGTAACGTTTTACATATTATTTGTCAGCAAGCCCTAAGGAACCCAAAAATACTAATTTAAAGGAGCTACGTGGCTGCGTTCAAAATATGCAATTTCTTCTACCTCCTGTTTGGAAGATGTGCTGTCTGGGTACTGTTATGTGTTCAAACGTAAACCCATCTATTGTTATCTTTTCTAATAAGAGTCTGTTATGATTTATAAACCTAACTCTGGGAAAGGGTAGTGTATTTTATCACTGTCCGTCTGAAAAAGTTAGTGCTTGTAGACTTACACGCGTGATGCCAGCATTTGTATATCGCGCGTCGCGTGTTGCATGCGTTCCTGATTTCCAGCCCTCCCCTCTCGCCATCCTTTTGTCCATCTGTTCGTTCGTTTTGGTAACGTAATATAATTAATGTTAGGATTAATTTAGGTCATTACGCAGTCTCTCAATGTTTTTTCCCAGAAATACAGCACACGTTTCATTGAAGAAAGCGGGTATAATACAGTAAGCTTTTATATCAACGTGAAAGCGTTACAATTTGCAGACGAAGCAGAAAACAAGGGGGATTTCGAGTACATTCTTTGTGACAGCACTGTTATTTTACCATTGCTCTTCTCTTTATTAATTTTATTTGTTAGGCTTCATATTTACCTAATAATTTATATATGTGGATTAGAATATTTCATGACAACTGTGAAGATACTAACTTTCAGTAATGAACCAAAGAGAACGCAGGCTTTCTGCAAGGTACAATTCCGAACACCAGGAATTAAAAGGCACAAAGAAAGATATATTCGGTTCAAGATAGACACAGGTGCCCAAGGTAACACTCTACCCTTAAGAATATTCAGACAGATCATGCCTGACAAGGTGGATGAGCAAGGATTTCCCACAAGGGATGTAAAAAGTAGGAGTGGCAGGACAAAGCTAAGAGCTTACAATGGAACAAGTATAGACTGTTTTGGAGCAGTAACACTTGAATGTTTTATACAGAGAACTCTGTATGGACATCGTCAACATTTTACTTGGTAGATGTTGAAGGACCTGCAATTTTGGGTTTACCAATGTGCGAAAAGCTGAGTGTGGTAACTATTAACAACATTAAAGCTGACAAAAAAGAACATCTTACTCTACACGTCACTGGAGTAGATGACCTTAAACAGCGATTCCCAGAACAGTTCGACAGAATAGGCAAACTTCCAGGAAAGGCAAGATTCTTTTTAAAAGACAACGCTGAGCCAAAGATAGACCCACCTAGAAAGTATCCTATACATGTTAAACAGAAACTTGCCACAGAACTAGAAAAGATGGTGCAGAATGACGTTATTAGAAAGGTTGAAGAGCATTCTGATTGGTGTAGTAGTATCACAACCGTTCTGAAGCAGGATGGTTCTCTTCGGGTTTGCCTTGACCCAAAACACATAAACAACAGTCTAAAGCGCTGTCCACACAAAATGCATACAGTGGAAGAGATAACTCACAGATTCCACAATGCCAAATATTTTTCTAAACTAGATGCTGTACACGGATACTGGAGTGTTGAGATAGCAGAGGAAAGTCAACTCCTTACAACTTTTCGAACACCATTCGGCAGATATTGTTTCAAGAGACTCCCATTTGGTTTGAATGTATCACAAGACATCTTTCAACAGAAGATTGACAACATTGTTGAGCAATGTTCTGGTACAGTGGCTATTGCGGATGACATTGTAGTCTGCGGCAGGTCAGAACAAGAACACGACCGTAACTTGATTAACTTGATGCATGTAGCACAGGCCAATGGGCTAACATTCAACAGCAAAAAGTGTACAATTAAGGCAACGGAGATACAATTTTTTGGATTGCTGTACACCCAGAATGGTGTAAAACCAGACCCTAAAAAGGTTGAAGATATTCATGACATGCCAACACCAGCTACAAAGAAGGAACTGCAACAATTCTTAGGTGCTGTCAATTTCCTAGCACAATTCATACCAAATTTGTCAGCTGCTGCAGAACCTTTGCGATCTCTACTACAGAATGAAACTCCGTATGAATGGTCAGAAGACTACCAACACATATTCAACCACTTGAAGACCCTCATATCATCTGATGCATGCTTGAAATACTATGACATGCAAGCACCCACTTTTCTCATGGTTGATTCCAGTCTGAAAGGCCTAGGAGCAGCACTTTTGCAACCAGACAAAAATCCTGAAGGACACTATGCCAAAGAACTTCGTCCTGTAGCTTACGCAAGCAAATCATTAAGTTCTGGCGAAAAGAAACTTGCAAACATTGAAAGAGAAATGCTAGCTGTACGTTTTGGAATCAAACGCTTCCACACATTTCTTTTCAACCGCCCATTTACAATTCTCTCAGATCACAAGCCACTTGAGATGATTCATAAAAAACCAATAGCTTCAGCACCACCACGACTACAAGCTCTGTTATTGGAAACACAAGGTTATGATTTTAATATTCAGTATATCCCAGGAGAGGATATAGGTCTTGCAGATGCTCTCAGCAGACTACCAAACCCCAACAAGACAGCAGATCTTACCCCAAACATCAAAGTTGATTTTGTCAAGTTTAGCGATAATCGGCTTGAACACATCAGAGAAGACACAATGAGAGATCCTATCCTTAACTCTCTCAAAGAACTGATATACCATGGATGGCCAAGCTCTATCAGGGAAGTTCCAACACACATCCGTCCATACTACTCGATGAGGGACGAGTTAAGCATCGAAGATGGTCTGATCCTTAAAGGAGATCGCATTGTTGTACCAGAAACACAACGCGATATCATCCTTAAACAGCTCCATAATAGTCACCTTGGTATTGTGAAGACACAACTGAGAGCAAAGAAAGATGTTTACTGGCCACAGATAAACAAGGACATAGAAACACTATGTAAAAACTGTTCAATTTGCCAAGAACATGCAAATAGGCAGTGCAGAGAACCTCTCATACCATCAGACATACCATTGAGCCCTTGGAGCATTATAGGAACTGATATTTTCTCAATCGACAATAATGACTATCTTATTATTGCTGATTACTACAGCAAATTTCCCATCATTGAGAAACTTCCACAACCCTCACCATCAGCTGTTATTGCAGACATTACAAAGAAGTATTGCAGCATGTTTGGCATCCCAGATGAAATTAGATCAGACAACGGTCCACATTTCTCAGGTCAAGCATACAGAAACTTCACTAAGGACTGGAAGATCAAACACACAACATCATCACCTAGATACCCTAAATCTAATGGTTTCATTGAGAGACAGATACAAACTATCAAGTCAATCATGAAGAAAACAAGAACAGAGGATGTACACCTAGCACTCTTGAGATGGAGAACAACACCGGTAGACAGTAAGATCGACAGTCCAGCAGAACTTATGTTTGATAGAAGAATTAAAGACCTCCTACCATCTAAGGTCCACTTCCGTCCACAACATAGAGACAGCACATATGATCAACTTCAGCATCGTCAGCAAGTTCAGAAATCCAACTATGACAAATGTGCTAAAGACTTACCACCATTATATCCTGGTCAGCATGTGACTACCTACAACCACAACAATGACACATGGTCAAAAGCAACAATCATTTCCAGAAACCCTGAACCCAGGAGCTATACTTTAAGACCAGACAGCAGCAGCAACCTCCTGAGGCGAAACAGAGTGGACATAAGAGAAATCCCACAGAATACAACAGAACAGAGAATTCCCATGCTTTCAACAGACAATGCAGTAACTCCAGACCTTGGTGCCCCACAAAACCAACAAGCGCCAAGGCCGAAATCACAACCAACTCAAGCTAAACCAGGGACTTCCGCAGAACCACCAGCACTTACACCACTCGTTCTGGCCGTACAGTGACACCTCCCAGCCGATACAGACAGTGACATATATACTCACACTGAGCATTACACATACTTATCCTTTCTCACATGAAACATTTCGTTGGAAATGTTTGCACACATTTTTTTTCAAAAAAGGGGGGATGTAATATGAATACATTAAAGTACGAACCACACATTGTAATATAATGCGAATCTTGACATGTACGATATCCTGTAAATAAACATGGCTACAAACTGAACATGCTTTTACTGAGTGCCTTCTGAAACATGTGTGTGCCTGTGTAGATGACGAGGTAATGCTTATATACATACATCATAACATTACAGTTCCCTGGGAAGGGGGGGGGGATGTCTCTGAAAAGACACAGAATGAATAGGACTACTCCTGCTTCCAGCATGTCGTAAGAGACGCTTTGTATGAGGTTTTTACATGAGGCTAGCTTCATCATGACGTAAACGGCGGAGTAATCAAAAATAGGTAACTCACCTACACTAGGACAAAGAAAATGCCTACGTAACGGCCAGAAGGCCTTCGTCAGGGTACACAGGATCGAAAACAGAAGAGAAAGAAAGTGAGAACTAAGTTAAATAAATAAAAATTGTACGAGTTCCACGATACCAGTCTCGTAATTCCTCAATTCTGTTGCCACCTGTGCAGATTTCCCTTGTTCAGTCAATGTACAGAATATTGTCATACCATGTCTATCCTCCTACTCTACGCAAGCACCCACATATGAAACTCTGTAACTCCTTTATTGTTGTTTTTGTTTTCCTCCAGCAGCAGCAATAGCTTGCTAATATACAGTTAAAGATATTCTCAACTGTCATGAACATTTCACAACATTTTATATCCAAGGTTACAACTGGATCAGTATGCTACTTTGTAATCGTCATAATTGGTGTTCTTGGTTTGGTTTGGTTGTAAGGACTATATTCACTGCATACGGACAACTCCATCAGTGCTCCGATCACCTTCCCTAGATCACACAAGGAGGATCTCAGCACAGTGCACGAGCTCCTAATGTGTATACATCACACATTCTTTAAATATTTTTGTGGTGGGTAGGTTTTTAATTTTCAAATTTTGCCAGGGCAGCGGCTTTATGGCCTACTCTTTACGATTTCCAACTGCCATGGAATTTTTAACGTGCGCAACTTGCACACGGGACCTGTTATTTGTTTCGCCCCTATCCGAGAAGGCTAGGCATCCGATCTCATTACCCAGGTGACGGGGGGGGGGGGGGGGGGGGGAATAACGGGGGGGGGGGGGAATGACATCATGAGAAGCCAGTTGGAAAATTCATCAATTCAAGAACATTTTATACGATTAATTTTTGTTGAAACTCCAGCTGAGACCTTTTACTACTGGGCTTTGGCTGTTAGCCCTTTGAGTGTCCGGTCCCCTTTGATTGTCAGGTGAAGGCTAATACCCCCGTCTCAGAAAAAAATTATATAAACCTTACACATGATCATACTGAAATAAACAACCTGTGGAAAGAATATATTTCTTAGGCAAAAGAATCTAAGATAATTTCCAAGTAAACAAATTTGGTGGGAAAAAAGAATATATTCAAATTTTTGGGCTATGTACGCGCGCCACCTAATAATTATTCATGGACACTCTTCCCCCCCCCCCCCCCCCCCCCCCCCCCCCCCCCCCCCCCCCCCCCCCCCCCTTCTTTTCCAAGGGATCCGTGGACCACCGGTTAAGAAACCTATATCTACTCGTTTGTCCTCTCTCTGCTCTAGTTTTGTGATTTAGTTATCCAGTGCGGGGACTAGCCCCTGACATTTCATTCACGAAACGGAAAGGCGTGGCATGCAAAAATGACCTAGATTGATATGGAACAACAAACAACTCCCATTTGCAACATTCTCCGCCCACAAATCGTTAATGCTGACACACATTAACAAACACAGTTGCAGATGTGAGATATAAAGCAGTTAAAACGATAACATAAAAAAGGAGTACCGACCGTTCGTAACACGACACACATCAGCATACAAAAGCATGTTCTTTATTCCACTAACGCCAATCCTTACTGAAGATGTAACAGTTAAGGTCGCGCGCACTAATAGTACACGTGCACTGATTTTTTTTTTTTTTTTTTTTTAAACACGGGAATATCTGCACCCATTTTAACTTTTGAATATCAGGACCCTTTTTAACATTAGAATATCAGCATCCTTTTTAACACTGGGATATTAGCACCCTTTTTAACATTGAAATATGAGCGCCCTTTTTAATATTTGAATATAACAATAATAAAAACCCCTTCAGTCATAATTGACTATGGGAATGCGCCTCTGAGGTGGCAGCTCTCAGCTGCTTTTTGTCCTGGAGTTCTTTTCAACGTTTTCTCCTCTCTTCTGCTTGTTGTGAAAGCTTCTTTTCGCCCAATCTGAGGTGGCGCCATTTGGTGCGATCGGCAGTTTTATCCTCCCAGGTTGTTGGATTTATGTCCAGTGGCCTCATGTCTATTTTGCACACATTTTTGAACCTCAGCTGCGGTAACTGTTCTTATGTAATTTGCCAGTTGTCCGTAGAAGATATCTTTCGGGATGCGATCATCTTCCATGCGGCGGACAGGGCCATGCCAGCATAGTCTGCGCTGTCTAACCAGTGTATACATGTTTTGAAGGCCAGCAGGTGACCACACCTCGACATGTGTCACTTTGTCCTTCCACGAAATACCGAGGATGTAGCGTAGACACCGTACATGAATGGAAGGTATGTGGTCTGTGTAAACAAAAATAAATACAAGTCTATCTGGGACACAGGATAAAAGCGGCCAAAGTTACTATCACATCGTCTTCGCCAGGGACCCTGTGTCTCTGGCGACAAAAGTGAAAACAGCGATTTCCGTTGTTTGTGACATCAACAAATGTATTTACCTTAATTCTCACGTTCTTTTTTCTCTGCTACTTGTAGGTCCCTGGCGAAGACGATGTGATAGTAACTTTGGCCGCTTTTATCCTGTCCCAGATAGACTTGTATTTATTTTTGTTTACATAGACCACAACACTGTAAAAAAAAAAAGTTGTGTAATCAAAGAATAAGAAAGACGGTGTATCCAGTGGCGCATTAAGGGGGCGGTCCGCCCCGTGTAACCCCAGAGAACTTCACCGACTTAGCAGGCGCAGCTGGTGGAGGTCACAACAGACCCCCTAATTGGCATGTGTGCAATGCCACGAGAAGTATGGTTCTCTATCCTGCAAAGGGGGTCATCGTGAGGAGGTGGCGCATTTAGAGGCGGTGGCGCAACCATCGCTTCTACCTCCTTGCCAAAAGATGCCTTAGACATGCATGGATTAATCTTTGAGACAAGCATATGACTACGTGCGTCTTCTTCGACCATCTTGCGCGGGGAGGGAGAAAGCGCTCTGTGCAGAGCGGATCTCGGCGGCCCCGGCGATTTTATTCTTTGTAAGAACCATTGGCCGCCTGCCGACAAGACGTTTCCCTAGTCGGACAGGACGAGCCGAAAGCGACATCAGCTTACTGACTGCCGACCCACGAATCATTGCGAGAGCGGGGCCTTTTTCGAGACCGTTGTCGAGCCACGATACGGAGATGCGACGGCTTGCTCACATCACGACAGAAGCTGCGATTTACGGACACAGGAGCCAAACACGCAGGAAACCACTCCCACGCTAACCGATGAACTGGGAGGGCCCGTTACCGGGATCACCACGCGCAGTCTTTCGAGACAGCGACCGGCAGCGCCCACGAGCTGAGAAACGAAAATACTAACCGCTTCCCAGACACACACACACACACACAAACATATATATATAAATTTTCCTTTTCGCTCCCTATGGAGCACGGAGTCACTCCTGTTGCTGGCACCCTGGCAGGAAGTCTGCACAAATAATTCACATGCTCTAGCAGTGGTGGTTTTTTTTTTGTAGCAATGTGTTTTACATAATGAGCTTACCAGCCTCATGCACAGCTTACCAGCCTCATGCACAGTCTCATATTGTACGACATGCCTGAGGGGGCACACGTCCTATTCTTTCTTAGACTGAACAAGGGGGGGGGGCAGAACAAGGGGGGGGGGGGCCGCAGTTAAGAAAATGGAGATAAGAAATATGCAAATGAGGACTCAAGTAATACCAAATTATTTTCCAGACTATGTGCGCCCAAGTATGACCTTGTTTATAGGTTGAGCGGGTACAAACATCCACAAACCGAAACAAAAAAAACGAATAAAAAAACACGAAGGATTCTCAACGTGACGCAGGTCCGCTTTGTGTCGTGATTATGGTCATTTTGACCTTCAGGGACAGTAACAGGATCTCTATGACTGAAAAAGTTAAACATCGTAGTTCTTATAGTCTACCACGACAAATATGGGAAAGAGAGCCAGGGAGTAAGACCGCCAGAAGGACACAGAGTTCGCTGGGAGAACAACATTAAGACAATCTTTGAACGACAGAGAACTAGACTGTAACCAGGGCAGGAAGTAGACAGCCAATAGGATAGTATGGCGTTCTCTCTCTCTCTCTCTGGCAAATCTCTACACCCCCGGGTATAAGAAGAACGACTAAGGAAGTAAGCACGTTTAAATAGTTTTACTGCCAATTTTTAAGTTATTCTATCGTGACAAGCTGAAAAAATAAAGGTGGGAGGGAGAATGTTAACAAGACATTTGGACCACCATGTATCTCATCAATGCTTCTCAAACTTACACGCGTAAGAGGATCCAGGTACTATTTGCGCGATGCCTTCCCAAAAGTATGACAATTAAATAAATTATAAAACGATTGAAATCGCCATATTAATAACTGTCTAAGTGCAGCGTCCTGTGATGAACAGTAAAAATCGGAGGTTTTTCGGAAAAGCATGAAAATTAGCCTGAACACCCATTAAAAAAATCACGCAGGACTTTCAATTGTTTTCATGGCGAATTGACCATAAGTCGTAATACGTTTTACTACAAAAATCCCAATGGAGTTGACATGTAACGGAGAAGAGTTGACATGTAACGGAGAAGAGTTGACATGTAACGGAGAAGAGTTGACATGTAACGGAGAAGAGTTGACATGTAACGGAGAAGAGTTGACATGTAACGGAGAAAAATGAAATGACCAGTAGAAAATTAGTGCCCGCTTCAAGACATGCAACAGAAAGAGTACAACATTATTACCCCCCCCCCCCCCCCCTTTTTTTCCCCCTCCCCGTCTTGTTTTGGCGGGTTACTTTCTCGTAAGAACATAAAATTGTAAAATACTTAACATATTCAAATATGGCGCCATACGGAAATGGTAAAGGTTCTTTTATACTGTAATGTGTAAATTATAGAGCGGTATTCCCTTGTAATTTTTGCTCTCCATTGGAAAGGGTTTACTAAGAATCGTTTTCAGTGACCACATAATTTACTAGTTTAAAGAGAACCTTTGCCATTAAAAAAAAATGTTTTCTATGAGCTCTTGGGTACGCAGGACTCCACGTGGGTCTGCCCAAAAAAAGAAAATGAGAACCACTACATTACGTGGAATTCAACCATCAGGCGGCTTTTTTTTAAATCTTTGAATAAGGAGAAAAGTGGCGTCGTGGCCGCACCTCTTGTGTTAAAATTTAAACGTGAATCACCGCCGGGCCTCGCCGAGGTTAAATAATTCAGCGCTAGATTTGTATAACCACTCCCATATCCACTTCGGGTTTTCAAATCCCTGAACGAAATATGTGTACTAGTACACAATCAGGTAGTCAGGGTTCGCCAAGTGTCAGCTGACTAACGGAGGCCATCTTGTCTCTCCCTAACTTCCGGTCCCTTTAAGTTTTCTTTCAGTTCTTTGTTGACTGTCACGTGCCAAGTCCGTGAACTGTCCATTATCTTATCTTCGCCCTTCTCTTGTCTCTCATTCTATTCGTTTGACATAACTGGTTAACCACTCTCTTATACAGTGGCGTACTGTGGGGGAGCGAGGGGGCGGTCCGTCCAGCGTGGTAGCAAGGAAGGGGTGCACTCAATCACTATTATGACAGTATTGTGGTGTCTAAAAAGACAACCTGAAAGCATGTTATGTGCGTTTGTTTATGGAAGACAGTGGCGCCAAAGCTAGGGTTAGCCCTGGGTGCTAAATAATTTAAAAAGTACGCCACTGCAAATACGTACTCGACCCACGTGAAAAACGACTATCTCTTGATATTGTCTTCGATGTTTCTTTGTCTTTTTTTTCAATTCAGCTGCCATCTTGACATCGAAGGTCAACTGCAATGGATCTACAGTGTTATAAATGTTTATACAATACCAAAAACCTACGACTCTGTCCTGTACTTACTGTTCTTAGTCTTCTATCATTTACTAGACACAGTATTAAGGTCTTTGTCTTGTGTAAGTCTGACCTATACTGTTTAATAGGGGAACAACAGAAGTGATTGCGTCATTAATAGGCTGGACTGCCCATGGTAAATTTCCGGTGTTATGTGTTGCGGGTCGCACTAGTGACCCGTCATCGAAGCATCATTTTTGGTGATGCCTAGATGGCAGGGAGGATAGTGTGATTCGCTTGCATAGCTAGGCGGGGTTGTCGCACGGATGGTTCTAGGTTCGAGTCCTGGGTACGCCACTCACGTCTGTTGTTTTTCTGTTGTCTAGTTTTCTACTTCTTTATTTCTTACGAGTGCCTGAAAACATACCTTTATGTTTGTCTAATATTTATTTACTGCAATGGATCTACAACGTGTTCTGTCAATTGTTTGCATGTTAACACTAATAGACCCTTTCCTATCCATCTCTTCATGTTATCTTCTAACGCTGTCTTCGACTTGCATATTTGCTGTCAACTATTTTTCCCATTGTGTTTTTGTCAAGCAAGGTGTCTGTCTTCCTATATGGCATAAATATTTTAGCTGTCTAGTTTTTATCTCATTCATTACATCTCTTGACATTTCTAGTTTTTTTACATCTTTAGTTGTCCACTGTTATTGACATCCATTTTTGTTTTAATGACGGCTAGAAGGGAGAAAGTACCTCGGTGTAAATAATTTACGTGTCATATGTTAAAAGCGGTACAGCTCGACAGTAAAGTCTCGTTTTAAAATGAACATTGTAGGAGACACTACACCAGTGCTATAACATAGTCATACAATAAACATAGAGGACCTTCTATAATTTGGTTTTTCCCTCGATTTCTTTATGATTATATTTCTTCATCGCTCGTATCTCTCTTCACTAGCCGCTTTCTTGTTCCTGGTACTGTAATTAATTATATTCACAGAGCCACTTTGTACCCGGATCTATTCGAGTGACCATTATGTTCACACGGTTTTTCATGAGAGAATCATTTGTTACTTCCATTTACTGGTCGTATCATTCATTCATTGTTTTAATATCTATTTAAATTCTTTCTCACTTTCTTTCTCTTTTAGGTTCGTTCGTTTGTCCCTGGCGACGGCTTTATGGTCGTAACGCTGGCAATTATCTTTGTCCTTTGTCACAGTAAGGCGCCGTCACCTATTTTCGAGTATTCCATCGTCTAACAGCATCGCCCTCCTCTCTATTTTCTTAAAACAAAAGAACAATGAAAGACAATATATATATATATAAAGATATATATTTATATATCATGAAATGCTCATTTGAAAGAAATAAGATTAGGCAAGAGTTCCCGAGTGTGTTTGTATAATCAATAGAGAAACAAAACAGAACTGGTCGGAACAGATGCGATTTGAGAAACAACTTGATTAAACCAACCCAAGAAAAATTTACAATAATGAAAAACCATATGGTCACATGACGCAGGACAAGAAGAAGAATGACAGCGGGACGCAGGGGTGGCTTTAATGGCGAGCCAGTCGGGCGGGCCACTGGTTCAGGGCATCAAGGTTCAGGAACAACTAAATTGCCCCACATAAAAAAATTAAATAGAATCAATAAATTATAGGTGAGATTTTAGTTTCTTTATTTAAGCTTTGATTTGTTTAAATGTTAGTTTGCAACTAGCGTAATACGATGTGTGAAGATTGTCCCAACGCATATAAGTGTGTGTGTGTGTATATATATATATATATATATATATATATATATACTTACCCTCTGTGTGCGTGCTTGTTACATAAGTTGTTATTTATTTTTACGTATATAACGTGGCTCTGGCTTTTGTTCTCTTGTGTTTGTTCGTTTGCCACTAACGAAGGTCTTCTGGTCGTTACGTAGCCATTTTTTCCTTTGCCCTAGTACAGACGCTAAAGCC
The DNA here is from genome assembly GCA_024509875.1 of Oreohelix idahoensis. Lineage (NCBI taxonomy): Eukaryota > Metazoa > Mollusca > Gastropoda > Stylommatophora > Oreohelicidae > Oreohelix > Oreohelix idahoensis. The sequence continues at coordinate 36,004 of JAMPIV010020872.1, read as the reverse complement.
GGTTTTTAGGCGCTGCGAGAGCCTTTGACGGGAGCACCGAAATTTTAAAAAAAAAAAATTGAAAAATTATAGTGTGGGTAAATTTCTTGAGAGAGCCCAGAACCAGAGTACATCATTTTAGCTCTGCATAGTTGGAGAGCCCCCTTGGATGGCGGGGAATGCACAGTATGCAAGGCACTTCTTACTTCTAGCTTGGGACCAGATGTGACGATAAATGCAAGCCAAGCTGGTGAAACTGGAGATCGTGACTTCAACTCAACACATTTCGGAATGGCAGAAAATCCACAGGAAAAGCCTAGATCTACAGTGTAGATAAAACCAAAGAGTCTTCAACTTGTTGTTGGCCGCTAAAGAGCGAAAAGCTCAGCAGCCCTAGTTAAACAACAACAACAACCTTTAGCGCCACAGTTCGTCCCGATATCAAGAGTGACCACCCTTTAAAGGTGTACAAATATGTCTAAAGTTGACAGTACAATTTTCTTTAAAGTGAGGAGTGAAAAAGCGTTGCATGTCTAGTGCATGGGTAGTTTTCTGGCACAAGACTGGGTGATTCGGTTCCGCAGACAAAACTTAAGTATCTCATAAGAGGAAACTAACATGAGTTTGTGCTTGGAGCTAGCAACATCATCTTGTAAAAATAAATTGCCAGAAGAAACCGGTGCTGCGACAGCAGATGAATGCTTGCATGCAGTCTTCCGGCAAGGGGAGGCTAGCTTCAGTTGACGAACCTTACTCCTTGGGAAGCCGAAAGGAAAATGATGAATAATATATTGCCTTCTGAGACATAATCAGTGGCGTCACTAGCAGGGTGCGGACCGCACCGGGTGACAACATCAGAGGGGGTGACACCAAAATGACTGCCTATAAAATTTGTGTGAAGTGTTTCAGCAGAAATTTATAACCGAATTTTCACTTTAACCACATGAAACTATGTAAATGTAAATACATTTAGGCTGTGTGTATGATGTTGTAATTTAAAGGTGTAATTTTAATTTTGGTAGTTGTTTGTGTCACTACTATTGCCATTACATTCAGTGATATACGGGAATTACGATTTACGAGTAACATTAGTACAAAAAAACCTTACTAAGGATTCTGTATGGTCTGGTACGGGAGAAGGTCCATGGGGCTGACACCATGAGTTACCGCACTGGGTGACACCAACCCTAGAGACGCCACTGGACATAAGTGTGTTCTCGTCACACAGCATAATTTTTAAATAGGCGAAGAAGGAAGCAACTAAAGAAAGGGTCATCATTTCTACACGAATCTCGCCACATAAATTCATCTAGGTATGAACCAAACAATATCCTGCTCGTTCCATACTGTCGTTTAACTGTCCTTGTCGCACGCATCCTCACTCTAACTCAGAGGTTTTCAAACTTTTTTGGTCCGCGGCTCTCTTGACCTGTGCATAAATCATCGCGGCTCCTCTCTATACTATATATTATATAGAAGCAATTGTACCCAAAAAGATATTAATGACTTTCCCAAGCCACCGCGACGCGCTTAGCCGAGGGCCGCGACGCACAGTTTGAAAACCTCTGCTCTAACTCAAAGCTCTCGCAAACCAAACACATTATCAGTAGTGTGTTTCAATGCTCATTCGTTCTACCTAACAATGTCAAATGTGTCCGAACTATTAATAGTCGGTGTATTAACAAGTTGGGAGAAGACCGGCTACCACGACAAGCATGGGAAACAAACAGCCAAGGATCCAGACCCCAGGACGACCCAGAGTCCGCTGGGAGGACAACATTAGACAATCTTTGAAGGACCGAGGACTAGAATGGAACCAGGCCAGGAGGAAGACAGCCGATAGGATAGCCTGGCGCTCTCTCTTCCAAACCTCTACACCTCACGGTAGAAGGGGAACAACTAAGTAAGTAAGTAAGTAAGTATTAACAAGTAAAAGTACACACAGTTGTAATAACAAAATGTAACAACATATTAAAATGATTATTAAGGGATTTAATTTGATGGAATAAATTTGATACTTTATGTTTATTTACAAATCGATAACTCTACAACGCAGGACGAACGCCTGGGGCGATAAAGGTAAACATTAAGCTACCACCTCACAGATGTGACTACTCATTTTTTTTCCACTCTTCTCAGCATGTTTCTTAATAGAGCTTTTATTGTCTGCGCCTTCTCTTGTTGATCTATTGTTTATTTTATTTATCTGAGCAGTTCTTGGGGACGCACACATTTTTTTAATGGCCATCCATTAACAAATAATGCCAATTAGGTAAATTATATCAGTATCCTAATGCTGCAAACAAATTTCTGATTTAGATTTGAAATTTTTACAGTAATCACTCGTTAAGTTTAGAATGCAATATTAATTCTTTCACAGCGAGTTCAAAACAAATGTTTAAAAATAAATAAATAACTTAGCTGAATCACTAATTACTGTACAGCTGCCATTGTTGTCGGAAATAATGTTAAAATTAGCGGAAATTTTATTTGTCATAACACCAAATAGCACTCGAAATTTACTTTACTACCATAAATTACACAAGAAACTCAACAAATATGAGCAAACAATATAAAATACCAAAACATACCCTATTTGCGACACACAATGATGGCGATTTACAGTAACAAGCAAATTAAGACAAAAACATTTTTAAAACCACTTTTATTGAAGATCACCTGAGCTTTGTATATTTGTCGCGTTTCAAATCTTTGGCGCTCAAAATCTCTTATGGTCCACTCCCCGTTTTATATATGTGTGTGTGTGTATGTGTGTCGGTGGGACGGAGCCCAGAACCAGAGCACAGTATTTTAGCTCTGCCTATTTGGAGAGCCTCCGTGGATGGCGGGGAATGCTCAGTATGCCACGCGCTTCTTCCGCTTAGCTTGGGACCAAATGTGATTATCCTTTACATGAAAGCCAAGCTGGAGAAACAACTCGACACGTTTCGGAATGGCAGAAAAACCACAAGAAAAGCCTAGATCTGCAGTGTAGACAATACCGAGAAGTCTTCAACTTGGTATTGGTTGCAAAGAGCGAGAAGCTCAGCAGCTCTAGTTAAATTATATATATATATATATATATATATATATATATATATATATATATATATATATATATATATATATATATATATATATATATATATATATATATATATATATACGAGGGGCGTTCAGAAAGTAATGCACCACATCGTTTTTCTCAGCTAATAATGAAGATAAAAGCATGAAATTTTGCACACTTTAAATATGGTATGTGCCAATTGTGTGCACCAAATTGCACCGCAACCGGCCAAATAATACGGCTGCCCTAAACCGTTGAAATGGAGCGTGTTAGCAACTCGCGTTATAAACAGCGAATTGTGATAGAATTTCTCGTTGCAGAGAAGGAAACTGTTGTGAATATTCACAAGCGTCTATGTGATGTGTATGGAAGTTTTGCAGTCGACAGAAGTACAGTCAGTCGCTGGGTTCAGAGAATCAAAGAATCAGGAAGTGGAGATACGGATCTGCTTGATCGGCCGCGCTGTGGACGTCCTGCCACTGCCACCAACGCAGAAATGTTGAAATGCGCTGAGGGCATTATTCTTACTGATAGGCGAATCACTACTCAACAATTGGCCTTACAGCTGTCAGTCAGCATTGGTAGTGCAAATGCAGTTATAAAAACTCTCGGATTTTCTAAGGTTTGCGCAAGATGAGTTCCTGGAAGTCTCACAAATGACCACCGATTGCAAAGGAAAGCAATTTCTTCTGAATTGTTGGAGCGTTTCAATGCTGATGGAGAGAACTTTTTGGCTAAGATCGTTACAGGTGACGTAACCTGGGCACATCATTTTGAACCTGAGACAAAAAGACAGTCAATGGAGTGGCATCATCAGCAATCACCAAGAAGAAAGAAATTCAAGACAATTCCTTCAGCTAGAAAGGTCATGATCACTGTCTTTTGGGACATTGAAGGTGTGATTCTTGTGGACGTTATGCCAAGAGGAGAGACAATCAATTCGCAAGCTTACATTAAGACATTGAAAAAACTCAATCAACGTTTTCGCAGAGTTCGGCCGCACAAGAATCCAGCAGATCTGCTTCTCCTTCACGACAATGCGCGACCTCACACAAGTCTGGCAACACGGGAAGCAATCACCAAATTGGGTTGGACTGTACTACCCCATCCACCCTATAGTCCCGATTTGGCACCCTCTGATTTTCATCTATTTGGTCCACTTAAAGATGCACTCCGTGGGACAAGGTTTGAAGATGATGAAGGAGTGATTCATGCAGCGAAGAAATAGCTACATGATCAAGACAAAATCTGGTACGGGCTAGGAATACATGCACTTGTTTCGCGCTGGCATAAAGCCGTACAAGTTGATGGGGATTATGTTGAATAATACCGATGTTTACATGACATATCCATGTATATTGTATATAAATTTCATGCTTTTTGAATAAACAATGATCTAGCCTACACTTCTCAGTAGATGAAAACACTTCCTCTTAGCAAGTGAGGACTAGATTTAAGAAAAGTATGGAACACCAAACTGGTTTCATTGAATGAAACTGGCTCTTGTAATTGGACAATGGTTTTCAAGGAAGCAGAAAATGTGAATTCATTTGTTTCCCCATAAAGCGATACATGTTAACGATATTTAGACATTGAACAGGAAAATGGGCACACAGATACTGAAAGTGGAATAACTATCACTTTTATTCCATCATCTCTCGCTCTCTCACGCGATGATTCATGTTGTTTTATTTTCCTTCTCAGCCCCTCTATTCAAATTATTCATTGTCACTAAGATAAACTGCACATTTTTATTTTTATTTTCACACACACATATACACACACGTGTGTGCAGCATAAAGTGATATGGATAGTCGTATATGTATGTGCAGCACAAATTGACATGGCTACACGTATAGGCTATTTAATACAACTGAACATAAAACATATTTAACTAGCCTAAAAAAACAAAGTAGGGCCTATAAAGAGTAGGCTACAGTTTCATTTTTTTTTTTAAATAACGAAAATCGAGAAGAAAAAAAGAAGGGAAAACATTCGATAACAAAGGAGTAGGAGTAGTAGTAACAGTAGCAGCAGACGTCGTAAAGTAGGCCCTAGGCGTAGGCTCTAGGCATAGCCTAGTTAAAGTAGCAAAAGTGGTAGTAAAAGTAGTTGTAGTCGTAGAAGAAGAAGAGATAGAAAAAAATAAACTGTAGCAGTAGTAGGTGGAGGTGAAGCAGCAGCAGTGGTAGGAGATGTAGCCGAGATGAAGAAAAATAATTGTTGTTGTAGTCAATGCTAGAGGCAGTTCTAATTGTGGTGGCGTTATCGAAGAATTAGAAGACGAAATATGAAATAATAACTACAGTAAAAATAACTAGCCTAAACAAAATCAGAAATTAGTCTGGCCCCAACTTACCCGTGAAGTGCATGAAGAAAAAAACAGAAATTGTTATTCAACACGATCACAAGCAATCCAAATGTAAAAAAAAAGAAGATTTTGATATCTTGAAATTCTTCACTGTATCGTAACTGGTCATGAGTGTGTGTAAGTACTACATATTCACTGGAATCATTACAGTTCGCGAAATCACGCGCACACAAATCGTACTATCTGCAAGCCACCGTGTGCACTGAATTTTCCATAACACCGAAGAAACGTCATTCATGGATTTGGTGCTAACTTCATCCACATTACGAGGTCTTTTCCTCGTTGTCAGACATATAAATCCGTCGCAACATTATTTCGCGTAATGCGATTGGTTAAGCTTTTTTTTTACGTGACCTTACAGCTAGGACCAATCAGAAGGTAGCAAGTTTTTTTTTTTTTTTTATAATTAGGTCATGAAAATGGCCAGTTCGTCGATACGATGTAAAGATGTCTTCTCTTCACCGACGCTGTTAACGGTGTGTAATTTTTTTTAATGTGTGCACTACTTGCGTATGTTGTATAGCACTTGTAGTACGATAACGCGGGCCGTCTGAGGACGGTTACCCGACCCCTCCCTAACCCCAAAATCAATCATTCACTAATCTACGTAGAAGTTGAGTCTTACGTATGTAGGGACAAATAGCGTAGGCATGTTTTACTAGTGTTATATTTTCCTGGCAAACGTTATTAGTGCACAGCTAAATTACACGGTAACATAAATGACGTGGGAAGTTGCATGGGTGAACACGTGGAATGCCGTCGTAGTTAAGCTTTGGCTGTGGGACATAATATGTCGTTGACCCGGCTTTCCTTCCCCCAACACCCCATAAACGTAACCAGAAGTAAAAGAAAAAAAACATGTGATGAGAGGTCGCAGTCATGGGGTCTCCTTCGTTCAGTCTCATATAACCAAATGTATTTATCCTAGAAAGTTGGAGGCCCCAGGCTCCCCTCATCGCCAATGCGGCTGGTGATGACCATGCTGTCGATCAGCTCCTCTGATGGAGTGAACAATCTTGAAGTACAGAAAAATGACAATAGGTTATGAGGTTAGATAAATACTCCTAGAGCATGAGGCGATGAGAATACAGGTATTGGATAGGACACCCCTAGAGCATGAGGTGATGAGACTACAGGTATTGGATAGGACACCCCTAGAGCATGAGGTGATGAGAATACAGGTATTGGATAGGACACCCCTAGAGCATGAGGTGATGAGAATACAGGTATTGGATAGGACACCCCTAGAGCATGAGGTGATGAGAATACAGGTATTGGATATGACACCCCTAGAGCATGAGGCGATGAGAATACAGGTATTAGATAGGACACCCCTAGAGCATGAGGCGATGAGAATACAGGTATTGGATAGGACACCCCTAGAGCATGAGGCGATGAGAATACAGGTATTGGATAGGACAACCCTAGAGCATGAGGCGATGAGAATACAGGTATTGGATAGGACACCTCTAGAGCATGAGGTGATGAGAATACAGGTATTGGATAAGACACCCCTAGAGCATGAGGTGATGAGAATACAGGTATTGGATAGGACACCTGTTACGTGCAGTCTTTGATATCTTACAATATTATACATAGGTAATTTTTTAGTGCTTAAGGGAAAGTCATTATTGAGTTACTTCCCTTGAAAGTTGTGCCGTCTCTTCGATCAAACTCCTCGGATGAATCCATTATTTCTGCGATTTATTCTTTGTTTGGGTAGTAATAGATTGTTCTTGCTTCAGAATATCTATGGCCTGAATTTATGTGTATTGTTTGTCTGAGTAGGACGAGTCTGTCTTATATCTGTATATCTTTACATATCTAAGTCGAACTATATGTTCTGTTGTCTCTAGAGAGGTCAAAGGCTATTCGGCGGATGTGTCGCTAGAGTGTGGTGTGATTTGGCTTCGTCCTGATAGGGACTGTGTTTCCTATGTCGGCCTGTCGCCGGGGAAAAAGTGATCTCAGTATTTGTGGGGAAAGTGATAGTCGTCTAGACCTATCGTGTATGCTTTACCCCAGTGTTTATTCGTATTGCCAAGGAATGGCAGTTTCATATTTCTTATACCAAGGTAATCCAAGATACTTTTATGAACTCTCGTACGAAGCCACCATTTTCGATAAGAGAATATATTTGACTCGATGAAAACGACTTCGATTCCTAGCAGCACTATATTCTGTAGAATGCAGTCAATTGTTCATGATCAAATCTACAGAGCAATGCAATGTTTTATGAATGACTAACTTTAGGACAGATTCATTATCTGTATCCAAACGTGAGTGACAGCTCACGAGTGAAGCCATCTTGGATCCAAACCTGTAGTGACTTTCAAGAAGAGAAAAGGGGATGCCCGTATTATCGCTTGTTTAGTCCAGAGATCACTGCTACACATGAGAACCCTTTATCAGCGGTTCAATATTATTATATGAAAAAAATATGTGCTGAACATTATGTGGGAGAATCGTCGCAAAACGAGATTAGGTTTAGAAGCCATCTGAAATATTGTTTATAAGCTGACGTGCTCAGTCAGTGAAGTCAGATGATATATATGTATGGGCGATACTGAGGGCTTGGCTACTGACAGTCCATTATAATATTAATCTACATGAGTGCCCATGTAACATAACATTGCAAGACTAGTTATCCACTGTACTATGATGTATTATGCCAACCTGTGATTTGTCACTATCTGTGCTGTCGAGTGTGTACGTCCAATTAAACTTTAGAAAAGGTACACAGTCGTTGGTGTCGATGACTTCCAGTCATACATGAGTGTGAGAAAAGAACATTTGTCAACACACGAACCCTTATCATCATTCGCACATTGTACACTCAATCCATGTCTACACACCACTGCGTAGGTCAAGTTGACATTCCATACACTACAGTGGAGCAAACAACACCATAGAGATCTTATCAACTGATGATGATGATGTCTGCTTCCATCCACTTATATTTATCCTTTTGGTGGATATCATTAACGGGAATAAAAATATTCAACTTTATCAACTTTATCAACTGGTGGACCAGCTTTCTGGGTTTGACCTCGCAGAAGTTCAGAAGTCAACAGATTACCGATACCAGACCGTTTCCTGTGGCTGATACGACACACTTGCAGTATTGGTTTGCTCTTTGTCAACACTTCGTCACGTGACCTGTCAGGTGAATGCAGTATGTAGGTCAGCGTTGTTGACATTTTTTACATTAGACATTACAGAGTTTCACAGAACAGTTGGATCAATTCTTGTCAATGTTAACAGGAAGACAGTATTTGTGAACTAAGAAGTCCTATTTTCATCGATGGATCTTCTTGTTTTCCATATATGAACTTTAATATTTAAGGCCAGAATGTTTAATTGAATAAAGTGGCAGTTTGTTTATTTTCATAAAAATAACTTTGCCATTACTGTAAAACTGAGCCTATTTTGCAACACATACTATTATACACATAATTTATATATATTTATGTTTACATGTTATTTGTTTGTATAGTATGTTAGTTTCTATGTCAGCGGGTTGTGTTTAAGGTTGGGCGGCGTCCTCACAACAGAATATCCCACGTCATAGAGGGTCCGTTGTGGGCGTTTTCTATAGGTGCAATTTTCTTGATTGAAAATTTGCTGCGACAACTGTTGCTTTTGTGTTAGCTGTGGAGACTGTAATTATTGTTATTTTTGTAATATTTCTTTGTTCTTTAGTTTTGTTTTGATTTGTTTGTAATTTGTTGGTCTAACCTTTTCTATCTTTCAGTTCTATTCACAATTTATATTCATATATTGTGACGTCATTTGTGTTGTTATTCTTTGCAGATTCAGTGATTATTTTCATTGATTTCCCTATTTGATTTATTTTGATTTCTGCAAACGTTCTTGTATTGTCAGTCCTATTTGTACTTTATGTATTCTGTTGGTTGACATATGTTTTATATAGGTATATTTCATAAGACACAATTGCCTGTGCACTGCACTTGGATTATGGTATAAACCAGTACCTGATTATTATTACTATTATACAAGACCTTATTAAAGGCTTGTGACCCACAGATATTGGGATAGTATACTGATTAATCAAGTCATTGAGAACTTGTGGTATTATTATTGATTCAGGTGATTAGTATTATTGTTAGACATCATGGCTACATTAGAATACTTCATTACACAAGGGAAAGCCCTTGATAAGACTGGTCAACAATTAGAACAATGGGCAGTTGCTCAATATGACAAAGCATTAGCTGCAGAAGAGAGAAGAGCTATGGCAGAAGAGAAAAGATTAGCTGCAGAAGAAAGAAAAGCTATGGCGGAAGAGAAAAGATTAGAAAGAGAAGCTGAGGCTGCTGCTGAACAAAAGAAATTGCAGATGCAGGTGGAGGAAAGGAGATTTGAAGCTGAACAAAAAAAATTAGAAAGAGAAGCTGCGGCTGAACAAAAAAGATTAGACAGTGAAGCTGAACAAAAAAGATTAGACAGGGAAGCTGAACAAAAAAGATTAGACAGGGAAGCTGAACAAAAAAGATTAGACAGGGAGGCTGAACAAAAAAGATTAGATGCTGAAGAGAAAAAAGCAATAAGAGAACATGAATTTGAGTTGGAGAAATTGAGATTGACAAGTATGAGTAATGTTAATCAGGCATCTAGTGGTAATGGTAAACCTTCTACTTACAAGGTTAAGGTTCCACCGTTCAATCAGTCCAGTGACGATATTACATTCTGGCTGGATAGATTTGAACGTTCTTGTCGTACACATAATGTGGATAAATCACAATACGCTAATCAATTATCAGAAAACTTGAAAGGTGAATCTTTGACTAGATTATGCCTTGTAGGAGAAGCAGATAAGGATAATTATGATGTCATTAGGGCGGCTTTGATAAAAAAATATCAGCTAAGTGAGGAAGGCTATCGCCTTTTATTTAAAACGATGGTACCTGAGACGGGTGTAGAATTCTCAGAATTCACTGCAAAGGCTCGTCTCACAGTTGATCGTTGGATTGAGCTTTCCAAAACAGAAAAAAACGTATGAAGGACTTATGGATTTGTTGCTCAGAGATAAGATTATGTCATGTGTGAACAAACCTTTCCTTGAATTTATACATGAGCGTAAACCCAAATCTCTAAAAGAAATGGAAGAATATTGTTCCCAATATGTCACTGCACACCCCGACGTGACTTTTGGCAACACTAAGATTAAGGAGAGTATGCCAGTTGCTTCAGCAACACCATACAATCCCAATTATTCACACAGATTTCAGGGACCTCAAAACAGATTTGATAAAAAAGGTAACCATAATAGTTATCAAAACCAAGGTAACCAATCATTTCAGGGTTCTTCTTCAAAGAACTGGAGACGACCTGATAGCTCTCGACACAGGGGTGGTCATAATTATAGGAATTTCCGTAGAGGAAGTAATTATAGAAACTATCAGGGTTATCCGTCTTGGAGTCAACAAGATCATAATTACAGAGATACTCATTATAATGAATATGATAATGGTAACCAAGGGAACTATGACTCAAACCCAAATAGGGGTTACAATAGAGGTAACAATAGCTACAGAGGTGATAATAACCGAGGTAGATCTCAAAACAAAAGACATAAACCACATTTTCAGGCAAACTCTGTACAACAAGAGTCCCATGAAGCCTATAAACAGAGTAAAGATAATAATGATGCTAGTAATATGGCATGTGCCGCTTTTGATTTTGGGAGAGCATCTCAGTGCCCCAATGCAAAACGTTATTTGAGCCAACCACAGTGTCTACTTTAAGCTGTGGCCATCCTGTTCCTGCTCTTCCAGCATCAGTCGCGCATGATGGAAGAGGTTCTCTTGTCTTACATAAGGGTTTAGTGAATAACAATCCAGTCTCTGTGCTATTTGATTCTGGATGCACCACAATTGGTGTTAGGCAGTCACTCGTAGATCCTTCCCGTGCCACTGGACAAGTAGTCAAATGTGTAACATTTGGCGGCACATTAGAGAAATACTCTACTGCTATCATTAGGATTGCTACTCCTTTCTTTACAGGAGATGTACACGCATGTCTTCTTCCGAATCCGATCGCTGACCTCATCATCGGTCGCATTCATGGAGTCAAGGAATGCACTCCGCAACAAATTTCCACGTGGGAAAGGCAAAACATGCAGATTGCTAACGCTGTAGTCACTAGAGCTCAGGCTCTTAATATGCCTCAAACTTCATCTATTGAAGATAATGAAGTGCATAACCAAGATAATCCCTTGGTAATTTCTCGTGACTCGTTTATAAAACAGCAAGAAGATGATCCCACTCTGAAGAAATTCTTCATTCTTGCAACTAAAGGTGATCCGAATAAAGACACAAGTCGTAAATCGTGGATTACAAAGAAGAATGGCGTACTTGTACGTATGGTTCAAGACTCCATTACGTCAAGTCATTCTCAAATCCTGGTTCCCAAGAATTTGAGAGTTAAAATTTTGCAGCACGCTCACGACTCTCAGTGTGCTGGACACATGGGTTTTTCCCGTACTAAGTCAAGAGTCCTTGCGGCTTTCTTTTGGCCATTGGTAAACAAGGACATACGTATTTATTGTCGATCTTGTAAAGTATGTCAGGAAGTTAAATCCAAAGGTCCACGGCATGCTGCACCCATTCAGGCGGCGGACATTCCTATTCGGCCGTTTCAAAAAATGGCCATAGACATTATTGGTCCATTTAAGATCAAGTCTGCCAGAGGACATCAGTTTATCTTGACGTGTGTTGATATGTGCACACGTTGGCCAGAGGCTATTCCTCTGAAGAGCATTACTACTGCTGATATTGCAGATGCTCTTTGGCTTATATTTTCTCGTCTGGAGTTCCCCGGAGAGATATTGTCAGACCATGGCACCCAACTAATATCAGATACCATGTCTCAAGTAATGTCTACTCTGCAGATAGATAGATCTTTAAGTAGTATCTACCATCCAATGTCTAATGGTATGGTCGAACGCCTTAATAGAACACTTAAAAACTTACTGGGGAAGATAACTGAGGATCATCCTCAAGACTGGGACAGAGTTTTACCTGCGGCCCTCTTCGCTTACAGAGAGGTACCCAATGAACATACGGGATTTTCTCCCTTTGAACTCGTCTTTGGCGCGCGTCCGCGTGGCCCTATGTCGTTGCTTTACGATCTCATAACATCTGACAATATTGACGATGACACAAAGTCATCCTACGAATATGTCATCGCGTTGAGACAAAAAATTATCGAAGCATGCAAATTAGCAACTTCCTCTTCTGAATTTGCGAAACAGAAGGCAAGGCAATTTGCCAATAAGAAGAGATGCTTACGACAACTTTGTCCTGGTGACAAAGCATTTGTATTACTACCTTGTAGGGAAAACAGATTACTTATTTCTTGGAAAGGTCCGTACGATATAATATCGAAAATTTCCGATGTCGACTATATTGTCGATATTGATGGGAAGCATAAAACCTTCCACATCAATATGCTTACTGAATTCCATGAACGTCCGGATTATTTGCAACCCATTTTCCAAGCAACGGACAATTCTCCAGTACAACATGGTCATTACTCATCACTGTCCGTGATACAGGATGAGGAAACAAGTTTTTCAGATGTAAATCTTCCTCTTCCAATGATCCCACTTCATTCCAGTGAATCATGGAAGAACGTTACTGTCTCTCCTGATTTGTCTCTAGGAGAACAGCGACAAGTTTCAACTATGTTGCAAACATTTCAGGATGTACTCACTGACATCCCTGGACAAACGAATGTCATTCAACATGACATTGTTCTAACTGACCATACTCCTATTAGGGTTAGACCTTATCCTATACCTATACATTTTCAAGCACAGGTCGAGAAAGAGTTGGATGAGATGATAGATTTGAAAATAATCGAACCATCCACCTCTGCATATTCTTCGCCGATGGTTATTGTGCGTAAAAAAGACAATAACATACGTCTTTGCGTTGACTATCGAAAATTGAATCAAGTAACGAAGTTCGATGCCGAACCTATGCCTTTACTGGAAGAGCTACTTACTCGACTCTCCAAATCTCATTTTTTCACTAAACTTGATTTGTCTAAAGGATATTGGCAAGTTCCTTTATCTGAACGCGCCAAACCTCTCACGGCTTTTTCAACACCTAGAGGTTTGTTCCAATGGAATTTTATGCCTTTCGGTCTTATGAACGCAACAGCTACGTTCGTACGCATGATGCGCCGAATCCTATCTTATCGGTCAGATGTCATTGCATATCTAGACGACATCTGTCTTTTCAGCGATACTTGGGAAGATCACTATTCAGGGTTAGATGAATTGCTGTCTACTTTGCGTGAGCACAACCTGACAGCGAAACCCTCTAAAGCCTATATTGGTTTTAGCGAAATTTCTTTCCTAGGCCACCGAGTTGGTCATGGTTTCCTAAAGACAGAGGACCATAATACTAGTAAGATACTTAACATCTCAATCCCTAAGACTAAAAAACAGGTGAGAAGTCTGTTAGGTCTTATTCAATTTTATGGCAGATTCATTCAGAATCTATCCTCTATCATGGCACCTCTCTCAACACTTCTAAAGAAAGGTTCGCCTAATGTGGTCCACTGGTCTCAGGAATGCCAATGCTCTCTGGATAAGATTAAAACACTGTTTTCAACACCACCTATTTTAGTGCTACCCACTAAAGATAAGACATTCGTTCTTCGTAGTGACGCTTCATCCACTGGGATTGGAGCGGCACTAATGCAAGAGTACTCTGGAACTCTGCATCCTATAATGTATATTTCCAGAAAACTTAATGCGGCAGAAAGGAATTATTCGGTTTTAGACCGTGAGCTATTAGCTATGGTTTGGTCGATCCTCAAACTACAGAGATTCCTTCTAGGCGCACATTTCATAGTAGAAACCGACCAAAAAGCTCTTACTGCTATACAGAGTAAGAATTTGAAGAGCCCGAGGTCTACTCGATATGCAATTGCTCTTCAACCTTTTCATTTCTCTGTGCGAGCTATTCGTGGATCAGATAATGTGATGGCAGACATTCTGTCAAGATGCCCACATGATTCCACATAACTATTAGGGCTTAGACTTCTTGATATGTCTAGTTCTATAGTAGTTCCTTTTCTATATCATGATAGATACACATTTGTAATTTAATAATATAATGATTGTATCACTACAAAGCGGTTCATTGATGTTTATTCACCGCTGTGCTTTGATGATTTTTTCTTCATAAATCATAAATTTAAGATATCTAATACGAAATGATGATATGAATTTTTTAGGCATTGTGTAATTGCCAGAATTGTATTATACTTTGATGACACCTTCCTGGAAAAATATACTTGTAGAGAAATAATTTCTCTCAGTTTATGAGACACATTCTCACCAGTCGCTCCATAAGTCGACTTAGCCTCATATTAGGCGTTATAGGTATTCCTGATATTTTCATCTGCGCATTATTCATGCGTTGTGAGCCTATTGTACGTTGCTCCTAGATGTGTTTCAAAAAAAAAAAAAAAAGTTCCTTTTTTTTTCCGGGAGGTGTGGTAAGACTGTTACGTGCAGTCTTTGATATCTTACAATATTATACATAGGTAATTTTTTAGTGCTTAAGGGAAAGTCATTATTGAGTTACTTCCCTTGAAAGTTGTGCCGTCTCTTCGATCAAACTCCGCGGATGAATCCAATATTTCTGCGATTTATTCTTTGTTTGGGTAGTAATAGATTGTTCTTGCTTCAGAATATCTATGGCCTGAATTTATGTGTATTGTTTGTCTGAGTAGGACGAGTCTGTCTTATATCTGTATATCTTTACATATCTAAGTCGAACTATATGTTCTGTTGTCTCTAGAGAGGTCAAAGGCTATTCGGCGGATGTGTCGCTAGAGTGTGGTGTGATTTGGCTTCGTCCTGATAGGGACTGTGTTTCCTATGTCGGCCTGTCGCCGGGGAAAAAGTGATCTCAGTATTTGTGGGGAAAGTGATAGTCGTCTAGACCTATCGTGTATGCTTTACCCCAGTGTTTATTCGTATTGCCAAGGAATGGCAGTTTCATATTTCTTATACCAAGGTAATCCAAGATACTTTTATGAACTCTCGTACGAAGCCACCATTTTCGATAAGAGAATATATTTGACTCGATGAAAACGACTTCGATTCCTAGCAGCACTATATTCTGTAGAATGCAGTCAATTGTTCATGATCAAATCTACAGAGCAATGCAATGTTTTATGAATGACTAACTTTAGGACAGATTCATTATCTGTATCCAAACGTGAGTGACAGCTCACGAGTGAAGCCATCTTGGATCCAAACCTGTAGTGACTTTCAAGAAGAGAAAAGGGGATGCCCGTATTATCGCTTGTTTAGTCCAGAGATCACTGCTACACATGAGAACCCTTTATCAGCGGTTCAATATTATTATATGAAAAAAATATGTGCTGAACATTATGTGGGAGAATCGTCGCAAAACGAGATTAGGTTTAGAAGCCATCTGAAATATTGTTTATAAGCTGACGTGCTCAGTCAGTGAAGTCAGATGATATATATGTATGGGCGATACTGAGGGCTTGGCTACTGACAGTCCATTATAATATTAATCTACATGAGTGCCCATGTAACATAACATTGCAAGACTAGTTATCCACTGTACTATGATGTATTATGCCAACCTGTGATTTGTCACTATCTGTGCTGTCGAGTGTGTACGTCCAATTAAACTTTAGAAAAGGTACACAGTCGTTGGTGTCGATGACTTCCAGTCATACATGAGTGTGAGAAAAGAACATTTGTCAACAACACGAACCCTTATCATCATTCGCACATTGTACACTCAATCCATGTCTACACACCACTGCGTAGGTCAAGTTGACATTCCATACACTACAGTGGAGCAAACAACACCATAGAGATCTTATCAACTGATGATGATGATGTCTGCTTCCATCCACTTATATTTATCCTTTTGGTGGATATCATTAACGGGAATAAAAATCCAACATTATCAACTTATCAACACCCCTAGAGCATGAGGTGATGAGAATACAGGTATTGGATAGGACAACCCCTGGAGATAAAGGTAAAGGTAGTCCCAGAGCGGATACCGCCGTAGGGGAATGAAGTGTTAGAGACCTCACCATACTAGGTCCCGTTTATTTATGAGTGACTAGTTCTCTCCCTTGCTGACTTTTCTTTCCCTAACTCAAAAGCAGACTCAGGTACTCATTTACAGCTGAGTATACTGGAGCGTGACGAGACCGTGATTCGAACTTGGCACCTTTGCCGCTAAACACCAGCACTCTAACCACTCTGTCAATCGGACGCTCCACTGAAGATACCCACATTATAAAGCTGTCTTTTTTCTAGAAATCCCATGATTAATTTTTTTTTCCTTAAAAAAAACAACAACTGAAAAACAAGCCGAGAAGAGAACTGGATGCAGACATGAAAGCGATTTTTTTTTAAACATGGAAAGACCTTGAACGGATGGCACAAGGCAGGAAGCTCGGTGTTCTTCGTCCACTCACAGACATCTAGGTCTAAGCTTGAGGCTATTTGTATCTCTATATAGTTGTTCCAGGTATGGAAGCTTGGCGTGAATTAGGTGACCTATATTTCGCAAGGAAGCTAAAGGGTTGTCAGAAACATCCTTACTAGATGTGTATGAATTCATACATACATCTTGACATAATATAGACAAAGTTACAGGTACAGACAGTGATATCAAAGTAAGAATACGACGAGCAAGAAGATTTTTTTTTAACTGCACTGGGAAATATGTGGAAATTAACATAAAACAAACCCATCTCACAATATAAGAATTCTCAATTCTAATGTCAAGGCAGTCCTATCGTGTGGCTTTGAAACATGGACAGCAATATAATATGTGAAAATTAGCAAAAATAAAGTTTAAAAAAAAGAAAAGGAATCCCCAACTCATATGTCCTATCGCATGACTTTGAAACATAGACAGCAATAAAATATGTGGAAATTAGCATAAATCAAGTCCAAACAAAAATAAGAATGGAATCCTCAATTCAAATGTCCTATCGTATGACTTTGAAACAAGGACAACAATAAAATATGTGGAAATTAACATAAATGAAGTCCTACTATAGAAAAAATAAGAATCCTCAACTCTAATGTCCTATTGTATAACTCTCAAACATGAGCATCAATATAATATGATAACGAAAAAGATGCAGATATTCATAAATGGGTGATTCCGTAGCTATAGAAGGATTGCAACTGTATGATGAGATCACCAATGTGAAACTGGCGAGAACAAAAAACAAGGCAAACATCAGTGCCGCATGAGACGAGGAAAAAGACGCTAGGCTTTCGATACTAGACACACATTGAGGAAACCAGTTGATAGCATTACAAGCCAGTTCTTGCTCTGGAACCATCATGGTAAGAGAGATAGACTAAAAAATACTTGGAAAAAAAGGAACTGGTAAAAAAAAGCATTAAAAGGATAAAAGCAGGCATGGAAAGAACAGGAATTGATGGCACAGGATCGGAAGGACTTTTGTGAATTAGCTGAAGGCGCATGTTCCACGAGTGTCGGGAGTGTCACGTTGGTTAGAGTGCTTGCTTCTCGTAGCAAAAGAGCTGGATTCGAAAACCAGACAACAGCAGCGAGAAACATAACAGGCACCCACCCTTTATAGTGTAGGGGACGTCTTTAACACTTTACTCCCCTACATCAGTATGTGGTGTGTGGTTATCTTTTTAACCAATGCTCCGAAGGGGGAAATCCCACAACCCAGGAAGACCTGGAAGAAATAGTCACTCCATTGGATAAATAGGGGAACAACTCACACTCCAGGATAATGGGAAAACTCGCCACAGACAAAATGGAAAAAAAAAATAGCACATTAAAAATGGGAAAAACTCACACCACAGGAAACTTCGGAAACAACGCCACACCACGGGAAAATATGGAAAAACTCACACCATAGGAAAATTGGAAAAAACTCACACCACAGGAAAAAAATGGAAATTAAAAAAAATCACACCATAGGAAAGATTAGAGTAAACAACACCGCACGGGAAATTGTGAAAACCTTACACTACAAGAAAAATTAGGGAAAAAAAACGCACACCGCAGGATAATGCGAAAATTAACATCACAGGGGGGAAAGGTAAAGGTAAAAAAAAGGTAAAGGATCCCGTTACACGCCCATTGAGGCATATTGGGAATATGGTGTTAGGCCCATATTATCTTGACCGTCGGCACACTAGGGGTGACGTGGTCAGCATCACGCCGGCCGCCTTAACCTTCCCAGAGTAGCTCTGGTACCCATTTGGGGCTGGGTCGACCCAGGAGCCGTTTGTGGCCTAAAAAATTTTCCGCCTCATCTGGGGATCGAACCATAGACCACTGCGCTAGGAAGCCAGTGCACTAACCACTATGCTACCGCGGCTCCCACAGGGGGGAAAAGCACATGAAAAAATGGGGAAAACTTTCACTGCAGGAAAAATGTGACAAAAGAGCACAAGAAAAATGGGAAAAAACTCACACCACATGAAAAATTGTAAAATACTTACACCTTAGGAAAATTTTGAAAAAAAACGAGAAAAACACCACGGGAACAATTGAGAAAGAAACTCTCACAACGAGAACATGGGGGCAAAACTTACACCACGGGGAAAAAGGAAATAAATAACTCACCATAGTTTTACACCAGTAAACTACCAGAAACAGACACGTCGATTTTCTAGACGCTGCTTCCAAAACACATGTAGGTTTCGAAATATATCGACCGAGAAATGTTATTTCTGTGATTTTGTGACGCTTCGTGGGTGTTGAAAAGACAACAACAAAATATTATTAAATGTGCATTAGCCTTTTCTGAATTCCGAAGTGGAACCTTGGATTGTCCCAGACACTCTTAGAAAATTCTTATTGGCATGATGAAATAATTCTTTACGATGACAGGAAAGTGCGCTAAGACAGAAGGGGAGGGGATGGGAGAGAATGGGATGAAGGACAGGAATATTGAAAACGCGGCCAGACCAGGATCGAACTAAGGACCTTCAGTCGTGAACAAAAAACATGTCGTGGTAGAGAAGAAAAAACATTCTACCATTCGCCATGCATGCGCGCACACGCAAACACATACACACTCACACACATATATATTTATATAGAAAGAGAAAGAGAGTGAGAGAGAGAGGTAAAGGTAATCCCGTATTATATACTGCCGTAGGGGAGTGAAGTGTTCGAGACTTCATTGTACTAGGTCCAGCTTAATGAGGTGGGTGTATCTCGCTGCCTTTGCGTTCCCGAACTCAAGAGTCAGATACCTTACTTGCAGCTAGGTAGACTGGAGCGCGATGCCAGCGAGGTTCGAACCCAGCATCTTTGCCGCGAGAGGCCAGCGCTCTAACTTCTCTGCCAATCGTGCGCGGTGGGTAAAAGGACAAGGGATCACAAAATGTGCAATTCTACTAGTGTACTTCACGTACGTATTTGAAAGTTGTAGAAGCTGGATGAGAGACAGAACGAAGGGTGACGAGCAAATAAACATAGAGACAGTGTTCGACACCACAAGAGAATGGACTGGGGTAACTAATATCTAATTCTACAGGATTTCAGATGGCAAAGAAACAAAGATCGAATATGTATTTTTTTAAAATCTAAATAACAAAAAGGAAAAGAAATCATCAATTGACAATCTCTAGAAATTCTAAAGAGATAAAGTAATAGGTAACAGCTCAAACTATATTCCAGAGATCCTAGAAGAAAGATCAAAAGACAACGAAGTATGCACGTCTTGCAGAAGATCTGAAATGATAAAGACTTAATTAGTCGTTCCTCTTTTACCGTGAGGTGTAGAGGTTTGGAAGAGAGAGCGCCATACTATCCTATCGGATATTTTACTTCTGGCCTGGTTCCGTTC
Organism: Oreohelix idahoensis; assembly: GCA_024509875.1. NCBI lineage: Eukaryota > Metazoa > Mollusca > Gastropoda > Stylommatophora > Oreohelicidae > Oreohelix > Oreohelix idahoensis. The sequence continues at coordinate 15,689 of JAMPIV010020872.1, read as the reverse complement.
TAGTCCTCGGTCCTTCAGAGATTATCGATTGTTGTCCTCCAGGCGAACTCTGGGTCCTCCTGAAGGTCTGGATTCCTGGCTCTCATACCTGCCGTGGCAGCTGATATTATCTCATTCTGCAGACATGGCCAAACCATCTTAGTTGGGACTGTTCTACTTGGGTCTACAGGGGATAAAGACACCGAGATTAATTATGAATAGTAAAAAGCGCATGCTCAATGATAAGGGTGGATTTGTGCTGAAGTGGTAACTTGCCACCCTTATCGACACCTGGTGTTAAAGTGTAAGATGTAGGTGTCTTCTCTGATTTAGGATGTTGCTGTGTATGTGGTAGTGGAACAGTTCAATGGGTTATCACACAGGCAACATGACGTGTAGAGTCATAGAAAGGGTAACTTCGTTGTATAAGTTTCTTTCATTTATTGCACGCCACAAAACAGTCATGATACTTATGACATCAACATGGTTAACGAGTTCAGCAAGATGATATGGCACATTGAAAACAATTTCTGTAGTCAGCAATGATAGCTGTTGTATATATGCGTCATAAGACATCACAGTTCAATAGATTCAGAAATTCATCAATCATCGAGTGCTAGTTCGTGAAGCTGTATAAATAATAATAATTTCTATAACTTCTGCAACAGTGTCAGCTACAGATCTTCAATGTTCATAAACAATAATAAATGCTCCCATTCTGATGCTAGCAGATCAGTTGTATACAATAAGTCCGTTCACTGTCTGCACGTGAATAGCATACATGGGCTACAGGTCAGCTCGACCTTTATAATGTTCCTAAGTCTAACCATCTGACTTGGACGTGATCTCTGATATAACGAATCCTGGAACACAGACAACAGTCTTGTTGGTCTAGAGCGACCCATATATATTTAACTAGTTCAGGTATACAGATACCGGTGACTTAATCCTAGTCAAAGTACCTCTCCATTTTGCATCACACAGGCGAGCAAATAGGCGACAAAATGACGAACCTCTAGACGATAGCATAAAGTTCGATACAAGAGGAATTACCTTATTTCGGAAAATCAACCATGAACATATGCCTCCAGGCAGGCTGCATAATACTGGGAAATAGTCTAGTTAGCTAACTAACTCACTAAGACACTGTATTTCCCTCAGAGAATCACAAGACGCAGTTGCGTCTGCTCGCTTCTTAAACCATTTCTAAACTGCCCCACCTGGGCGGAACACACAGAACGAACTCCCGGTTTTTGACATGCGCAGAACGACAATCTCTGAGTTGCCGTTCACAATAAGACGATTCGAAGAACATTCGAGATAAAAGTCTTACACAGTCGCGCCTTTTATGGTCATGAAAAGAAGCGTTAAGAAAGGTTTCAGACATCTACCATAGTTGACTGATACTACCAAATAAGGAGATGTGGTCACGCTTCGTTCAAGAAATTATAGACCGAACGTGTCTCTATACAAGAGAAGGCAACTCCTAAAAATTGTAGTCTCGATAACTCGGATTATGTCCCTTTGACCATAGAAAACATAATACACACTTCAGTCAAAAAAATGATCATACATATGAAAAATGTTTATACAAACGAAAAATAATAATGATCCGTGCGTAACATTACCGCACCCTCCCTGGAAAAAAAAAAAAATGGGACATTTTTTTTTTTTTAAATCCTGGAGCCGGAAAAAATCTAGGCTCCTAACGCACGTATGATGCGTGGATATATACCTAACAAATTAGCTCAACGCATGGAGCGACACTGAGATCATATCTCAGATCCTTAGAGAAAAAATTTATCTAAGTATACGCTGATATATTCCAGGAAGGTGCCACCAACACACGCCACAATGATGGCAACAACATAATGACAATCAAATTATACTCATACCAATATATGAAATTAAATATATTATGTGTTATCATACAATGTGTTGCAAATAGCGGTGTAATTTACTAATATACCGCACTATATTATTACATTATATAAAGTAACAGTAATTAATAAGTAATACATGTGTTGCTCTTCGGTGACATAAAACATTCAATAGAAGAAGATGTGGACATCATCCGCTCCCAATGTAGGACAGGACTTGATATCCTCAAAGTTCCACAATGGACATAAACTCGCAGACTTCAATGATGTGCTGCGAAAATATCAATAACACAAATCTTAAAGACAACTGGTAAATTTCTTAATACAATCCTGAAAATAATTTATTTAAATGTGGCCGAGTGATCTTTTGGCCCGTATATCACTAACTAAGCCTTCTTAGATAATTACATGGTACAATGTTATAAATTTCCCTCAAAAAAAAAAAATGAGACAAAATCTACTAACATGTCATTATAACATTGGACTGTATATCAGGAAATATATATATATGACAGAAGAATCATGTGGAATCGTGTGGACATCTGGACAGAATGTCTGCCATTACATTATCCGAACCACGGATAGCTCGAACCGAGAAATGAAATGGTTGAAGAGCTATGGCATAACGAGTGGACCTCGAGCTCTTCAAGTTTTTGCTCTGAATAGCAGTAAGCGCTTTCTGGTCGGTTTCCACAATGAAATGTGCGCCTAGAAGAAATCTTTGTAACTTCAGAATAGACCATACCATAGCCAATAACTCACGGTCTAAAACCGAGTAATTCTTTTCTGCAGCGTTTAATTTCCTAGAGATATACATCACCGGATGCAAAGTATCAGAATACTCCTGCATTAGTGCTGCCCCAATCCCTGTTGACGAGGCGTCACTTCGAAGAACAAAAGTCTTCTCAATAGTAGGTAACTTAAGAATAGGTGGAGATGAAAATAGGGCTTTAACCTGGTCCAATGAGGATTGACATTCTTTAGACCAGCGGATCAGATTAGGCGACCCTTTCTTCAATAAAGTAGAAAGCGGTGCCATAATGGAGGACAGATTCGGAATGAATCGTCCGTAGAATTGAATCAAACCTAATAGACTCCTTACTTGTTTCTTCGTCTTAGGGACCGAAATGTTAAGTATTTTTGAAACATTGTGGTCCTCTGTCTTTAAAAGACCATGACCAACCCGATGACCTAGGAAAGAAATCTCGCTAAATCCTATAAAGGCTTTAGAGGGTTTTGCAGTCAAGTTATACTCGCGAAGAGTAGACAGTAATTCGTATAAACCCAAATAATGATCTTTCCAAGAATCACTGAATAGACAGATATCATCTAGGTATGCTATGACATCTGTACGATATGCGAGAATTCGCCGCATCATGCGTACGAATGTAGCAGGGGCGTTCATAAGACCAAAAGGCATGAAATTCCATTGGAATAAACCCCTAGGTGTAGAAAAAGCTGTAAAAGGTTTGGCACGTTCAGTTAGCGGGACTTGCCAATAACCTTTAGACAAATCTAGTTTGGTAAAGAATCTAGAATTAGAAAGTTTATTGAGTAGCTCTTCTAATGAAGGCATAGGTTCAGCATCGAACTTCGTAACTTGGTTCAATTTGCGATAATCTACGCAAATGCGAATGTTATTATCCTTCTTTCGAACAATAACCATAGACGAAGAGTATGCTGAAGTGGATGGTTCAATGATTTCCAAACGTATCATTTCATCCAACTCTTTTTCGACTTGAGACTGGAAATGAATAGGTATTGGATATGGTCTGACTCTGATAGGATTGTGATCAGTTAGCACAATGTCATGTTCTATGACATGTGTGTGTGTCCCGGGATGTCTGTAAGAACATCCTGAAATGTTTGCAACATCGAAGAAACTTGTCGATGTTCCTCAGCGGAAAGATTTGGAGAAACGGTCACGTTTTTCCAAGATTCCGTAGAATAAAGTGGGACCATAGAAAGAGGAAGATTGACATCAGAAAAAGTAGTTTCCTCATCCTGTATAACTGACAGAGATGAGTACTGACCATGAGTTGCTTGTGAATTGTCCGTAGCCTGGAAAATAGGCTGCAAATAGTCAGGTCTTTCATAAAATTCTGTGAGCATATTTATGTGGAAAGTTTTATGCTTTCCATCAATATCGACAACATAGTCGACATCAGAAATTTTGGAGACTATTGCATATGGACCTTTCCATGCAATTAGAAGTCTGTTCTCCCTTGAAGGAAGTAGAACGAGAGCTTTGTCACCTGGACAAAGTTGTCGTAGACATCTATTCTTATTTGCAAACTGCCTTGCCTTTTCTTTAGCAAATTCTGAAGACGAAGTTGCTAGTTTGCATGCCTCGATGATCTTTTGCCTAAGAGCAATGACGTACTCATAAGAAGATTGAGTCTCATCGCTAATATTATCGGCAGTGATTAGATCGTGAAGTAAAGACATAGGGCCGCGCGGTTGCGCGCCAAAGACAAGTTCAAAAGGGGAAAACCCCGTATGTTCATTGGGGACCTCTCTATACGCAAAGAGAGCCGCGGGTAAGACCCTGTCCCAATCCTGAGGATGATCCTCAGTTATTTTACCAAGTAAAGTTTTCAGAGTCCTATTTAAACGTTCGACCAACCCATTAGACATTGGGTGATAGATACTGCTGAGAGACCTTTTAATGTGTAGCATAGACATTACCTGTGACATAGTGTCTGATATAAGTTGAGTGCCATGGTCTGACAATATTTCTCCGGGAAAACCCAAGCGAGAAAATATCAGCCAAAGAGCGTCTGCGATATCAGCAGTTGAGATGCTCTTGAGAGGTATTGCCTCTGGCCAACGTGTGCACATATCGACACATGTAAGGATAAATTGATGTCCTCTAGCCGACTTAATTCTAAAAGGACCGATAATATCTATTGCCATTTTTTGAAAAGGGCGAATAGGAATGTCAGCAGCCTGGATAGGCGCAGCATGTCGTGGTCCTTTAGATTTGACCTCCTGACATACTTTGCAAGAGCGACAGTACATTCGTATGTCCTTGCTCACAAATGGCCAAAAGAAAGCCGCAAGAACCCTCGACTTTGTACGGGAAAAACCCATATGTCCAGCACATTGCGAGTCATGAGCATGTTGCAATATTTGCAATCTCATGCTCTTAGGCACAAGAATTTGTGAATGAGTGGACGTAGTCGAGTCTTGTACCATACGTACAAGTACGCCGTTCTTCATAGAAATCCAAGATTTCCTATTAGTGTTCTGATTAGGATCACCTTTTTTTGCTAGAATGAAGAATTTTTGTAAAGAAGGATCTTCTTCTTGCAATTTGATAAATGAGTCACGTGTAATAGTCAAGTGACTATCTTGGTCATTTACTTCATCATTATTAGTTAATGAAGTTTGAGGTGGATCCAGAGCATGTGCTCTTGTGACCACCGCATTGGTAGCTTCAATGTTTTGCTCTTCCCAAACAGCAATCTGCTGTGGGGTACATTCCCTAACTCCGTGAATACGACCAATAATAAGGTCCGCAATAGGGTTTGGAAGTAGACACGCGTGGACCTCTCCCGTGAAGAAAGGAGTAGCAATGTGTATTATAGCAGTAGGATACTTTTCTAACGTGCCACCAAATGTGACACATTTGATGACTTTTCCTGTAGCACAGGATGGATCTACAAGAGATTGCCTAACGCCGACAGTAGTACATCCAGAATCAAACAACACTGAGACTGGATTACTATTTACTAGCCCCTTATGTAATATAAGAGAACCTCTCCCATCATGAGCAACATTAGCAGGAAGAGCGGGCAAAGGATGACCACAGCTTAAAGTACTAACGGTTTTCGGATCAAATAAAGTACTGCATTGGATACATTTATTTGCCCTACCAAAATCAAAAGATGAGCATCCGATAGCATTATGGTCTTTATCATTATTAACCTGTTTATCTGCTCCCTGAGATTCTTGTTGAACAGAGTTTGTCTGTTGATATCTTTTTCTCTTATGTTGCGATCTACCGCGACCATTATTGCCTCTGCAATTATCATTAAAGTCCCTACTGTAATTTTTATCCTGGTTTGAGTTCCAGTTTCCATAACTGTCATTACTATCTCTATGCTGTTGAGAACCTCTATTATCTTGGTATTGAGGTCTCTGCATAAAATATTTCCCCTCTATACCGATTACCTTTGTGAAAATTTCTAAAGTTAACCGGAGTAGAATAACGTGTAGTATTCGGTTGTCTCCAGTTCTGGGAAGAAGAATCACCCTGGAATTGATCACTATGGTTCTGGGCATAATTACGATTACTCTTTTTATTGAAATTTTTCTGGCTACCCTGAAATTTACGCATAAAATTTGGGCCATAAGGTGCTGCCGAAGCAACTGGCAGACCTTCTTTCACCTTAGAGTTACTAATGGTTATGTGCGGATGCGCAGTAACATACTGGCTACAGTATTCTTCCATTTCTTTTATGTTTTTAGGCTTACGCTCATGAAGAAAAGATAGAAAAGCTTCATTAACAGAAGACATAACCTTATCTCTAAGTAGTAAATCCATAAGAGCTTCAAATGTATTTTCTGTCTTAGACAACTCAACCCATCGTAAAAAAGTAAGACGGATGCCTGAGATGAATTCAGAGAATTCAACTCCAGTTTCTGGTAACATGGTTTTAAATTTAAGACGATATCCGTCCTCGTTAAGTTGGTACTTCTTTAACAACGCCGCCCTGACAACCTCATAGTTGTTTTTGTCAGGCACATCTACCATACTCAACAAAGTCAAAGCATCACCTCTAAGTATCTTGGACAGATGATACACATATAATGTTTTATCTATATTATGTACATTACATGCACTTTCAAATCTATCTAGATAAAATGTTATATCATCGATTGAGGGATTAAATGCTGGTAGATTAAGCTTGAAATCCTTAGCATTAGTCTTATTTGACACCTTATTTGCCTCATTAGCATTACCAGTGTTCAATAACTTTAACTTCTCTAACTCTAAAGCTAAGACTTTTTCATCATGTTCCATTTTTTGCTTTTCTCTCATCAGCCTCTCTTTGTAACCTTCTTTCTTCAGCCTCAGCCTGTAACTTTCTTTCTTCAGCCTGGGCCTGTAGCTTTTTTTCTTCAGCTTCTTTTTCAAGTCTCTTATTTTCAGCTTCTCTTTTTTGTTTTTCCATTTCCATTTGAAATCTTTTTTTCCTCCACCTGCATCTGCAGTTTCTTTTGTTCTATTTCAGCCTCTATTCTCTTTTGTTCAGTTTGTTCTTTCATTTTCTTTTCTTCCGACTTCAATGCCTTGGCATATTGAACAGTCGCAAATTCTTCTAATTTATCACCTGTCTTCCCAAGGGCTTTACCCTGCTCAATAAAGTACTCAAATGTAGACATGATGTCCAAAATGTGAGTACAGAACCTGAAATAATTAATTATCTTATTTCAATGTTAAATAGCAACAAGACTTAATAAAGTGCTTGTATAATCTCTATGTTGAACCCAATCTCTGTGGGAAACAGGAGTTGACACCAACTTGTATTATCAAATGTATAATAATATCACAAGTCACCTCTTAATTAACAGTGCACTACCCAAATCAGTGCATAATCATCAGTTATTTATCATAACTGCACTACAATAGTGCATAAGCAAAAAACACCAGTTTGTTATGATAAGTGCACTATAGACCAATAGTGCATGAGCATATATCAACAATAGTGAAAGCTAACTATGCAAGAACTATGTAAACAATAACAAGACAATGTAAACAATAACAAAGGTCATCAACAATGTAAACAATAACAAAGATCAAAGTCAATGTAAACCACAACAAAGATCAGAGTCAATGTAAACAATAACAAAGATCAGAGTCAATGTAAACAATAACAAAGATCAGAGTCAATGTAAACAATCAACAAAGATCAAACAATACGAAAACATTCGCATAAGTCAAATACACAAACAGCAAAACTAAAAAGAAATATGCGAAGATATGACTAACAAATGACGCTACAGTGTATACACAAAAATATACGTAAAGAACTGAATAATAGCAAAGGGGAGACCTACAAATACAAACAATCGAAATCGAAACTAAAAAACACAAAGAAAGAGAGAAAAGAAAAAAAGAAAAAAAATATATATATACAAGAAACAAAAATAAAGCACACCTCGTCACAACTAAACAGATATAGCAACGATTGTCGCTAGCAAATTTCACTGTAGGAAATTCGCACAGTCCCTAACGAAAACGCTAACAGTAGAACCTCTGTGACGTGGTATCTTCTACTGTAAGACTCCGCCCAACCGAGAAAACCCGCTGAAATATAAACATATAAATATACAAATAACAAATAACATATAACATATAAACATGTATCATGAAAACAATAGGAGAAAGTGTGAAAGTACAGAAGGCTCAGTTAGAACATAAGGGCACAGTTCACAAACAAAACAGGCCACTTAACTTCTATAAATCCAGCGTCAGCACGGTGCAGAACAGGATGTAATCAGCATTCTGAGGATAATGATCCAACGTTGATTAACTTCTGCTCCCATAAACAGCCATGACGAAGGAAAATGAGCTTCTAATACTGCAACAGTTGTTACGGCACTTGACCTTCTGAATCTTCTAAATTGATTTAACCGGCACTTGACCTTCTGAACCCGCAACAGTACCCCTGAGACCGGAACAGTTGTTACGGCACTTGTCCTTCTTTTCACCAGATCAGGAAATCCATTCGCTCGGTACTTGTCCTTCTAATTTTACATAAACTTCAATATTGCCGAGCAGCGCCGGGTAGTTTCAAAATCAGCAACTGTCAGAAAATCCGGATACTTTCAATAAAATTTCTTGTAAGGTGGTAGTTGATGCTGTAGTTGTATCTAGTATGATGATGATGTCTGGGTTTGCTGACCCCCTTGATAGCTGGAATCAGAGTGAACCAACCTATGGCCACCAAAAATGATATGGTGCGCCAAAATATCAGATGATAGAACCAGCTCTGGCCACCAAAAATGATAAGGGTGGATTTGTGCTGAAGTGGTAACTTGCCACCCTTATCGACACCTGGTGTTAAAGTGTAAGATGTAGGTGTCTTCTCTGATTTAGGATGTTGCTGTGTATGTGGTAGTGGAACAGTTCAATGGGTTATCACACAGGCAACATGACGTGTAGAGTCATAGAAAGGGTAACTTCGTTGTATAAGTTTCTTTCATTTATTGCACGCCACAAAACAGTCATGATACTTATGACATCAACATGGTTAACGAGTTCAGCAAGATGATATGGCACATTGAAAACAATTTCTGTAGTCAGCAATGATAGCTGTTGTATATATGCGTCATAAGACATCACAGTTCAATAGATTCAGAAATTCATCAATCATCGAGTGCTAGTTCGTGAAGCTGTATAAATAATAATAATTTCTATAACTTCTGCAACAGTGTCAGCTACAGATCTTCAATGTTCATAAACAATAATAAATGCTCCCATTCTGATGCTAGCAGATCAGTTGTATACAATAAGTCCGTTCACTGTCTGCACGTGAATAGCATACATGGGCTACAGGTCAGCTCGACCTTTATAATGTTCCTAAGTCTAACCATCTGACTTGGACGTGATCTCTGATATAACGAATCCTGGAACACAGACAACAGTGTTGTTGGTCTAGAGCGACCCATATATATTTAACTAGTTCAGGTATACAGATACCGGTGACTTAATCCTAGTCAAAGTACCTCTCCATTTTGCATCACACAGGCGAGCAAATAGGCGACAAAATGACGAACCTCTAGACGATAGCATAAAGTTCGATACAAGAGCAATTACCTTATTTCGGAAAATCAACCATGAACATATGCCTCCAGGCAGGCTGCATAATACTGGGAAATAGTCTAGTTAGCTAACTAACTCACTAAGACACTGTATTTCCCTCAGAGAATCACAAGACGCAGTTGCGTCTGCTCGCTTCTTAAACCATTTCTAAACTGCCCACCTGGGCGGAACACACAGAACGAACTCCCGGTTTTTGACATGCGCAGAACGACAATCTCTGAGTTGCCGTTCACAATAAGACGATTCGAAGAACATTCGAGATAAAAGTCTTACACAGTCGCGCCTTTTATGGTCATGAAAAGAAGCGTTAAGAAAGGTTTCAGACATCTACCATAGTTGACTGATACTACCAAATAAGGAGATGTGGTCACGCTTCGTTCAAGAAATTATAGACCGAACGTGTCTCTATACAAGAGAAGGCAACTCCTAAAAATTGTAGTCTCGATAACTCGGATTATGTCCCTTTGACCATAGAAAACATAATACACACTTCAGTCAAAAAAATGATCATACATATGAAAAATGTTTATACAAACGAAAAATAATAATGATCCGTGCGTAACACTCAACTTTCAACATGTCTTGCTGCTATGTTCAGTATCATCATTGCATTCTGAGCAAACTCGTAGGGGCTAAATCTCTCTCAGCAAACACAGAAGGTTATGAACGCTGATTCACACAATAATAATTCGGAAGACTATGTAATAGAAAGTTCATTTTCAATTTATTTTTTATACTAAACAAAGCAAGATTTAAAAACAAAATATCCGAACATTTAAAAAACATGTTGTGATAAAGGAGCTGTTAATTAATTATTCAAATTTCAGTCCATTGGCTTTCTTTCACTTCTCCCTATGTCATTTTTGATGCGTTGCTCCATAGCTTCATTACCAGTGCATCCAGATAGATTACCACAAGAGAATTAGTGCCGCATGAGGACATACAGCAGAAAAAGCACAACAAAATTATTTCTCGCCATGTTTTGGCGGGTGACTACTCTGAGACAAAGAATTAATATCATAAACAAGCAACTGACATTATCGGGAAGGTTACAAAATAACTAGTCCATTTGCTTTCAGTTCTAAGAAGTCCCGCCCCTTAGAGTCGAAGGTGTGTAATTTCCTACACGTGAATGCTTATACCAGAGGTTTTCAAACGTTTTTGGTCCGCGGCTCCCTTGACCTGTGCATAAGTCATCGCGGCTCTTCTCTATACTACGAAGATCTATATTTATTGATGGACCTTGGCTCATAATATCGAGCCAAACACTTTTCCCAAGCCACCGCGACGCCTTCAGGCAATGGCCGGGACGCGCCTGGGAGCCGAGAGGAAGGGTTTGAAAAGCGCTGGCTTACATTATGAATTTTATTTGGCATTCGGGAAGTTTATTCCACAGAGACGGCGAATACTAATGGTCGATATCTGTCAACTTAAAATGGACTTAGAATCTCACGGGTGAAAATATAATAAACATGACGGACTTAAAAAAGAACAAAATTCTTCATCACGTAGGACGAAAACTAAGGTATCTCTATAGCAGACACTCCAGTGGTGGTGGTGGGGGGGGGGGGGGGGGGGGGGGGGGGGTGTGTAGTGAAATTGACAGAGATACAACGGTAAAATTCCTCCAAGGATAACATTTAAGGATAAAAACATAATGCGTAGGCTGCTGATGTACATGATCGCCTAGACCGCGGGTCATCACCCTCCATAAATTTGACTTGCTAGACCGGAGGGGAACGGAGGATCAAAAAGGAAAAAAATATGACTGGAAAGGCTAAAGAGACGCAATTGGGGGGGGGGGAAATGGATGAAAGTAAAAATCCACGTTCCCCAAATTGACACGAGGTACGGAATTGGACGTTTTGCGATACCAAGCGCTTGATTTGAATTTGAGCGGAAGAACGCAGATGTCTGAAAAAAATTACAAAAATTAAAAAGTAAATTTTTCTTAATATTAATGTTAGGAATATAAAAATTAGCTGGCCAGATGGCCTATTCTGAGCAGTGAACGAATATGGTCTTAATTTTACAGACGGATAGATAATATTGAAAATAATGACAAAAGACAGTGTAGTTTACATCAGCCACAGACTGCATTGAATCTAACATATCGTTATTTGCACACAAAAACACGACCTTGGGGACGCAGATGTTCAAATTTACTTGGCATAGAAGTGAAGGGACATTGGTGGTAGCTGTGTCTAAATATAACTTTTTACAACAAAAATTTGAAGGGGAGAGAACGGTTGGGTCAAAAATCGAGCACAATTTTGTAGAAACACAAGTAGAGACGGACAGACTAACAGATAACCATCCATACGTGACTGAAGCTTGACTGAAATGACTTTAGTGAGGAAATTTGAAATTAAAAATAAACCGCGGCAGTGATTGGCCACAGACAATCATATCATTAGCGCTCAGAGCGCATTTGGGGTCATTCTTCAATAATTGTTCAGTGTTAGACACAGATTTTAAAGTGTGGTGTTTTCCCATATGAAAGACAGTGAGTTAAATTTAGGGACGCCATCCTATAGCCAGCAGCTCAGCTGAGTTTTGCTAGCACTTCTGTGTTAATTATTCATAATCTGGTAAGATTGAAATTATTTCTTTATATATTTTGAATATTGTTTCATGTTCGAGTGATTTGATACTGCCATATCATAATCTAGCCTTACAAACAAGTAGGGATTTTGCTCTAGACCCCCCGCCCAAGTCAGGGTCTAGGGACTAACAATGTACCTAAACACCAGCAAGGATTATGCAAGACAGATCAAGAGTTGAGAATAAGGAAACATATTACCTATCCTCTTTTAGGGTAGAAAACTAATAATTATTTTTCAGAATCTATAGTCTGGGAGGATCTATCGGATGTAAACCCACCATGGTAACTGTGCTGTTTGGTCAGAGAGATCTGACCTGTCTGTATAATGTGGTTGTTGTGTCAGTGTGGTGTCCAGACGTGGTTAGAGAATAGATTTTGACACATGGCCCATACTTTGATTGCAGAGCTGCGAGTTTCTGTCGTCAACGAAGCAGTATCTACTCCGGTGGTGATTTACACAAGTGTATCTGTGCAGTCCTTGTGACAGAGACCACCATTATTGCCCGCCAGCACGGAGAGGTGGGACCACCTGATTTCAGCACCAGAGCTACAAATACCAGATGAGTGAGCCTCTGGTCTGCTGGATATTCACCAACCCCATTAAGTTGCAGATACCCCATAAAAATTCCCACCATTTTCTGGACACTATGTAGTCAATATAGACAGGTGTGATGAGACCACCCCAACAGCACAGACAATAAATATCCTCCCTAGTAGCTGACTACCAGAACATTTTAATAAAACTAACTATTCTAGTACTTAAATATGTTCACTTTTGCATTTATTATGTAACATTCCATGCATAATTTTTTTAAATTTTAAATCCTTCTTTTAAAACAAGTTCTGGTCAAAATAAAACTTGATCCAGAACAAATAAATGTAATATAATTATATCAAAAACTTTACACACGTGAGTTAGTTCAGTGTATTGTAACACTTGTTAATCTTATTAGTCTTGTTAAATATCTATGGGTATATTTATAACTATCACACCACAGTACACATCATAACCCTAGACACTTTACGCAGCTACATTCATTAAAAAAAAAAATTAAGTGTGAGGTCGTAGTGGTAGCAAGAAAGGCCTTCTGACAATTCTCAATTACATTTTATCTCAGGAGCCTTCACAGCTGGCCTCATACAATTTACATGTAGTACCATCATCATCATACAATACCATCAATACCACTACATATATTGGGGTCTTGTCCAGGGATAATTAGCCCAACAGTAATATTAAGATCTCCTGGTGGGAGAAATAAAAGTAGGGAAATAAATTGTAAAATTTCCTTTAAAATTAAAAGTGTCCCTGCAGATAAAAGTTGGTGAATCTTCACAGCCAGTAATAATTAATTAGTTAACTGGTTAGTTAGAATTAGTTAGACTATAGTAATTAGAAGTACTTAGTGTATTTACTGGTTAGAGATTTAGCTTATATATTATTATATTGTCTAAAAAGTATGGCTGAGCTAGCAAAGTTTAGATCAGCTGCTGTGCTCACTGCGAAGGAGATGGGGATGGATGGTCAAATTTTAATTCAATACGTAACGACTGAATGTGATAAATATATTGAAAGGGAAGATAGAAAGGTAGCTGAAGAGAAGAGGTTACAAATTGAGGCTGATAGAGAAATTAAGAGGCTGCAGATTGAGGCAGAAGAAAAACGACAGCAAAGGGAGGCAGAAGATAAAAAGGCCGAAAGGGAGGCAGAAGATAAAAAGGCCGAAAGGGAGGCAGAAGATAAAAAGGCCGAAAGGGAGGCAGAAGATAGAAGGTTGCAGAGGGAGCACGAATTACGACTAAGGGAGCTGGAATTACAAGGCCCGGCCCCTGAAAATGGTGCCAGCCCTTTTGCCTCAGATGCTACGCCCAGTATGGGAGCCTCAAACTCAGCTATGGGGTTTCATTTAGACCATTTTGTTGAGAAAGACGATGACATAGAGGGGTACCTGGGACGTTTTGAGTTATTAGCTACTACATATGGGTTAGAGAGAGAGAGGTGGAGTTTAAAGCTATCACAGGGATTGAGGGGTGCTTCTTATGAAGTATTTGCCAAAATGAACAGGGAAGACCAAGACAATTATGACATGTTAAAGCAGGCTTTGTTATTAAGGTACGAGAAGAATGGTGAATTTTATCGTAAGAGATTTAGAAATGCCAAACTGTTGTCTGGGGAGACATACCACCAATTCTCTGCCAGACTAGAAACCTATTTGGAGAAATGGACGGCTCTGGGGAAGACCCAAGATCTTAAAGAAATGATCATGATTGAGCAATTGAGAGAGTCCATGGCTCCAGACATGAGAAAATTTCTCATGGAACACGGTGCAGAGAAGTTGGGGGAAATTTTAAATGTTGCTGAGAGGTATCAGGCAGCTCAGGCAGAGGTAAGTGGTGCTAAGAAGAAGCACATAGACAATTTTAAAGCTCCACAGCAATTTAATAAATTTGATAATAGAGAGCAGGGAAATAAAGGTAGGACAAACTTTGAGCGGCCAAGAAATGACTATCGCGACAGAAACTCACAGTTCAATGACCAAAAGTTCAATGAAAGAAAACCGTTGAACCAAGGAAAAAGATGGTGTAAATGGTGCAAGAAGGATAACCATAACACCGAATTTTGTAGAAGGAAACCTTCAAACATTGCTGCAATGAAGTCGGGGACGCAAAGATTAAAGGTTAATCCTAAGGGACAACAGGAACCTTATCACCCCCCAGTTTGTGAGGATGTTATTTGTAATGGGGTCACCATAAGGTGCCTTTATGATACAGGTTTGGATTATGATTCAGTTGTGAAGTCTAGCCTAGTGGACCCAAGTCAGTATACCACAGAAACAGTGGAAATACAAGGGGCGACTAAGGACATACCACTCATGACACTTCCCATCGCAAGGATAACGGTGAAAACTCGCTATGTGGAAGGAGAAATCAGAAGCAGCAGTGATAGATGAACCAATCTACCCTCTGATATTGGGGTGTAGATACGTCTTCTTGGGGAATCCCGAGAAACCTGTGATCATGGCGACAGTGCAGACCAGGTCACAGAAGAAGGAGGAAGAAGGTGAACCTATAAATGCTCATCCAGAGGAGATGAGGAAGGCGCAGGCTGAGGATAGGACACTCAAGCCCTGTTTTAAAAAATTGCCCAAATGCCACACACCTCCGAGCAAGGGGGAATATTTCATGAGGGAACACCCACAAAGGGAAAATATGTGCAGGACCTAGAAACCGCCACGGCGGCAACTTTAGGCCTGAAAGGAAAACTAATTATACACGGGTAGACAAAGTGGAATGGGAGCCCCCATTTTTCACACCCAGTCTTCACTTGAATGGATTAACATGGGCCACTATGCGAAGAGTACAAAGAATAGAAAAATTTTTAACCCAGGAT
>JAMPIV010020871.1:0-37027 GCA_024509875.1 Oreohelix idahoensis | reverse complement strand
GCATTGATGAGCACTTGTTGTTCTGGAATCGGCGGGTAAGAGAAATACAGGCAGACTTGAGAACTCCCCCCCCCCGCCCCACCCCCCCCCCCCCCCCCCCCCCCCCCCCCCCTACCCAAAAAAAAAAAATGAAGATAGGCATGAAAGGACAAATTCAGACACAGAAAGATGGTGAATGGATGGCACATGGAAGGAAAGTTTGGCGTATTCTTGTTTTTTTTATTATATTTTTTATTTCTTGAAGGCTTGTGCCCCTTAGCTAACTGAAGGGAAATGAATTAATGTTGAAACTGTTTGGATACACATCCACGTGAGAATTGAGCAGCCCACATTGCGCCCGCTAAGATGATAAATCTTCGGAAAGCAGATCACGAAGAACGCGACGAAAGAGATCATTGACATTTGAAGTTTTCGAGAGAAGATAACACACCATCACATAAGCAACACGAGAAGAAATGTCATCAGTCAATGGTGCCTAGTTGGCAGGGAGGATAATGTGATTCGCTTCCGTAGCTAGGCGGGGGTGCCGTTTCAGAAGGTCTGTGGGTTCGATTCTCCGGTAAACTAAATCTACTATCACTTAGGACTGCTGTTTTTCTGTTGTCTAGTTTTCTACTTCTTTATTTCTCACGAGCGCGTGAAACATACCTTTATGTGTGTAATATTTATTCATCACATAAGCAGCACGAGGTAATGATCCACAATCACAAAACAACATGATATGATCCACATGATCCACCATCGTAAAAGCAATGCAATATGATACACCATCGCTTCAGGAACACGAGATAATACACCGTCACTTAAGCCAGACAAAAGGCTGAACAAAGACTAATCTATCCAACCTGTAAACAGATATGAATGAATCTAAGTCCTTAGTTAATTTACGCGACATAGCATGTGGAAGAAAATTATTAACCTTTTGGACTATAAGTCCATAAATAGGGGATTTTGTTCCACACGAGCCACGACTTGAAGATTGATAACATATACGTGTTTGTGCATTTGTCTTTATTTCTTTGTGTGAAATCCTCATTTTTGTTTCTTTTGATGGAACTAATACAACGTCGCTGCCATCAATGGTACCTATACCTTGTCGCGGTATCGCAGCTTGTGTACCCTGACAACCCCCAGAGCTATGCCAGTGGGAGATTTACTCCTGATAGGTTCAACCAAGCAGGACTGGTCTGCGTGGGTAGGGGTCTGACAAAAGCTGGTACTCTGATCCTCCAGGTTGGGGGTTTTAGCACAGGGCCGACAGCCCTGTCTATGAAAAAATCACACATGTTACGGAAACGGCAACAAATCGAAAAACTTTGATGCGGGACGAAAACGAGGTGCAAATAATATAACGTTAGTAAGAGACAAGCAAGAAAATCTCATCACCACAGCACAGGGGCAGGAAACAAGATGGGCAGAGCATTTCAAAGAAACTCTGAACAAGGAACCACCAGAGACACAGCTGAATGGAACATGATCTAGATGTAATATAGACATTCCACGAAAGGAAGAAATCCTCACGGCAATCAAAGGGTTAAAGAAAGGAAAAGCTCCTGGCCACGATGGCCTAAATGCTGAGTTATTCAATGCAGACCTTGAACTAGCAGCAGAACTATTAGAACCACTATTGGCACACGCCTGGGAAACTGAGACAACACCAACAGAGTGGAGTAAAGGAATAATTGTCAAATTGCCCAAGAAGGGCGACCATACTAGGCAGGATAATCATCCAGAGAATTTCAAAAGCAGTTGACCATAAACTGAGGAAAGAACAAGCTGGTTTTAGAAAGAACAGAAGATGTACAGATCATATTTTCACCCTCAGGAACATCATAGAGCAGTGCTCAGAATGGCAGATACAGCTTTACATTAACTTTCTTGATTTTGAAAAGGCTTTTGACAGCATACACAGAGACAGCCTATGGAAAATGCTTAAGGCTTATAGAATTCCCAGTTGCTTTGTTTCCATTATAAAAAGCCTCTATTCTAACGTTACATGCAGTGTTGGATTGAGTAGTCTAACTTTCGAAGTGAAAACAGGAGTACGACAGGGATGTCTCTTATCAGCAACATTATTTTTGACAGCCATAGATTGGGTGATGCGCCAGACAACAGAGGGCAGTCCAAGAGGAATTAGAAGATGGAACAATCTTTTCTACACTGGAAGATCTAGAATATGCAGATGACATTGCACTATTCGCACATTCACATCAACAAATCCAAGAAAAAACCGATAGACTGAATAAGTATAGCCTGCAGGTTGGTCTGAACATCAATCTGAAAAAGACAGAGGTCATGACACCCAATGTGGGTAATCCTGAGCCAATAACAATACGGAACCAGAAGTTAGAACAGTGAATGCAATGTGTTGTATGGACATATACACACACCCACAGATATTAATTAAGTCTAATACTATCAATAAAATTTATAACACAATGAACTAAATTCAGTTGGTTAAATTTAGAATAGAAAATCTTTTTTTAAATTTATTTGTTCTGAACCAAGGTTTTATTTTGGCCAGAACTTATGCAAAGATTTTGAAATTTATGAATGAATGGCATGAATAAATGGCATGTTAAATGAAAGATGTTTACATATGCAATCTTCAAGATTAATTATAGTATTACTGTTCGTAATGTTAATTTTCCTGGGAAAACTATGAATGGATGTGCTGTTGGGGTGGCTTCATCCCTCCCTGTTTATGTCTACACAGCATTGTCCATTAATGATAGAAGGAAATGGGATGCTTCAGTAGTAAATTCTCTTGGGTGCTAGTTTTATGAAGTTGGTGTAAGTTCAGCAGGCCAGCTAGCCTACTTAACTTTGCCAGATTTGTTCTGGTGCTGGAATCTGATGGCCCCACCTCTCCGTGCTTGAGCAATACACAGATGTTCTGTCGAAATGTACCCTGCACGGGTCCTCACTTCAATTATTAATCAGCATTTGACACCACCTTAGTGTCAAGATCGAACTCACAGCTCTGAAATAAAGTATTGGTTTTTGCTCAGAACCTTACCTAATAAGCCACTTCTACACATAACAAATTACAATATCAACACATAAACAGGGTCAGTTCTCTCTGACCAGACAGCACATCTTACCTAGTTGGTTTCGCATAGGGTAAGTTTCCCCAGTCTACAGATTCTGAAATAGGTGCATTATCTCACTGCCATAGAATAGGATAGGTGATATGATTCACTGTTCTCAACACTTGATCACCCCTTCCTAAACCTTGCTGTAGTTTATATATTGTTTGTCCCTAGACCCTGAACTAGGGCGGGGGGTCCAGAGCGAATCGTTACTTGTTTGTAAGGCTAGATTTCGATATGGCAGTATCAAATCACTCGAACATTAAACAATATTCAAAATATACAAAGAAATAATTTCAATCTTACCAGATTATGAATAAAGAACACAGAAATGCTAGCAAAACTCAGCTGAGCTGCTGGCTATAGTATGGCGTCCCTGAACTTATTTCAATTTATTTCATTTGGAAATCACCACACTTGAAATTTACTGTGTCTATCACTGGACAACTATTGAGGAATGGCAAAAAAGCTCGTCTGAGCGCGGATAATATGATTGTCTGTGGCCAATCAATGCCTTGGTTTTTTTTTTAAATTCAAATTTCCTACACTAAAGTCATTTCAGTCATGCTTCAGTCAAGTATGGATTTTTATCTGTTAGTCTGTCCGTCTCTACTTGCGTTTTCACAAAACGTACTTGATTTTTGAACCAACCTTTCTCTCCCCTCCAAAATTTTGTCGTTAAAAGTTATTTTTAGACACAGCTTCCACCAATATCCCTTCTCTTCCATGCTAAGTAGATTTGAACACCTGCGTCTCGAGGTCGCGATTTTTTGTGCAAATAGCGACACTTTTGATTCAATGCAGTCTTTCGCTGTTGTGAACAACACTGTCTTTTGTCATTATTTTCATTATTATCTATCCGTCTGTAAAATTAAAAACATATTATTTTCTCACTGCTCAGAATGGGCCATCCGGCCAGCTAATTTTTATATTCCTAACATTAATATTAAGAAAAAGTTACTTTTTAAATTTTGTAATATTTCAAGCATCTGCGTTTAGCCGCTGAATTCAAATCAAAGGCTTGGTATCGCAAAAGCGTCCAATAAATGACTGTGGCGTATCATATCCAAGGTCCCTTCTGTCGAATTCCTTACTTTATGTCAACTTGGGGGGGGGGGGGGGGGAAACGTGACTTTTCCTCCTTGCCCCACCAATTTGCGTCCATTAACCTCGCTAGTTCAAGTACGCGTTCAGTCAGATTTTTGTCCTTTGATCCTCGTTCCGTTTTGCCTTCAAGTCTAACACCTGATGACCCGCGGCGCGGGCGATCATGTATTCCAGCAGCTTACGCATTGGTTTTTATCCTTACATTTTATCCTTTGGAGATATTTTTACGTTGTATCACTCGTTAATTTTATGACAGTAACCAGGAGGACATGCACACCACCTTAGCTGGCAGACGCTGGAGTTGGGTTGGCCACGTCCTCAGAAGGGACCCTGATACCATTACAAGAACAGCAATGCTATGGACCCCGTAAGGAAAGCAAAAGAGAGGCCGATCAAAAACATCCTGGCGGAGAACTGTGGAAGCCGAGATGCAAAGAATGAACCAGAGTTGGGGCACTGTACGAATGATAGCCGCCGACCGAACAAAGTTTAATCAATTTGTTGCTGCCCTACAAGACGCCCTCAGGCGTGATGGCCACTAATTGCTTTGACGATCGGCGGCTATGGATCAAAGAAGAAGAAGAATACAACGGCGAGCGTTCTATTGACAGACTGATTAGAGCGCTGGCCTCTTGCGGCATATTGGCCGTTCGAAACGCGATTTTGATCACGCTCCAGTCTACCTAGCTGCAAATGGGTAACTGACTGCTCCAGTGGCGTATCCTGGTAATGCGAGCTAGGCGTGCTGCTACTTAAAATGAATATGTACGCCTACTATTTAACTTCTTCCCCTCTTAATTTAAAAACCAACTATATTTAATTATGCAACGATAGTTATTAGGGGTATATGTCAATTATCTCCGAAATACTAATTAACTTACAACTTGAAACTCACTGTCACTGTAATAATCTGCATTCCCGGCAACTAACAAAAATTAATCACAAAAAACACTGGACGGACACAGCCGATTTTTACAACTCGAGAGCTGCAAGGCCACCGCATGCATGTTCGTATTGTATTGACGTATCTGGCCATGACCCCGATCCACACAAACCAATCTTCAGACGTGAATCCGAAAGGTGCAGCACGCATAGTGACGGAATTACCCTAGAAACTTCGGGCGATTGTAACCAACCAATAAAAACTGCACTATAAAACGCGTCTGGAAAACTGAAACTAGATATACTCGTAGATTCTATGCGGGAAAATCCGTTATCCTGATGTGTGCGGTCCGAAAGCAGAACTTTAGAAGAGAAATATTTTATAGAATAATAAATTAAATTTTTATTTTCCTTCGGGCATAGGTGTGCTCAGCACGCACAGCACACATAGAGAATACGCCACTGGACTGCTCGCGGGTTAGGATAAGAAAAGACAGCGAGGAAATGAACTGGTCACTCCACCTCTCGATGCTGGACCTTGTATAATGACGTTTCTAACACTTCACTCCCCTACGGCAGTATCTGCTATGGGACTACCTACATCATTTAGATCGTACGATTAGCAGAGTGGTTAGAGCGCTGGCCTCTCCCGGCAAAAGTTCCGGGTTCGAAACACGGTGGCGTCACGCTCCAGTCTACCCAGCTATAAATGGGTACCTGACTTTGCTCTTGAGTTAGGGAAGGAATAGACAGCAAGGAGGAGGACTGGTAACCCCCACCTCTCGATTCGGCTTAGTGAAGTCTCTAACACTTCATTCCCCTACGGCTGTATCTGATTTGGGACTGCCTGTACCTTGTTATTTTAGATACAACGACGGTGTACAAGATCAAAATTAGGACTTAGTTTAAACTTTCTTCCTTGAGTAAATTTAAACATTTGTTTAAAACTTGTTTCCTTTAACGACAGTTCTGTTTATGAACGACTGAATTTTTACGAAATTAAAAAAAAAAAAAAACGGTTAAGCTTGTCCCATATACTAGATTTCAGCTTCACGACGTGGGTTTGACTAGTTACATTTCTCGCTACCTTTGCCTTCTCCAACTCAAGAGCAGATTAGGATACTCATTAACAGCTGGTTAAACTGAAGCGTTATGCTGCCAAATTTCGAACCCGATAACATCGCCTTGAGAAGCAAGCGATTTAAACACTCTGCCACTTCATGCCAGAATAAAGCGACGCCATTCTGTACATCGCCTTGAAATCAGCTGTCTCTTTGTATTCTACCTAGTATAGTCTATTCTCGCGCTGTAACAGCAATTGTTGTAATTACGGGTATCTAGACGTTAACAAGTCTTAAAGACTCTGCCTGGGAAACACGGTCCTTTCAATTTTTCTTTTATCCTTAATTCTCTTACTCCAGTTTACAATGTCCGTATTACATTAGTGCAGCGGTTTTCAACATTTTGAGTCCATTGCTCCCCTGACCAACTACAATCTTTCTGCGGCTCCCATGTGGGATAACTGCTAAAAACTCTTTCGATGTTTCGACATTTAGCCTAACTTTATTTTGAGCAGGAGAGCTTTGGAAAGGCTTTTAAACAATGTAATTTTTAAATGTAATTTTAAAAAATACAATTGGACAATCTGTGAAAAAAATTACACGTACAAGAAAAAATGTACACTAAGTGCACTTTGAAAAGCCTTATTAAAAAAAAAAAAAAGAAAACAGCACAGATAAAGTAGTTACTTTCTAACATTTTTAAAAATTTTTGTCTGAAAATCATTCACTGATATACTGCACGCATTATTCAATCTCCATAACAAAAAACGTGTACAGTAAAGCTAAGAAAAAAAAATGATGAATAAGGTACCAGTCACCTCAGTGTAAAACTTGAGCTTGCTTGTTGTTACACAGCTTGTCAAATTTTGGCACCAATTGAGATACAGCTACCCTCATTTCCTTCTCCACATCAAGTCTTGATCTGAACTTGTTTTTATGACAGCCACTGCTGAGAACCCAGCCTCGCAGAGATAGGAGGTTGCGAAAGATATTAATATCTTCAGTGCTCTCTTGCTCAAGCTTGGGAACTCCTGTTTTACTGAATACCAAAAGTTTGGCAATCTATGTATTGAAACTTCGCTTGTAGTGAAGAGTCTGATGAAAGTTCTATCAGTTCTTCCTCTTCTGCAGTACTGAAGTCCGAAGGAGCATCACTACTGAAGGGATTTTGAACCCACTTAAACCTGTCACAGTTATCACGAAAGTATTTTTCAAAATGAACACTTGAGTTGAGATAAGTGTCCTTGAATTATAGAAACAATATCTGCACCAAAATCCATTTCATTGTCTGTAATGAACTGCTGCAAACCTGGGAAGCAGTCCATTTCTCCACCTTCATTGATTTTTCTCTTCCAAAGAAGCTTCTTTTTGAAGGTCGAAACTTTGTCAACAAGTTGAATCAAATGAGTATTACAAAAATTTAAAAAGTAATTTTTCTTAATATTAATGCTAGGAATATAAAAATTAGCTGGCCAGATGGCCTATTCTGAGCAGTGAACTAATATGTTCTTAATTTTACAAACGGATAGATAATATTGAAGATAATGACAAAAGACAGTGTAGTTTACACATCATCGCTAGACTGCCTTGAATAAAAAGTGTCGTTATTTGCACACAAAAAACTAAACATGACCTTGGGGACGCAAGTGTTCAAAGTTACTTATTATGGAGGAGAGGGTTTTTGAGCGGTAGCTGTGTCTAAATATAACTTTTTACGACAAAATTTTAAGGGGAGAGAAAGGTTGCTTCAAAAATCAAGCACATTTTTTTTTAGAAACACAAGTAGAGACGGACAGACTAACAGATAACCATCCATACTTGACTGAAGCATGACTGAAATGACTTTAGTGTAGAAATTTGAAATTTAAAGTACAACTAGGCAGTGATTGGCCACAGACAAGCATATCATTAGCGCTCAGAGCGCATTTGGGGTCATTCTTCAATAATTGTTCAGTGTTAGACACAGATTTTAAAGTGTGGTGGTGTTTTCCCCTATATGAAAGCAAGTGAAGTAAATTTAGGGACGCCATCCTATAGCCAGCAGCTCAGCTGAGTTTTGCTAGCACTTCTGTGTTAATTATTCATAATCTGGTAAGATTGAAATTATTTCTTTATATATTTTGAATATTGTTTCATGTTCGAGTGATTTGATACTGCCATATCAAAATCTAGCCTTACAAACAAGTAGGGATTTTGCTCTAGACCCCCCCGCCCAAGTCAGGGTCTAGGGACTAACAAGGTACATAAACTACAGCAAGGATTATGCAAGATATATCAAGCGTTGAAACAGATTACCTATCTTCTTTTAGGGCCGACAACTAATAATTATTTTTCAGAATCTATAGTCTGGGAGGATCTATCGGATGTAAACCCACCATGGTAACTGTGCTGTTTGGTCAGAGAGATCTGACCTGTCTGTATGATGTGGTTGTTGTGTCAGTGTGGTGTCCAGACGTGGGTATAGAATAGATTTTGACACATAGCCCATACTTTGATTGCAGAGCTGTGAGTTTTCTATCGACAACAAAGCAGAGTCTATTCGGTGGGTGACTTTACTCGAGTGTATCTGTGCAGTTCTTGTGACAGAGACCACCATTATTGCCCGCCAGCACGGAGAGGTGGGACCGCAAGTTTTCAGCACCAGAGCTACAAAAAGATGAGTGAGCCTCTGGTCTGCTGGACATTCACCAACTATTGGTAGTGACTAATATCCCCATAAAAATTCCCACCTTTTTCTGGACACTGTGTAGTCAATATAGACAGGTGTGATGAGGCCACCCCAACAGCACAAACAGTAACTATCCTCCCAAAGAGATGACTATTCGAACATTTTAATAAAACTAACTATTCTAGTACTTAAATATGTACACTTTTGGCATTTATTATGTAACATTCCATGCATAATTTTCATAAATTTTAAATCCTTCTTTTAAAACCAGTTCTGGTCAAAATAAAACTTGATCCAGAACAAATAAATGTAATATAATTATATCAAAAACTTTACACACGTGAGTTAGTTCAGTGTATTTTAACACTTGTTAATCTTATTAGTCTTGTTAAATATCTATGGGTATATTTATAACTATCACACCACAGTACACATCATAACCCTAGACACTTTACGTAGCTACATTCATTAAGAAAAAAAAAAAAATTAAGTGTGAGGTCGTAGTGGTAGCAAGAAAGGCCTTCTGACAATTCTCAACTACATTTTATCTCAGGAGCCTTCACAGCTGGCCTCATACAATGTACATGTAGTAATAACACCATCATACAATACCATCAACACCACTACATAAATTGGGGTCTTGTCCAGGGATAATTAGCCCAACAGTAATATTAGGATCTCCTGGTGGGAGAAATAAAAGTAGGGAAATAAATTGTAAAATTTCCTTTAAAATTAAAAGTGTCCCTGCAGATAAAAGTTGGTGAATCTTCACAGCCAGTAATAATTAATTAGTTAACTGGTTAGTTAGAATTAGTTAGATTATAGTCATAAGAAGTACTTAGTGTATTTACTGGTTAGAGATTTATTGTATATTATTATTGTCTGAAAAGTATGGCTGAGCTAGCAAAGTTTAGATCAGCTGCTGTGCTCACTGCGAAGGAGATGGGGATGGATGGTCAAATTTTAATTCAATACGTAACGACTGAATGTGATAAATATATTGAAAGGGAAGATAGAAAGGTAGCTGAAGAGAAGAGGTTACAAATTGAGGCTGATAGAGAAATTAAGAGGCTGCAGATTGAGGCAGAAGAAAAAAGGCTGACTGCCGAAAGGGAGGCAGAAGAAAAACGACAGCAAAGGGAGGCAGAAGAAAAACGACAGCAAAGGGAGGCAGAAGATAAAAAGGCCGAAAGGGAGGCAGAAGATAAAAAGGCCGAAAGGGAGGCTGAAGATAGAAGGTTGCAGAGGGAGCACGAATTACGACTAAGGGAGCTGGAATTACAAGGCCCGGCCCCTGAAAATGGTGCCAGCCCTTTTGCCTCAGATGCTACGCCCAGTATGGGAGCCTCAAACTCAGCTATGGGGTTTCATTTAGACCATTTTGTTGAAAAAGACGATGACATAGAGGGGTACCTGGGACGTTTTGAGTTATTAGCTACTACATATGGGTTAGAGAGAGAGAGGTGGAGTTTAAAGCTATCACAGGGATTGAGGGGTGCTTCTTATGAAGTATTTGCCAAAATGAACAGGGAAGACCAAGACAATTATGACATGTTAAAGCAGGCTTTGTTATTAAGGTACGAGAAGAATGGTGAATTTTATCGTAAGAAATTTAGAAATGCCAAACTGTTGTCTGGGGAGACATACCACCAATTCTCTGCCAGACTAGAAACCTATTTGGAGAAATGGACGGCTCTGGGGAAGACCCAAGATCTTAAAGAAATGATCATGATTGAGCAATTGAGAGAGTCCATGGCTCCAGACATGAGAAAATTTCTCATGGAACAAGGTGCAGAGAAGTTGGGGGAAATTTTAAATGTTGCTGAGAGGTATCAGGCAGCTCAGGCAGAGGTAAGTGGTGCTAAGAAGAAGCACATAGACAATTTTAAAGCTCCACAGCAATTTAATAAATTTGATAATAGAGAGCAGGGAAATAAAGGTAGGACAAACTTTGAGCGGCCAAGAAATGACTATCGCGACAGAAACTCACAGTTCAATGACCAAAAGTTCAATGAAAGAAAACCGTTGAACCAAGGAAAAAGATGGTGTAAATGGTGCAAGAAGGATAACCATAACACCGAATTTTGTAGAAGGAAACCTTCAAACATTGCTGCAATGAAGTCGGGGACGCAAAGATTTAAAGGTTAATCCTAAGGGACAACAGGAACCTTATCACCCCCCAGTTTGTGAGGATGTTATTTGTAATGGGGTCACCATAAGGTGCCTTTATGATACAGGTTTGGATTATGATTCAGTTGTGAAGTCTAGCCTAGTGGACCCAAGTCAGTATACCACAGAAACAGTGGAAATACAAGGGGCGACTAAGGACATACCACTCATGACACTTCCCATCGCAAGGATAACGGTGAAAACTCGCTATGTGGAAGGAGAAATCAGAGCAGCAGTGATAGATGAACCAATCTACCCTCTGATATTGGGGTGTAGATACGTCTTCTTGGGGAATCCCGAGAAACCTGTGATCATGGCGACAGTGCAGACCAGGTCACAGAAGAAGGAGGAAGAAGGTGAACCTATAAATGCTCATCCAGAGGAGATGAGGAAGGCGCAGGCTGAGGATAGGACACTCAAGCCCTGTTTTAAAAAATTGTCCAAATGCCACACACCTCCGAGCAAGGGGGAATATTTCATGAAGAACAAACTCTTATACAGGAAGGCCGGAACTGGAACAAATGGTCACAACCAGCTGGTTCTTCCCATTCATATAGAGATAAAGTGATGGAACTCGGGCATGCGATTCCCTTCAGTGGTCACATGGGGATCAGCGCCACAGGACAGCGTATAGCTTGTCATTACTTCTGGCCAGGGATAACGGAGGATATAAAAAGATATGTCAAATCCTGCCCAGTATGTCAAAGGGTAGCTCCAAAGCACTGGACTGCTCCTGCAACTCTAGGGGAAATGCCCATAGTGGGAACACCTTTTGAGAGGGTTGCAGTGGATATTGTAGGACCTCTCACTCGGACCAAGAGGAGGAACAGTTACATCCTTACTCTGGTGGACACTTGTTCTATGTGGGGAGAGGCGGTAGCCCTGCCATCAATTGATTCAAAACATGTAGCAGAGGCACTACTTACAATATTTACCCGATTAGGATTCCCGCATCAAATCTTGACGGATAATGGTTCTCAGTTCAAGGGGAAACTAACGGAAGAAGTTTTTAAGCTATTTCAAGCCAGGCACTTTCATTGTAGTCCGTACCATCCACAAGGGAACGGCCAGGTAGAGAGGTTCAACGGGACTCTCATTTCTATCCTGAGAAAGCTGGCACACGAAAAACCGGATCTGTGGGATCAATTCCTGCCCGCCGCATTGTTTGCGTACCGGGAGGTACCACATAGTTCAACCGGGATGGCTCCCGCAACTCTGCTATTTGGGAGGCCAATAAAAGGTCCTTTAGAAGCTCTATTAAGGACCTGGACAGATGAGAAGGCGGAAGAGACTGTTACCTCATCGTATCAATACGTGAACGAACTGACCACTCGTTTGAAAGCTGGATGGAAACTGGCAAATGATAATTTGAAACAAGCCAGGAAGAAACATGCAGCATATTTAATAGGAAGGCAAAGGACAGGGAACTGGCAGTCGGAGAGAAGGTGCTGCTTCTACTACCCGGAAGCCAGAATAAATTACAAATTGGTTGGCAAGGTCCATATACGGTTCTAGAGAAGGTGTCTAGAACAAACTATAAAATTGACAAAAAGGGGAAGGAAAAAGTTTATCATGTAAACCTGTTAAAGAAGTATCTGGACAGACCACTCCAGGAAAGCACCCCCTTATTGACCTTAGCTATTGCAACCCAGATGCAAAAAGAACCACTCACCTCACATGAATACCCATTACATCCTTGTGAAACCGCAGCACAGGTAAAAGTCAGTAAGCACCTGACTAAAAACCAGAGGGAGAGAGTTCAAAAGGTTCTGGAGGAACATACAGATGTATTAACAGATAAACCAGGCCATACAAATTTGCTACAGTATGACATGAAACTGGTAGACTCAAACCCAATCTGTATGAGAGCCTATTCTATTCCGTTCGCGAAGGAGAAGGCATTGAAGGAAGAAATAGAGTATTTGTTGAAGGAGGGGATTATTTCGCACAGTGAATCATCTTTTAGTTCTAGTGTCGTTTTGTTGAGAAAACCGTCTGGGGAACACAGACTGTGCATAGATTACAGGAAACTGAATGCTGTCACAGAAGGACAAGTGGATCCATTACCAGACACAAAAACAGTTATTTGCCAGACTGAACAAGGCAAAATACTTTTCAAAGGTGGATCTTAGTAAAGGCTATTACCAGATCCCAGTGAAGCCTGAAGTGAGACCTTATTTGGCTTTTAGCACTTCGGATGGACATTATGAATTCAATATGCTACCATTCGGACTGAAAAATGCTCCGAGTGTGTTTTCAAGGATGATGCGCAAATTGTTGGATCCCCTGAATAACCCATGTATCACGAATTTCATGGATGATATTCTCGTCGCCACAGAGACATTTGAAGAACACATTGAAGCTCTGGAGATGTGTTTGATAGACTTCGGGAGGCGAACTTAACTGCTAGGCCAACAAAATGTTGTATTGGATGCAAAGAGTTGGAATTCTTGGGACACACTGTATATCAGGGTAATATGACCCCTGATCCTAAGAACTTGGAAAAAACTGCAGAGAGCACCTAGGCCGCAAACAAAAAAAGGACGTGCGATCATTTGTGTCGTTATGCGGATTTTATCAGAAATACATCAAGAATTTTAACGCTATTTGTGCTCCTCTGACTGATCTGACTCGCAAGGGACTTCCAGATAAAATTATTTGGACTGCACAATGTGAACTAGCGTTCCAAGAGTTAAAGGAAAAACTCACTAGCAAGCCTATTCTCAAACTGCCTGATTTGACACAGGACTTTGTCTTAAGAACCGATGCAAGTAATGTAGGACTAGGAGGGGCTTTGTTGCAAAGATCATCTTCACCTGATGGGGAACTGAAACCAGTCGCTTATGCAAGCCGTAAATTGAATGTCGGTGCAGATTTCCTCAGTCGGCACCCTTGTGATCAAAATTAGAGTAGTGGCAGACGTGAGGAGTAATTTTACCTATGTGTATCGCTGGTTTTGGAACTTGCCATAGGCATGTTTTCAAGTGGGGAGATGTGTAGTGAAATTGACAGAGATACAACGGTAAAATACTCAAAAGATAACATTTAAGGATAAAAACATAATGCGTAGGCTGCTGATGTACATGATCGCCTAGACCGCGGGTCATCACCCTCCATAAAATTGACTTGCTAGACAGGAGGGGAACGGCGGATCAAAAGAAAAAAAATATGACTGGAAAGGCTAAGGAGACGCAATGGGGGGGGATGGAGGAAAGTAAAAATTCAAGTCCCCCAAATTGACACGAGGTACGGAATTGGACGTTTTGCGATACCAAGCGCTTGATTTGAATTTGAGCGGAAGAACGCAGATGTTAGGAATATTACAAAAATTTAAAAAGTAATTTTTCTTAATATTAATGTTAGGAATATAAAAATTAGCTGGCCGGATGGCCTATTCTGAGCAGTGAACTAATATGTTCTTAATTTTACAAACGGATAGATAATATTGAAGATAATGACAAAAGACAGTGTAGTTCACATCATCGCTAGACTGTATTGAATCTAAAAGTGTCGTTATTTGCACACAAAACACGACCTTGGGGACGCAGGTGTTCAAAGTTACTTATTATGGAGGAGAGGGTTTTTTGAGCGGTAGCTGTGTCTAAATATAACTTTTTACGACAAAATTTTAAGGGGAGAGAAAGGTTGCTTCAAAAATCAAGCACATTTTTTTTTAGAAACACAAGTAGAGACGGACAGACTAACAGATAACCATCCATACTTGACTGAAGCATGACTGAAATGACTTTAGTGTAGAAATTTGAAATTTAAAGTACAACTAGGCAGTGATTGGCCACAGACAAGCATATCATTAGCGCTCAGAGCGCATTTGGGGTCATTCTTCAATAATTGTTCAGTGTTAGACACAGATTTTAAAGTGTGGTGTTTTCCCATATGAAAGCAAGTGAAGTAAATTTAGGGACGCCATCCTATAGCCAGCAGCTCAGCTGAGTTTTGCTAGCACTTCTGTGTTGGTTATTCATAATCTGGTAGGATTGAAATTATTTCTTTATATATTTTGAATATTGTTTCATGTTCGAGTGATTTGATACTGCCATATCAAAATCTAGCATTACAAACAAGTAGGGATTTTGCTCTAGACCCCCCGCCCAAGTCAGGGTCTAGGGACTAACAAGGTACATAAACTACAGCAAGGATTATGCAAGATATATCAAGCGTTGAAACAGATTACCTATCTTCTTTTAGGGCCGACAACTAATAAATATTTTTCAGAATCTATAGTCTGGGAGGATCTATCGGATGTAAACCCACCATGGTAACTGTGCTGTTTGGTCAGAGAGATCTGACCTGTCTGTATGATGTGGTTGTTGTGTCAGTGTGGTGTCCAGACGTGGGTATAGAATAGATTTTGACACATAGCCCATACTTTGATTGCAGAGCTGTGAGTTTCTATCGACAACAAAGCAGAGTCTATTCGGTGGGTGACTTTACTCGAGTGTATCTGTGCAGTTCTTGTGACAGAGACCACCATTATTGCCCGCCAGCACGGAGGGTGGGACCGCAAGTTTTCAGCACCAGAGCTACAAAAAGA
The DNA here is from genome assembly GCA_024509875.1 of Oreohelix idahoensis. NCBI lineage: Eukaryota > Metazoa > Mollusca > Gastropoda > Stylommatophora > Oreohelicidae > Oreohelix > Oreohelix idahoensis. The sequence continues at coordinate 21,496 of JAMPIV010020871.1, read as the reverse complement.
TGAGTGAGCCTCTGGTCTGCTGGACATTCACCAACTATTGGTAGTGACTAATATCCCCATAAAAATTCCCACCTTTTCTGGACACTGAGTAGTCAATATAGACAGGTGTGATGAGGCCACCCCAACAGCACAAACAGTAACTATCCTCCCAAAGAGATGACTATTCGAACATTTTAATAAAACTAACTATTCTAGTACTTAAATATGTACACTTTTGGCATTTATTATGTAACATTCCATGCATAATTTTCATAAATTTTAAATCCTTCTTTTAAAACCAGTTCTGGTCAAAATAAAACTTGATCCAGAACAAATAAATGTAATATAATTATATCAAAAACTTTACACACGTGAGTTAGTTCAGTGTATTTTAACACTTGTTAATCTTATTAGTCTTGTTAAATATCTATGGGTATATTTATAACTATCACACCACATTACACATCATTACCCTAGACACTTTACGTAGCTACATTCATTAAGAAAAAAAAAATTAAGTGTGAGGTCGTAGTGGTAGCAAGAAAGGCCTTCTGACAATTCTCAACTACATTTTATCTCAGGAGCCTTCACAGCTGGCCTCATACAATGTACATGTAGTAATAACACCATCATACAATACCATCAACACCACTACAGTCGTGCAGGTTCACAAACACCAAAATATGCATATATGTAATATGCATATATTACCATGTAAAGTTTAATGTGTGAAACTCACTATTGGATGTAAAAGTCATTTGGGGCTGGCAACCTCAGTATTTAGAATAATGATTCATGAACCACCACTGCACGGGCTGGTGATTGCTTTATTGATAGTTTTGTAAAGATAACTAAAACATAACATAGTTCCAGGTTCCCTATGGAGCAGGGAGGGAAAGATGAAAGAAATGATGTACATTCTAAGAATAATACTTACATTTTCAAAAGCAGTGTAAGTGTACCTATAAACCTATTCACTTCAAAATTAATGTAAGTTTTCTAGCTTTAAACCAGTGTAAATGTCTATGTGAAAATGTTCATTTTAAATTATTAGAAAATTCAAACTTTTCCATAAGTGTAAATATAAATGAAACATAAATGAATTTATATTGTGAACACTTTTCAAACAATGGAGATGTAAATGTAAAAGACATTATATCTGTACATTTAAACTTTTCATTTAAATGTAATGTAAAGCTAAAGCTTTCAGTTTAAATGTAAAGGAAGTTTTGTCCCTTGGGATTAAATTCAATTCTCATCGAGGGTAAATTCTGACATGGGATGGTAGAATAGAAGAGAGGGGCACATAAATGTGTCGGAAAAACGCCATACACAGAAGAGCGTTTCGTTTCCATTTCTATTACCAATTATTGGTGGTACCAGCAGAAAGTACTATATCTGGACCCAAGTGAAGGTAGAAGTGGACTGACATTTTGCGAGACGCCTTCATAAGAGGGTCTTATGGACAGACGCAGAACCAACTTAGCCGTTACTGCTTGACGTTCTGTGAACATGTGGCGCCTGAACTTTGACCAGAGACGAGCAAGAGTAGAGTGAAAGGAACTTACCCAGCGAGAGAAGAGACTACCATTGGCAGCTAAGTGAAAATATCCGCTGCCAAAAGTGACCTCCTTTATTCAGTTAACATCCCATCCAATTGATGAAGTGCTTTTCATAAATATTCAAATTATTCTTTTTAACCGTTAAACATAAAGTGATTATTAAATTTTGTTATGTGTAATGTTACAAACTTAACTTCGATTCAATCCTTTTAAATGTCCTACATGTTTATCTCAGTCAAAGTTACTAAGCACACACTCTAAACACACTCTATATATACAGTATAATAATAATTCCATTGATTAAATCAGGGGTGGGGGCTTAACGAGCTAAAATAAACTATTGCTTAATTCTTCATAAAAGGCGTCGGCAGATTACAGTATTAACGTGCTCAGCGACAGCCAGCATTGTTTTTGCTTATCTGAATATCTTGTGAAGACTCCCATGTGATAGAAGCTTTACTACTCTTCTATCGACATTTCTGCCAAGAGTAATCTTGTGTAAAGATAGACTCCATTGAAGCCTATAATATATACTCTTGAGTTTTGGCCACTGTTGGACCACTACTGCAAAGCAGGGGAGGCAATACCGTCACAATACCTCGAAAGCCAATATTAAATACTCTTGAGTTTTGGTCACTGTTGACCACTACTGCAAAGCAGGGGAGGCAATCTGTGACAGTTCACCAAAATTGGCAAGTCTCGAGTCGAGTCGAGTCGCTAATATCTACATTGTGAGTCTAGTGTACTCTCGTCTCTGTGGTGACAAGTTCGACTCAAGTCCAATTTCACTGACTCGAGTCGACAAATCTGACATATGGACAAGCCAATTAAAGAAAATAATTCAACTCCAGTGTCCGTATTTGGCAACTCATGTGCTATCAGGATTCATCCTAATTGGCCAGTGTACTGCACAAATAAAAACTACAGTAGGGTTATGATATCTTCTAAAAACAAGCCAAGGACTGCAGGATTTGTAAATATACTTCAAGAGTAGGGCAGCTTGACAAATCAGGTACAAGGAGACACAAACCACGCCTCTGCCAGACAGCCTGCTACTTCTTCCTTTAAAAAAAACCTCGTTTATGATTGCCAGCTCATTCTGCGAGAGTCATCCAAATCACCAGGAATTAAGTGTCAATAATGTCTAGACTTAGATATTATGTATAGTGCAAAGTACTTTAACCGCACAAAAATAATAAATTACTTGTTTTATTAAATAATATGAAATGCAGACATGTGATTCATTTTGTTACTTCCGTTGTTAGGTACATCCACATTTAGCTGATGCACGGCTTCGTTGCGTTTTCCATTTAATAATTATAATCTGAGGGTTTTTTTCCCGGCAATGCTCAGCTGTATTTATTTGTTCTTGCCCGAAGCATCGCTGCTTCAAATATAAAATAAAACAACAAATATAGTAGACTAGCAAAAAACTAGAAATATAAGTTAAGTGCTTCATGTTTTGAATATTATTTATAGTATCCAATCTTTCAAGTACTGAGAGCCTTAGAGGCCACAGAGATGTGGCTTTACACAAATAAATGAAGGTAATTTATTTGCACTAAAGGGGTGTAGAATTGGCTGAGCATCCTTTCATGATGTACTTTCACAGCAAGGCGATGGCACCGTTTGGTTGGTCCTAGGTTCGATTCCTGGTAAGCCTATCATTTATATTTTTTTTTATATTGTCTGGTGGCACCATTTATGTCCTACGAGTGCCTGTTAATTATCTTTTATTATTTATTTACTTACTTATTAATTTACTGTTCACAGGACTCAGGTTTCCTTCATTATTTTTTTTTTTTTATATACAAGAATCTTAAGAAAACTATGGGGAACTAGGTAATGAGGCTGTCCTGAAAGAAGTGTGCACACACAGGAAGTATATAACTCACATTAGAATGAAACAACCCATTTTCTTTAGTCATGTTATGAGAAGAAGAAAGCTGGGTTATATTGTGAGAGGAGGACAAATTGAAGGACAAAGAGATACAAGACGAAAAAGAGAGAATAAACTAGACCAGCGGTTTTCAACCTTTTTGAGTCCATGGCTCCCCTGACCAACTACATTCTTTCTGCGGTTTCCCTGTGGGATAACTGGTAAAAACTCCAGCGATGTTTCGACACTTAGCCTAAAATTTTTTGAGCAGGAGAGCTCACGTTTTTGCTCAGAGGAATAAAAGAGACGAATCGTTCTCTTACACGCGTCTGGGGTGTCTTTAATTTTGCAATAGATTCCCCTCTGACTCCGTGTTTCTTCAGTTTTCTAGTCCCGGGATTCCTTATTAAAATTTGAGAAAAAAATTATGGGCTTTTTTAAGTCTTATCTGGTTCTCCAATAAAAAGTCCGGTTAACAAATAGGAATTATGAATATATTCTTCACTCTGGTGAGGTCTGGTGTTGTCTTGGCCAGCGTGCAATTCACAGTGAGGTAAAACTGCGAAAATGGTCAGGCTATATTCCCCTCAATGTTGTTATGAATCTAATCAGAAAAATCCAATCATTTCAAGCAGGGTGGGTGTGGAACTTTCACAATATTTCCTACACGGAAAAATTTTGATTTGATACAATCACATATCTGCTACTTAGCAGAACAATAACGAGGAAAGAAAGAAAGAGAGAAAGAAAAGTGCGATATTTGACAGCACATAATAAAAATCAGTACCACAAATGTACCGATACTGCCGGAGAGAACCAAAGACCAACAGAGGTCGTCCATTTCGTCACAGGTATCTAACTGCGCGAAAGATTACTCTTGGCAGAGATGTATATAGAAGGTTAATAACACTTCTACCTGAAGGGAGCATTCACAAGATATTCCCAGAAGTCACGAACAAAAGCTGATTAGGGCTGAGCAATTTGTTAACTTATTATCTGGTCCGTCGCCTTTTGTGAAGGATTTGAGCAATATTTTAGAACGTTCAAGCCCCCAGTTGGTGTAATACAATGAAATCCCTCTTATAAGGTATAGCTCTGTTTAGTGTAAATATATGTCTAAGTATTTATATATAGATTAACTATTCTGGCTCATACGTTTGCTTTCATACATATAACTAAATCAACTATTATTGTTTAGTTTTAAAACAACAGGTAAGAAATTTAATAGTGAAATAGTCTTTAACAGGTTAAAATAAATATGGAAAGATTAGTGGAATTTTGATAGTTATAAAGTTCTCGTCATTGAGACGTAGGTGGAATTTTAACTATATACTTAAAGTTTGACTGAAATGTCCTTTTTGCTGGTGCCTTTTAGTTAGCACTTAGCTTGTATGAGTGAGTCCTGCAGCTGTGGTTCGTCAATTATGTGATGACGAAAGCCTTCTCCACACTCTCTTCCACTGAAGGCGGTTATGGTGGATGAATTTCTCTCACACTAGCGGCGTTAGTACCACAAATCGTCTGATGGCATGTAACCACGAACCCAAATTTTGGTAATACACAATCTCCCTGCACAGATTCAGAATGGGCCCGAGCAATTTCGGTGCATATGCTCACGAATCAATTTTGTCTGGAAATTTTGAATTCCTCTTATGACGGGTGAAACACTTCGTCTGGAAATCTATAAATCCTCTTATCACGGGTGGAACCCGTGGTCTGGACATCTATAATTCCTCTTATGACGGGTGAAACACTTGGTCTGGAAATCTATAATTCCTCTAATGACGGGTGAAACACGTGGTCTGGAAATCTATAATTCCTCTTATGACGGGTGAAACACTTGGTCTGGGATATTATTTCTCTTATGACTGATGATCCAATTCCTAGGTTTCCAGTCTTGTATTTATAAAGTCCTGGTCCTGAAGTTTTACAGTCTGTTTATTTAAATATGCGGGATTACTCTTAGGGTTTCAGAGGTGCCCAAATACTGTCGATCTGTCACTTTTGATATATGAATTCTAGGTACGATCCTACTCTTCCTGTCTGTTGGGAGTTGCTCGTGTGAAGTTGCAAAGCTGTCTGTTCTGTGTTTCTGAGTTCACTAGATTATATATCTCATTCTCAGTTCAATTCACAGATTGTGTTTCCGCTGAATGTTCCAAAAGAAATCATTGTATATTCCGGCTCTCATTTCAGACCAATCAAATCTCTCTAGCACTGTTTGGGTGGTGACGTTTTAAATATCCCCTCGCGTGTTTAAAATATTAATTTTAATATCCACGCGTGACCTTCTTATATGATAAAATTATTATTGTTCCGGCTGCACCTATCTGCCTCCACACAATATTGTTGACCTTCATGTTTTCCTGGGCGTAATGTCTTCCGCCCAGATGTTCTAACCGACAGGTTATCCTGAATTATCGCCTTTATCTGCGTGGGGTCCGCCAGACAGATGTCTGGTCAGACAATGTTGTCTTCTTTCATTGTACGCCCACACTATAAGCTTGTGTCTCCAATCCAGCAGCTTTTCACTGTGGGTCCCAAATGTTGGACCGACACGTTTCAAAAGGTGGTCAGGACGGATTCAAAGAGATAGCGGGATGACCGGTCTGATTGATCTGGTGTATTTATTTACGATAATATCACAGTTCACCTGATGGAAGCGTAAAATACGAATGAGTAGTGGTAAACAAGAAAAAGGGACAGTCCGTATAGCAAAAACTTTACCGTAGGAGAGTGGGAGTGGTTAGAGACTTTCCTACTACTAGGTTCAGCCAACGTAGAGAGTAAATCTAATGGTGCATAAATATGACAAAATAATAATGAATGAAAGGGCAAATATTTATGCAAATAAAAGCGATGAGTGAGAGGAAGAGACCAAATGAAGAAAAAATGATACTGACGGGATGTGGACGTGAGATCGCACAACTACCGTATCGTCACATGAACCGGACTAGCCGTCCCATTCATAAATTGCACTCTTAATTAGGTGAAGCCAAAAAAAGGGATTTTCCGTTTTTATAAGTGATATCAAACCCAGGACAAGAATGTCCTTGTGCAAAAGAACACATCGTCTTCATGTCAGCTTATCAGTCACTGTTGTTAGACAATCCTTGCGGAGAAAGAATCTATTCCGCGACCATCGAAACATACCAATCTAGGACTACAGGGGGGACAAATATTAAATAAATATTAGACAAACATAAAGGTGTGTTTTAAGGCACTCGTAAGAAATAAAGAAGTAGAAAACTAGACAACAGAAAAACAACAGACGTGAGTGGCTTACCCAGGACTCGAACCTAGGAAAACCCGTGCGACAAACCCGCCTAGCTATGACAGCGAATTACACTATCCTCCCTGCCATCACCAAAAAATGATGCTTCGATGACGGGTCATTAGTGCGACCCGCAAGACATAACACCGGAAATTTACCATGGGCAGTCCATCCTATTAATGACGCAATCACTTCGGTTTTTATACCTTGCTTCAGACAAAGAAATAATATCGTCGGACAAAAAACGGAAGCATATGTCCTTAAAACCACTAACGCTGTAAATTCACTTACGCGCGACATTCAGTGCTGATCAAGTGTATTATTTTATTCATTCCTTTGTAGGCTTGGGGTGCTGTGTGTGTGTGGGATGATGTGTAGTTTGGGGGGGGGGGGGGGGTATTGGGGTTATGGTTGAGAAGAAAATATTTTTAAACCGTAGTACTGAAAAGTAAAAACTGTCAGTGTAAATAAGATAGTAAAATACTAAAACTAGGAACAAGAAATTGTTCTTTTTTATCCCTTATTATTCATAGTGATCGATGGGGAAATTGTTTGACAAGTGCGATTGTGGCTATAAACAGTGCTAGATCAAAAACGAGGCTCTAGAACTCAGGACTCGGTTTGGGACTCTGATTTGATAAACTGGTGTTAGGGATTTGCCAAACAGGATTTATTTAAGAACTTGTACTAAGAAATTGAGGCTTCGCTAGGACCAGACGTGAAGGAACAACTCTGCCACATATTGTTGGAGGTCTCTTGTGATTTAAAATCTTCTACTGTACTGTATAGGTGAGGCCAGGTTATAGGCCAAACAGTCGTTTTGCAGTGTCGATATCTTTATCATCCTTTCGAGCCCAATAATACAGATCCCCTGTGGAAACTCAAACCAAGGAATATGATAAGGGGGGGGGGGGGGGGTGGCGCCAGTTGAACAGAAATTAGAAAACGCTGAGGACGGATAAGACCACACATTAAGCAGGACATGTTAATAGCATTAAAGGCAGTCCTTGTTCTGAAATTCCCCAGGGTTCAGAGAGGTTAGCAAAAACCAAGGGGATAGGAATGGCTACAGAATGAAAGGGAAAAAAAGAAGAGGCTTGAGCTGATGGGCTGTTAAAGAAGGACTTGATGTGAGTTTTCTGAAGGTCTTTGCTCGTTAGTCAACATTAGGGTATTGATGATGATCGACCTTTGACGGTTCACTTTGCAGATTTTGGGTTAACTGAAAACGATTCTTCTTATCACGTAGCTATGTTCCATGTGCCTGCTTTTATAATTACGAGACTACAAGGTTATACGTGTTATATTTGGACATACGCTTTGTTAGAACCGACGAACCTTGTGTCTGAGTTGAACGGGGGGCGCCTCGCCAAAACGAGGCAAAACGCCTATATTAATTAAAACATAAAATGTGTGCCGGATAAAAAGTATAGAATAAAGTACTCGTCTTTTTTTTTTCTTACTTTTTTCAAAAATTCTTTCTGTCAGTTTTGAAATACAGCGATCGCACATTCCTTCCTTCTGTCCATTTTCAATATTAAATAGGTAAAACGCTTGATTTTCTATTATACTCTTACTATATATGTAGGCACCTTCCTTATTGTTGTCTCTATCGTTTGCATGATGCGATTACTCTTCATGGTTTTCCACGAATGGTACTGGTGTCGGCCATTTACGCTTTCTCTTTTCCGCATATGTTGGGCAGCTTTGAAGCAGATGTTCAGCAGTCATTTTATCAGTGCCACAGTTACACTCATCTGTAGTTCCTATCTTTAGCTTGTTGAATAGAAGATATCCCAATCTGTTGTGGCTAGTGCGGAGTCTGAAGATTACCACTTGTTCTCTTCTGTTGAGCTGGTAGTATGCATCATTTTGTGTGTGACCTGGATTCTCTACATCCTATTTGTTTCTGTATCTGATTCTGATAAAACTCTTTGACTCCACAAAAGTTATACTTGCATCAGGCTGAGGTAGATTTCCATCTTCCTTTGCCAGTCAGTCAGCCTCTTCATTGCTGGTGATGTTACAATGAGATGGGATCCATTGGATCACAATACTTTTTGAATCGTTGACATAGTTTTGGCAGCGAGGGTTGAACCTCCGTGGATGAGAATAAAACCAATTTTAATCCACTTGTGCAATCCATCCGCTGTCTCCCGGGAGTTGTCCCTGAGGAAGAATTAACGCTTCAGAAGTAATGCCCTTCTCAGGTGGTTCACTGAATGGATGAGGAAGGTGTCTGGCGAGAGGGCCAGAGAAACTAGCAAAAAATATGTATTCCACACCGATAGCTGGTAGAGTCAGAGAAGATCTGAGCCCTGTAAAGGTAAAGTCACTAGCCGACTGTGTACCATACTGTGTTGCAAAAATGAACGATTCATCGAGCTCACTATGACAAGTATGTTAGCACAGTTTAATAGAACAGACTCCGTATGGCTGCGTGACTGCGTAGAATGTTGTGTAGCGTTTGCCTTTCTCTTATATGCTAGCGGCCGTACTGTCACCCGACATAACAGTCACTCTAGTTAGGTTATTTTCGCCCGAAGAAATATATAAATAAACAGTATATCGGTGTACGTTGCGGGGAGGGCTACATAAGAAAAACTCCCAGCCATTTGGTTACGCCAGGAGCTCACATTTACATAAAAACACTACTTATTTATACAAATATTCAGGCTGCTTTAATCCGACTGGGATAAAGGGCAGGTATCGATCCAAACGATAACAATAATTTACAGTGATATTGAAATGATACAAGTTACAAGGCCTTGGGGCTTTCCACTTGTGTTGTAGAACAAAAAACCCTCCACTTTTACACACAGACCTGTGAGGCTAAAAGTATAAAGTATTGATGAATTTATCTCACGTGAAAGTTTATGATGCTTTTCCCTTCTGAGAGATTATCTACACCCTGCGATTAAATTGCTTAGCAAACACTTCACTTATTAACTTATGAAGATAATCACTCTAGATCTATTCCACAAAGTTAGTTAGCCTCTGGCTACATGATAACCCAATTATAACCACTTATTAGCCAAGTGTCGGTTGCCCGAAAAGATACAGTATTGATAAGGGTGGATTTGTGCTGAAGTGGTAACTTGCCACCCTTATCGACACCTGGTGTTAAAGTGTAAGATGTAGGTGTCTTCTCTGATTTAGGATGTTGCTGTGTATGTGGTAGTGGAACAGTTCACAGGGTTATCACACAGGCAACATGACGTGTAGAGTCATAGAAAGGGTAACTTCGTTGTATAAGTTTCTTTCATTTATTGCACGCCACAAAACAGTCATGATACTTATGACATCAACATGGTTAACGAGTTCAGCAAGATGATATGGCACATTGAAAACAATTTCTGTAGTCAGCAATGATAGCTGTTGTATATATGCGTCATAAGACATCACAGTTCAATAGATTCAGAAATTCATCAATCATCGAGTGCTAGTTCGTGAAGCTGTATAAATAATAATAATTTCTATAACTTCTGCAACAGTGTCAGCTACAGATCTTCAATGTTCATAAACAATAATAAATGCTCCCATTCTGATGCTAGCAGATCAGTTGTATACAATAAGTCCGTTCACTGTCTGCACGTGAATAGCATACATGGGCTACAGGTCAGCTCGACCTTTATAATGTTCCTAAGTCTAACCATCTGACTTGGACGTGATCTCTGATATAACGAATCCTGGAACACAGACAACAGTCTTGTTGGTCTAGAGCGACCCATATATATTTAACTAGTTCAGGTATACAGATACTGGTGACTTAATCCTAGTCAAAGTACCTCTCCATTTTGCATCACACAGGCGAGCAAATAGGCGACAAAATGACGAACCTCTAGATGATAGCATAAAGTTCGATACAAGAGGAATTACCTTATTTCGGAAAATCAACCATGAACATATGCCTCCAGGCAGGCTGCATAATACTGGGAAATAGTCTAGTTAGCTAACTAACTCACTAAGACACTGTATTTCCCTCAGAGAATCACAAGACGCAGTTGCGTCTGCTCGCTTCTTAAACCATTTCTAAACTGCCCCAACTGGGCGGAACACACAGAACGAACTCCCGGTTTGACATGCGCAGAACGACAATCTCTGAGTTGCCGTTCACAATAAGACGATTCGAAGAACATTCGAGATAAAAGTCTTACACAGTCGCGCCTTTTATGGTCATGAAAAGAAGCGTTAAGAAAGGTTTCAGACATCTACCATAGTTGACTGATACTACCAAATAAGGAGATGTGGTCACGCTTCGTTCAAGAAATTATAGACCGAACGTGTCTCTATACAAGAGAAGGCAACTCCTAAAAAATTGTAGTTTCGATAACTCGGATTATGTCCCTTTGACCATAGAAAACATAATACACACTTCAGTCAAAAAAATGATCATACATATCAAAAAATGTTTATACAAACGAAAAATAATAATGATCCGTGCGTAACATTACCGCACCCTCCCTGGAAAAAAAAAAATGAAACATTTTTTTTTTAAATCCTGGAGCCGGAAAAAATCTAGGCTCCTAACGCACGTATGATGCGTGGATATATACCTAACAAATTAGCTCAACGCATGGAGCGACACTGAGATCATATCTCAGATCCTTAGAGAAAAAATTTATCTAAGTATACGCTGATATATTCCAGGAAGGTGCCACCAACACACGCCACAATGATGGCAACAACATAATGACAATCAAATTATACTCATACCAATATATGAAATTAAATATATTATGTGTTATCATACAATGTGTTGCAAATAGCGGTGTAATTTACTAATATACCGCACTATATTATTACATTATATAAAGTAACAGTAATTAATAAGTAATACATGTGTTGCTCTTCGGTGAGATAAAACATTCAATAGAAGAAGATGTGGACATCATCCGCTCCCAATGTAGGACAGGACTTGATATCCTCAAAGTTCCACAATGGACATAAACTCGCAGACTTCAATGATGTGCTGCGAAAATATCAATAACACAAATCTTAAAGACAACTGGTAAATTTCTTAATACAATCCTGAAAATAATTTATTTAAATGTGGCCGAGTGATCTTTTGGCCCGTATATCACTAACTAAGCCTTCTTAGATAATTACATGGTACAATGTTATAAATTTCCCTCAAAAAAAAAAAAGTGAGACAAAATCTACTAACATGTCATTATAACATTGGACTGTATATCAGGAATATATATATATGACAGAAGAATCATGTGGAATCGTGTGGACATCTGGACAGAATGTCTGCCATTACATTATCCGAACCACGGATAGCTCGAACCGAGAAATGAAATGGTTGAAGAGCTATGGCATAACGAGTGGACCTCGAGCTCTTCAAGTTTTGCTCTGAATAGCAGTAAGCGCTTTCTGGTCGGTTTCCACAATGAAATGTGCGCCTAGAAGAAATCTTTGTAACTTCAGAATAGACCATACCATAGCCAATAACTCACGGTCTAAAACCGAGTAATGCTTTTCTGCAGCGTTTAATTTCCTAGAGATATACATCACCGGATGCAAAGTATCAGAATACTCCTGCATTAGTGCTGCCCCAATCCCTGTTGACGAGGCGTCACTTCGAAGAACAAAAGTCTTCTCAATAGTAGGTAACTTAAGAATAGGTGGAGATGAAAATAGGGCTTTAACCTGGTCCAATGAGGATTGACATTCTTTAGACCAGCGGATCAGATTAGGCGACCCTTTCTTCAATAAAGTAGAAAGCGGTGCCATAATGGAGGACAGATTCGGAATGAATCGTCCGTAGAATTGAATCAAACCTAATAGACTCCTTACTTGTTTCTTCGTCTTAGGGACCGAAATGTTAAGTATTTTTGAAACATTGTGGTCCTCTGTCTTTAAAAGACCATGACCAACCGATGACCTAGGAAAGAAATCTCGCTAAATCCTATAAAGGCTTTAGAGGGTTTTGCAGTCAAGTTATACTCGCGAAGAGTAGACAGTAATTCGTATAAACCCAAATAATGATCTTCCCAAGAATCACTGAATAGACAGATATCATCTAGGTATGCTATGACATCTGTACGATATGCGAGAATTCGCCGCATCATGCGTACGAATGTAGCAGGGGCGTTCATAAGACCAAAAGGCATGAAATTCCATTGGAATAAACCCCTAGGTGTAGAAAAAGCTGTAAAAGGTTTGGCACGTTCAGTTAGCGGGACTTGCCAATAACCTTTAGACAAATCTAGTTTGGTAAAGAATCTAGAATTAGAAAGTTTATTGAGTAGCTCTTCTAATGAAGGCATAGGTTCAGCATCGAACTTCGTAACTTGGTTCAATTTGCGATAATCTACGCAAATGCGAATGTTATTATCCTTCTTTCGAACAATAACCATAGACGAAGAGTATGCTGAAGTGGATGGTTCAATGATTTCCAAACTTATCATTTCATCCAATTCTTTTTCGACTTGAGACTGGAAATGGATAGGTATTGGATATGGTCTGACTCTGATAGGATTGTGATCAGTTAGCACAATGTCATGTTCTATGACATGTGTGTGTCCCGGGATGTCTGTAAGAACATCCTGAAATGTTTGCAACATCGAAGAAACTTGTCGATGTTCCTCAGCGGAAAGATTTGGAGAAACGGTCACGTTTTTCCAAGATTCCGTAGAATAAAGTGGGACCATAGAAAGAGGAAGATTGACATCAGAAAAAAGTAGTTTCCTCATCCTGTATAACTGACAGAGATGAGTACTGACCATGAGTTGCTTGTGAATTGTCCGTAGCCTGGAAAATAGGCTGCAAATAGTCAGGTCTTTCATAAAATTCTGTGAGCATATTTATGTGGAAAGTTTTATGCTTTCCATCAATATCGACAACATAGTCGACATCAGAAATTTTGGAGACTATTGCATATGGACCTTTCCATGCAATTAGAAGTCTGTTCTCCCTTGAAGGAAGTAGAACGAGAGCTTTGTCACCTGGACAAAGTTGTCGTAGACATCTATTCTTATTTGCAAACTGCCTTGCCTTTTCTTTAGCAAATTCTGAAGACGAAGTTGCTAGTTTGCATGCCTCGATGATCTTTTGCCTAAGAGCAATGACGTACTCATAAGAAGATTGAGTCTCATCGCTAATATTATCGGCAGTGATTAGATCGTGAAGTAAAGACATAGGGCCGCGCGGTTGCGCGCCAAAGACAAGTTCAAAAGGGGAAAACCCCGTATGTTCATTGGGGACCTCTCTATACGCAAAGAGAGCCGCGGGTAAGACCCTGTCCCAATCCTGAGGATGATCCTCAGTTATTTTACCAAGTAAAGTTTTCAGAGTCCTATTTAAACGTTCGACCAACCCATTAGACATTGGGTGATAGATACTGCTGAGAGACCTTTTAATGTGTAGCATAGACATTACCTGTGACATAGTGTCTGATATAAGTTGAGTGCCATGGTCTGACAATATTTCTCCGGGAAAACCCAAGCGAGAAAATATCAGCCAAATAGCGTCTGCGATATCAGCAGTTGAGATGCTCTTGAGAGGTATTGCCTCTGGCCAACGTGTGCACATATCGACACATGTAAGGATAAATTGATGTCCTCTAGCCGACTTAATTCTAAAAGGACCGATAATATCTATTGCCATTTTTTGAAAAGGGCGAATAGGAATGTCAGCAGCCTGGATAGGCGCAGCATGTCGTGGTCCTTTAGATTTGACCTCCTGACATACTTTGCAAGAGCGACAGTACATTCGTATGTCCTTGCTCACAAATGGCCAAAAGAAAGCCGCAAGAACCCTCGACTTTGTACGGGAAAAACCCATATGTCCAGCACATTGCGAGTCATGAGCATGTTGCAATATTTGCAATCTCATGCTCTTAGGCACAAGAATTTGTGAATGAGTGGACGTAGTCGAGTCTTGTACCATACGTACAAGTACGCCGTTCTTCATAGAAATCCAAGATTTCCTATTAGTGTTCTGATTAGGATCACCTTTTTTTTGCTAGAATGAAGAATTTTTGTAAAGAAGGATCTTCTTCTTGCAATTTGATAAATGAGTCACGTGTAATAGTCAAGTGACTATCTTGGTCATTTACTTCATCATTATTAGTTAATGAAGTTTGAGGTGGATCCAGAGCATGTGCTCTTGTGACCACCGCATTGGTAGCTTCAATGTTTTGCTCTTCCCAAACAGCAATCTGCTGTGGGGTACATTCCCTAACTCCGTGAATACGACCAATAATAAGGTCCGCAATAGGGTTTGGAAGTAGACACGCGTGGACCTCTCCCGTGAAGAAAGGAGTAGCAATGTGTATTATAGCAGTAGGATACTTTTCTAACGTGCCACCAAATGTGTCACATTTGATGACTTTTCCTGTAGCACAGGATGGATCTACAAGAGATTGCCTAACGCCGACAGTAGTACATCCAGAATCAAACAACACTGAGACTGGATTACTATTTACTAGCCCCTTATGTAATATAAGAGAACCTCTCCCATCATGAGCAACATTAGCAGGAAGAGCGGGCAAAGGATGACCACAGCTTAAAGTACTAACGGTTTTCGGATCAAATAAAGTACTGCATTGGATACATTTATTTGCCCTACCAAAATCAAAAGATGAGCATCCGATAGCATTATGGTCTTTATCATTATTAAACCTGTTTATCTGCTCCCTGAGATTCTTGTTTGAACAGAGTTTTTGTCTGTTGATATCTTTTTCTTTTGTTCTCTTTTATGTTGCGATCTACCGCCCGATTGAATTATTGCCTCTGCAATTATCATTAAAAGTCCCCTACTGTAATTTTTTAATCCTGGTTTGAGTTCAGTTTCCATAAAACTGTTATTTACTATCTCTTCATGCTGTTGAGAACCTCTATTATCTTGTATTGAGGTCTCTGCATATAAATATTTTCCTCTATACGATTTCAACTGGTACTGATCTACCTTTGTGAAATTATTTCTAAGTTAACCGGAGTAGAAATAAACCGTGTAGAGTATTAGGTTGTCTCCCAGTTTGACGGGAAGAAGAAATCACCACAACTGGATGGTTGATCACACTATGGTTCTGGGCTATAATTACGATTACTCAACTTTTTAATGAAATTTTTCTGGCTACCTGAAATAGTTTACGCATAAAATAAAATTGGGCCATAAGGTGCATGCCGAAGCAGCAACTGGCAGACCCTTCTTTCACATTAGACGTTACTAATGGTTATGTGCGGGATGCGCTTG
This sequence comes from Oreohelix idahoensis, assembly GCA_024509875.1. Lineage (NCBI taxonomy): Eukaryota > Metazoa > Mollusca > Gastropoda > Stylommatophora > Oreohelicidae > Oreohelix > Oreohelix idahoensis. The sequence goes on along the minus strand of JAMPIV010020871.1, from coordinate 5,598 downwards.
TAGTAACATACTGGCGACAGTATTCTTCCATTTCTTTTATGTTTTTAGGCTTACGCTCATGAAGAAAAGATAGAAAAGCTTCATTAACAGAAGACAGAACCTTATCTCTAAGTAGTAAATCCATAAGAGCTTCAAATGTATTTTCTGTCTTAGACAACTCAACCCATCGTAAAAAAGTAAGACGGATGCCTGAGATGATTCAGAGAATTCACAACTCCAGTTTCTGGTTAACATGGTTTTAAATTTTAAGGTACGGATATCCGTCCTCGTTTTAGTTGGTACGTATTTTCTTAACAATGCCGCCCTGACAACCTCATAGTTGTTTTTGTCAGGCACATCTACCATACTCAACAAAGTCAAGCCATCACCTCTAAGTATCTTGGACAGATGATACACATATAATGTTTTATCTATATTATGCACATTACATGCACTTTCAAATCTATCTAGATAAAGTGTTATATCATCGATTGAGGGATTAAATGCTGGTAGATTAAGCGGTTTATGAAATCCTTAGCATTAGTACGCTTATTTGACTCCTTATGTTGCCTTCATTAGCATTTACCAGTCGTTCAATAAACTTTACTTCTTAACTCATAAAGCTCCCGGAGAGATTTTTCATCATGTTCCATTTTTGGTCTTTTTCTCCTTCATCAGCTTCGGTCTTTGAGGATAACCTTCTTTCTTCACGCCCTTCTGTAGCCTGTAAACTTTCTTTCTTCAGCTCTGGGGCTGTAACTTTTTTCGTTCAGCCTCTATTTCACTGTCTCATATTTTCAGCTTCGCGTTTATCAAGTCTCTTATTTTCAGCTTCAGCCTGGCTGGGGATGTTTCTGCCTGGGCAGCTTTCCTTTTGGGCAAGTCTCTTATTTTCAGCATCGAGGCCTGATAGCTCTTCGTCTCCTGAAATTCTGCTTCTCTTTTTTGTTTTTCCATTTCCATTTGAAATCTTTTTTACTCCACTGCAGATCTGCAGTTTTCATTTTGTTAGTATTTACAAGCCTCTATTCTCTTTTGTATACAGTTTGTTCTTTCATTTTCTTTTCTTCCCGACTTCCAAATGCCTTGGCATATTGAATCAGTCGCAAAATTTCTTCTAAATTTATCAACCTGTCTTCCCAAGGGCTTTACCTGCATCAATAAAGTACTCAAATGTAGACATGATCGTCCATAAATGTGTTATGTAATAGAAACCTGAAATAATTAATTATCCTTATTTCAATGTTTTAATTGCTACTAGTCTCTTTTTTAAAAGTGCTTGTACTTATCGCTCGTTGTTTGTTATCACTAATACGCTGTGGGTTTATGGTGTTAGGTTTGGACTCCTAACTTGTAGTATTCTATTTGTTTAATAATTTGTTTACCATTGTCTAACACTCTTTAATTTATATATGTCGGATATACCCATATTCATGTTGGCTGTATAATCAATCAGTTTATTTTGATTCTTAACTGCTATCCTTACAATAGGTGGCATAAGCAAAAATACCAACCAGTTTGTTTTGTTAAGTGGACTATTGGACCAATTGTGGGCATGAATGAGCAGATATCAAACAATTGTGAAACGGCTAAACCTATTGCACACTCTGTTATACTATGTAAATCTATTTACCATAGTCAATTGTATAACTTCTTTTTATCTAAGGGTTTCTATCAACTATTGTAATCTAATAAACTTTAGAATCAAAGTCTAATCGGTAAACCAACAACAAAGATCAGTGTTCACAATGTTTACTATAATCATAGTTCATGCTGTTCATTGTTTTCAATGAACTAAGGATGCTGTGTCTATGTCTTATCACTATGCCAAAAGATTTGGAGTCAATGTAACAATCAACAAAGTTTAAAACAATGCGAAAAACATTCGCATAGTCAAATTACACAAAACAGCAAAAACCTTAATAAAAAGTAATTATGCGAAGATGATGAACTAACAAATGACGCTTACAGTGTATACACTAATAACATATACGTAAAGAACTGGAATTATAGGCAAAGGGGAGAAGAGACCTACAAAATACAAAATCAATCGAAATCGAAACTAAAAACACAAAGAAATGAGGAGAAAAAAGAAATAAAGAAAATATAAAAAATATATATATATTCAAGATAACAAGATAAATTAAAGCTCAAACCTCGTCACATAACTAAACAGATATTAGCATAACGATATGTTCGCTAGCATAAATTTCACTGTAGGGAAATTCGCACAGTCACTAAACGATAAAACGCTTTCTGTAGAACCATCTGTGTAGGTGGTATATTCTACTGCTAAGGACTCCGCCCACAACCGAGGAAATACCCGCTGGAAATTTGTATTACTTCATGTATAAATATGACTTTTAAACTAATTTACCATTTATATCTTACATAAACATGTATTCATGGGAAAATTAAACTATAGGATGAAATGTGTGTAAAGTTACAGTAAGGGCCTCTGTTAGAATTACATTAGGGCACAGTTCACTTACTAAAAACTGGCCACTTATATTTCTATTTATAGCCCAGCGTCAAGCAACGGGGCTGCAGATACAGGATGTAATCAGAACATTCTGAGGTTTATTGTTCCATTCCGATTGGATTATCTTCTGCTCCCATAAACACGCCTTGACGATAGGAAATGGTGTTTGACTTCGATTACTTGCAAACAGTTGTTTACGGGGCACTGGTCCTTTCTGTAATCTTCGTAACTTTGATTTTAAACCGGGCCACGTGTACCGTTCTGAAACCCCGCTTAGCTAGTTACCCTGAGGACCGGAAACTTTTGTTTACGGCACTTGTCCTTTTTTTCACCCAGATCTGGAAATCCCATTCGAGAGACTCGGTACTTGTCCTTCTAATTTTACATAAACTTCAATATTGCCGAGCAGCGCCGGGTAGTTTCAAAATCAGCAACTGTCAGAAAATCCGGATACTTTCAATAAAATTTCTTGTAAGGTGGTAGTTGATGCTGTAGTTGTATCTAGTATGATGATGATGTCTGGGTTTGCTGACCCCCTTGATAGCTGGAATCAGAGTGAACCAACCTATGGCCACCAAAAATGATATGGTGCGCCAAAATATCAGTTGATAGAACCAGCTCTGGCAACCAAAAATGATAAGGGTGGATTTGAGCTGAAGTGGTAACTTGCCACCCTTATCGACACCTGGTATTAAAGTGTAAGATGTAGGTGTCTTCTCTGATTTAGGATGTTGCTGTGTATTGTGGTAAGTGGAAACTCAGTTCCTACAGGGTTATCACACAGGCAAACCTGGGACGTGTAGAGTCAATAGTAAAGGGTAACTTCGTTGTATAAGTTTTCTCTTTCATTTATTGCACGCACAAAACAGTCCATGATACTTATGACATCAAATTGGTTAAAATGAGTTCTGGCAAGATGAATATGGCACATTGAAAAAAAATTTTCTGTAGTCAGCAATGATAGAGCTGTTTGTATATATGGCGTCATTAAGGACATTCACAGTTTCAATAGATTCAGAAAATTCATCAAATCATCGTTTTGTCCAGTTGCTAGTTACGTGAAGGCTGTATAAATAATAATAATTTCTATAACTTCTGCAAACAGTGTTCAGCTACAGATCTTCAATGTTTCATTAAAACAATAATAAGATAGCTCCCATTCTGATGCTAGCAGCATCAGTTGTATACAATTAAGTACCGTTCACTTGTACTGCACGTGCAATTAGCAGTACATGGGCTACAGGTCATGCTTCGGACCCTTTTATAATTGTTCCTAAAGGTCCTCTACCATCTGACTTGGAAACGTGAATCCTCTGATATAACGAATACTGGAACAACAGCGACAATCTCGTCCCTTGGTCTGGTCTCAGAGCGACCCAATATATATTTAAACTAGTTCTCGGTATTACAGATAACTGGTCGACTTAATCCTAGTCAAGAGTACCTCTCCATTTTTTCATCACACAGGCGAGCAAATAGGCGACAAAATGACGAACCTCTAGATGATAGCATAAAGTTCGATACAAGAGGAATTACCTTATTTCGGAAAATCAACCATGAACATATGCCTCCAGGCAGGCTGCATAATACTGGGAAATAGTCTCAGTTTGCTAACTAACTCACTTAAGGACACTTCGTTATTTCCTCTAGAGAGAATCTACAAAGACGCAGGTTGCGTCTTGCTCGCTTCTTAAAACCATTTCTAAAACTTCCCCCAACTGGGCGGAACACACAGAACGAACTCCCGGTTTGACATGCGCAGAACGACAATCTCTGAGTTGCCGTTCACAATAAGACGATTCGAAGAACATTCGAGATAAAAGTCTTACACAGTCGCGCCTTTTTATGGTCATGAAAAGAAGCGTTAAGAAAGGTTTCAGACATCTACCATAGTTGACTGGCTACTTACACAAATAAGGAGATCGTGGGTCATCGCTTCGTTACTCAAGAATAATTATAGACCGAAAAAAGCGTTGTCTCTATATTCAAGAGAAAGGCACGATCACTAATAAAAAAATTGTAGTCTCGATAACTCGGATTATGTCCCTTTGACCATAGAAAACATAATACACACTTCAGTCAAAAAATGATCATACATATCAAAAAATGTTTATACAAACGAAAAATAATAATGATCCGTGCGTAACAAGTATCCTTTGGTTTTCTATAAGAAAAAGTATCCGTTGATTTTTCGTGACTGGGTGACTTTGGCTTAGCGCAACCCCTTCACATAACAAGTCCGGTTTTCGTTGCTGCAAGTAATGGGAACAGGTTACTAGAGCTCCCTTATTATACTGTTTAGGGGAAAAAATGGACCACTAAGTCTTCTGATTTCTGCCATCTTGATGCAGAGTGGGCACGAGTAGGCGGATTAAACTAGGCTAGTGACTAAGGCATTGGGTAACGCAGCTTTCTCGATACTACAGGATTGAGGAATGAAGGTCTCTCGGTTGACGGTGAGTTCTTGAGACGCGGCCTGCCCCTCAAAGGGTTCAAAACCCCGAGCAGCTCATGGGACATAAAAAAAGCGTGGCCCGTTGTTACGTACATTTATTACCTAAGGGGGTAGTCTTCGGTCCTGCCAAATGTACGCACCAGTTTCATATTGTTATAGTATTTGTGCGTTCGACATGATTCAGCACTGAAGTGCAAAGGGCAAATGTGGTTGCTTTGGAACCGCAGGGTAACCTAGTTGGGTTATTGTGACGTCATGTTTGAAAGCGGGGCAGGGAGGATTTGTTATGTCGAGTATATATTATTGGGCATTTTCTGGCAGTTTTGTATAAGCAGTATGTTATATTGTTTCAATTGTTTTTCTTGACGAAAGCAATGATGGAAGGATCATGTAGTGTCGCCCCGTTATATTTGTATATTTATTGCCCAGTAAACTTAATGTATCAGGCCGCTCCCGTTGTAGTCTAGCGGGAAGTCATCTTAGCATGTAATTTCCTAGAATGGACTGACGGAGTCGGTGTCAATTATAATTACGTAGAGGAATAATACTACGTGTAAAACAGTTTATATATTTCGTTTATGCTTCAATTTTATATGACGTACATTCTTCTATGCCAAAGTCGTGGCATGGATGTAAAGAGAGGTTAGCCGATTCAGAAACTCTAACCTGATATTTTTGCTGT
>JAMPIV010020870.1:0-195424 GCA_024509875.1 Oreohelix idahoensis | reverse complement strand
TTAATGGTAGTATGTCGGGAGTGAAGACTTTGAGATATTGTGGAGAAGAAGTTTTAAACGTATTATATTATTATGAGATGTAGGGTTAGAGGTGGGAAGTGGGAGGGAGACAGGATGACTAAGTTGAGGGGGGGGGGAATGATGAAAGGTTGTAAGTTTGAGGGGGGGGGGCAAACATGATTCTGGAATTGATAGGAGACAAAAAACAAAGGGGATATGGGGGGCGGAGGGAATGTCAAGGAAAGGCGCAGTTGGAGGGGGCGGCGTGGTGAGGAATGGGAGTGGAGGGGTGAAGGGGATGGAGAGGTGAAGGGGGGTTGACGGTGGGGGGAAGCTTTCTACCATGTCAGCTATAAAGGGTTTTGTTACTGATGTACTAGGGGATCTGATGGGGGGGGGTGACACAGATGAAATGAACAGGAAGAGGGGAAGTTGGACGGGATAGAGGGAATGAGGATTTTGAGATCACAAGGGACAAGAAATAAGGACTGAGGATTGGAGAAAGAGGGGGGGGACTGTCATGATGAACAAAGAGAAATGAGGAGTGGGGAGTTTGAGGGGCAGAAGGAGGAATGGCTGAATGAGGAGAAAGAGGAAGGAAGGGAGGCGGCAGGGTGATGGCGGGATTGGGTTGGGATTAGTTAAACTGGGGGCGAATGTGCGGGTAAACAAGTCGAGAGGTGAATTGGGTGAAGCGGAAATCGGGTGTGGTATCTTGGTGGGGTTTGTATTCTGTAAAATAGAGTGGGGGAGTGTATTATGGTTTCGGAGCTTGGGTAAGGTTGGTCTTTCAGTTATTGTTGTTTGTATTTAATCTCGGTGGATTTGTGTAACTCATTGCGATGAGGTTTTTTTTGTCAAGTGCATGTTTGATTACAGGTGGTTTTTTTTGGGTTGGAGGCTGTATCTGAATAATGGTTTTTTTTTGTAAGTGGGTGTTTTGTTTCAGTTTGATATTATGTTTATCGTTTTGACCTGTGGTAGAGTTTGGTAGGTTGTTGGTTGTATGTCGTATTGCGATCTGTGATTATGGCATCATTCTTGTGGTTGGGGGTGTGGGTGGTATGTGTGGGTGTTAAATTGTGTGTTATTTTTACTTATTTGGGTACTGGATTTTGATAGTGAGTGGTATGTGTAGAGGATTTATTGGTTGATTTTTAGGTTGATGTTTGTGAGATAGGTAACGGTACGGTAGCGGGTTGTTAATGTGGTTGGCGACAGGTTGATTAAGGGGAGTTGACCACACATTTATTTAATAATACTTATGTTGTTGTTTTCTAATCTGCTCTTGTGTTTTGGGCTGATGTTTATTCTATATGGTGTTAGCACATTTTAACTGTTGTATTATGTTGTTACCATGGGTAGTATTTGAAGATGTGGGGTGGTATCACAACAATGGTTAGTGTTTATGAATATAGTCTGCATATGGTGTGTGGATAGATGATAGTTGATGAGTTAGAGAATATTTTCCGGGAGTGAGCCAAATAGCGCAGCATGGGTTATAAACCAACAGTAGGGGTATGGCATAATTCGTACGCAAAATCTCCAAACGGAATTTAGGGAGGTGTAATTCCAGGATCCTGAATGTAATATTTTTATTGGGAATTACATTTATATCGGGGTGGATAGTTAACGATTTGTTTACTAGAGTGTTGTAGTTTTCACACCTGGAATGGTGCGTTATACTTTATTTAGTGGTTGGGGTGTGGGAATTGGGGGATGATACGGGGTTTTTGTATTTAGAAGTAATTGTAGGTGCGTATTTTTGACACTGGAAGTTGGTATTTCAATCCATTATGTCTTGATATAGAGTTACGGTTAGTACAGGTGGGAAATTGTTGAGGAATGGTAATATTGAAATATAGGTATTGTGTGTTTGGGGTAGGGAGGGGGGGGGGGGGGGGGGGGGGGGGGGGGGGGGGGGGTGGGGGGGGGGGGGGGGGGGGTGATGGGTTTAATTGGGGGGGGGGTTAAGGAGGTATTTTGAGAGGGATTTAGGGTTGTGGAGGGGGGGTGGGATGGGGTGTGGTATAGCTGGGGGGGGATGTGGGGGGTGGGGGATTAGTTTAGGTAGAGGGTGTTTGGTGTGGGTTGGAGGGGTGTGATAGGAAGTAAGGGGGGTGGTGAGGGGGGGTGGGGTCGGGGGAGTAGTTGTGTTAGGTGGGATTAGTTGGTGAGGGTGTTGGTGGTTTGGGCTTTTGTATTGTGGATATGGGGTGGAATTGGGATTTTATGTGACATGGGCCAGTTTGTGGTTTGGTTTGTGGGTCTGTGTGTGAGAAGTGTTATTGTGTTGTGTTGTGGGTGGGAGGGGGTTGGGGTGGGGATGTTTATTGTTACGTAGATGAATTTTGGACTAAAATGTCAATGGGACGGTCAGGAATCACCTTACTCCACCTGTGTAGTCATTAAGGTTTTGTCACTTGGTTAAGTCTATGAGGTGACTTTGTGATCTAAAAATGGTAGGAGTTGTTACGGCAATTATGGTATCAATGTCAATATACCTAGTGACGTTTAGATAGACATACAAGTCGGGTTAATTCAGTAAAAATCTCGTGAACGTCATGATGCCAGATTATTTATGTGAGGCCTAGAGTGGGCTAAGATTTCCCCTTACTGTGTAATAGCCATTTCGTCCATAGGATTGTCTTGATCATGACCTGGGACAACTATGGGTCTTGTAAGGTCCGTTGCTCCTTAGATGTGGTGTTATAGTGTTAAAGGTCTCGTAAAAGTGTATGGAATGTTACTGAAAATGAGCCCTCGACCACCTGGGTTGTCTGGGGTAGGAGAGGAAATTTATAGTATTAACATAGGATTCGCTTCTAGGGGGTCACCGGCTTTATGCTCAACCCTTCTTAGTCGCTTTTTACGACATGCCTGGCAGGGTACAGTTGTGGTGAAGTGGGATGTTATAAATATGTATAGGGGACTTAGTGTACTGACTGAGATCAGCTGTGAAGGTATATATATCTAATAAGAGTAGTGTATTATATATAACCTTACTTGCTGCCACATATGTATACCTCAGTCAGAATTATTCTGGAATAGTGTGATGACTACGTTGTATGTCTAGGGTATGTGTATGATGAAGTGTAAGTCATAACAACAACAGACAGATAAACAATTTAATTTATTCCACCACACTTGACAACACTGTGACACTCACATACATATAACACTCTAAAGGATATCTTAAAGGAGTCACTGATAACTTTTCAAATAACAATATGTATTCATTGCTGTTATGAATGAATATGTGTCCTGATTCAAATACAAAGGGAACCAGGAATCACAATCAATTTTACTTACAAGTTATATGTACAGAATTTATCAATATGAATATTGTAGTGACATATATTATTAAAAGTATCCTATGTGTGTCAGTTGTGTAGTAGTAATATGAGGTAATACTGGTTTTGTTTTGTTCAAGCTCTGTTGGTATTTGTCATCATGACTTCAATAGTTTGTCTTTATTGGAACTAGTATTGGAGATGTTCTCAGTTCCTGATATTAAAACAATTTAATTCCCCTCTTAATGTTATTTTTACAAGGTCATTTTAAGATGGGGGTACATAATTTTGAGCTCAGCTGGCCACATCAGCTTATCTTGCGTGATGGCGGCAGGAAAAGACTCCTCTGCTCGATTTCTCCCCTGGGCTCTGGAGACACCTCACTGATAGCTAAATGGACCAAGGAGTATGCTGTCCGACTCTGGATTCAGCAAAGCTCTGACCAGGTGCTGCTCAATACCATCAAGACCACGGTCCCTGAAAACAAGAAGGATGTACCTTCTACTTCATAACTAATTGATACTCTAGTTCTACACTGAGCACAATACACCACAAACATTGAGTTCAGAGCGTTAGGCCAACTGTCAGCTTCATCTGAAATACGTTATACCAGTATTAACCTCCTTAATGGTTACTACGCCTCTGCACTTCCAGCATTATTTCTTTCTAGTCAATCATCTAGGTGTCAGTGTACTGTTTGGCCATTCCATGCCGTTTTACTTTCCTCCGACACCTTCTGTTCAGGCTGGAGCATTATAGGCTTTACATCATGTTTGCTACTGAACTACACATATATACAGGCATAAATTAACAATTCACATTCAATTTTCATTAAAAGATACTGAATGTTTCAAGCTTACCACAATTCATAGAATAAACACAGATACGTTGACTAGCAATGAATTCTGGCACAAATACTGGCACAAATTCCCATCTGCTTATGTTCCAGGCTTTTATTTAGCAAAAATATGAGCTGGCTTCAACGCACTGTTGCTTTATCAAGCTTATTTGAACTAGTGGTCTCGAACTAACGCTCCTAAGTGATTATATCAGCGAGTCTGGCCAATGGAGCCACGTTTCGACAAGTGTTTGAAAAAATTTTACCTTCCTACGTCTCCCCTAACAACCAAAGATAGTATTTATAGTCCGACCAATCGTGTTTAGTCTTATATTTGTTGCGCTCCAATCAATTTGGAGTTTACGTGGTAGGCTATTTCCGTACGCAAGGTTTTTTTCAAACACGTTATAAAAAAATTTTATGAGCAGAAATGATTTCATGCTGTCAGGCATCCCCACTATTTTATTTTGGTTATAACTTGTTAATTCCTAGACTATTTGCGTAACGTTTTACATATTCTTTGTCAGCAAGCCCTAAGGAACCCAAAAATACAAATTTAAAAGAGCTAAGTGGCTGCGTTCAAAATATGCAATTTCTTCTACCTCCTGTTTCGAAGATGTGCTGTCTGGGTACTGTAATGTTTTCAAACGTAAACCCATCTATTGTCATCTTTTCTAATAAGAGTTTTTTCAGGATTTAAAAACCTAACTCTGGGAAGGTTAGTGTTTTTATCACTGTCCGTCCGAAAAAGTTAGTGCATGTGGCCTTACACGCGTGATAGTAGTAATTGTGTATCGCGTTACGCTTGTTGGGGTGGCATTAATAGCGAAACGCGTGTTTAATTTTGCATGCGTTCGGCTTTCTGCCTCTCCCTTCTCTCTATCCTGCTTTATCTGTCTTTTAGTTACGCTGTGTATGGGATGAATGAAATATTAAATTTAGGTCATTGTTTCAGCTTGCGTATCTCAAGTTTAGTACATGTTTCATTGAAGAAAGCGGGTAATAATATAGTAGGCTTTTACTATCAACGTGAAAGCGTTACAATTTGCAGACGAAGCATAAAACAAAGGGGATTTCGAGTACATTCCTTGTGACAGCACTGTTATTTTACCATTGCTCTTTTCTTTATTAGAATTTATTTGTTAAGCTTTACATTTACCTTTTAATTTATATATGTGGATTAGAATATTCCACGACATCTCCCCTCTTAAAACAGACATTATATGTCAGTCCTTTATTCTATATACACATAGAGAAATTTATTATTATTTCTGGGGTTTACGGTGATTCTCATCACACGGATGGCGGCTTAAAAAATCCGCTCCCAAATTTGTTTTTCCAGATATATACTCAATGCTAAAATTATATGGAGCCAAAAGTAAAGACCATCGGAGTAACCTGGAGTTCTCATGCCTAGCCTGTGCTAGAAACGATAAAGGTTTGTGGTCTGTTTGCAACTTAAAGGCCTTCCCATACAGATAAATATTGAATTTCTTTATTGCCCATATTACTGCAAGACATTCTTTTTCGCTAGTTGAGTAATTGATTTCAGCTTTATTCAATTTTCTGCTAGCATATGCCACTGGGCTTAATTCCCCATCCAATGCATCTGATTTCTGTAGTAGAGTTGCACCTAACCCAATATTACTTGCATCCGTCCTTACTATGAATTCTTGACTTAAGTCAGGTAATTTCAAAATGGGTTTACTTGTGAGCTTTTCCTTCAATTCTTGGTAAGTCATTTCACATTGTGGTGTCCATGTAATGCGATCTGGATGTCCTTTACGTGTCAAATCAGTTAACGGTGCACATATGGAATTAAAGTTTTTGATATACTTCTGGTAGAAACCACATAATGAGACAAAGGATCTCACGTCCTTCTTGGTTTGTGGTCTCGGGGCTTTCTGTAGTTTCTCTAAATTCTTTGGGTCAGGGGTCATGTTTCCCTGATAAACTGTGTGTCCCAAAAATTCCAATTCTTTACATCCAACGCAACATTTGGTTGGTCGGGCTGTTAAATTTGCCTCCCTAAGTCGATTAAACAGCATGTTCAGAGAGTCAATGTGTTCCTCAAATGTTTCTGTTGCTATCAGGATATCATCCATGAAATTTGTTATACATGGATTATTCAGAGGATCCAATAATTTTCTCATCATTCTAGAGAAGACACTAGGCGCATTCTTCAATCCAAATGGCAATCTATTAAACTCATAGTGTCCTTCTGAGGTACTAAAAGCTAGGTATGGTCTAACCTCAGGCTTTACTGGAATCTGATAGTATCCTTTACTCAGATCCACTTTTGAGAAATATTTAGCTTTATTTAGTCTGGCAAACAGCTGATTTGTATCCGGCAATGGATCCACCTGTCCTTCTGTAATAGCATTCAGTCTCCTGTAATCTATACAGAGTCTATGTTCTCCAGAGGGCTTCCTTAAGAGTACAACACCGGAACTATATGAGGATTCACTGTGTGAAATAATTCCCTCCTTCAATAGATAGTCTATCTCTTCCTTCAAAGCTTTCTCCTTAGCAAACGGAATCGAATATGGTTTCATACAGACAGGTGTGGGGTCTATCAGTTTCATATCATATTCCAATAGGTTTGTATGCCCTGGTCGGTCTGTTAACACCTCTGCATGATTATTTAGAACCTGTTGCACTCTCTCTTTCTGAGTTTTCGTTAAATGTGTACTGATTTTCACCTGTGCTGCTGTCTCACAGGGGTGTAATGGATACTCAAATGATGAAAGTGGTTCCTTTTTCATCTCCATGGCGATGGACAAGGTCAACAAGTGTGTCTCCTCCTGATGTTCTCTTTCCAAATATTTCTTCAGGAGATTCACATGATAGATTTTTTCTTTCCCCTTCTTATCTATCTTATAATTTGTTCTAGATACCTTCTCTAAAACTGTATATGGACCCTGCCATCCAATTTGTAACTTATTCTGACTCCCGGGCAAAAGAAGCAGTACTTTCTCTCCCACAGCCAAATTTCTGTCTTTCGCCTTCCTGTTATAATAGGCAGCATGTTTCTTCCTGGCTTGTTTCAAATTTTCATTGGCAAGTTTCCAGCCAGTTTTTAAACGAGTGGTCAGCTCATTCACATATTGGTATGAAGATGTAATGTTTTCCTCTGCCTTTTCATCAGTCCACGTTCTTAACAAAGCTTCGAGTGGACCTTTTATTGGCCTTCCAAACAATAATGTTGCCGGGGCCATACCGGTTGAACTATGGGGTACCTCCCGATAAGCAAAGAGGGCGGCGTTTCAGGTACTGGTCCCATGTATCTGGTTTTTCGTGTGCCAACTTTCTCAGGATCGACATCAATGTGCCGTTAAATCTTTCCACTTGGCCGTTCCCTTGGGGATGATACACACTACAATGGAAGTGTTTGGCCTGGAAGATCCTGAAAACTTCTTCAGTTAGTTTCCCCTTGAACTGAGAGCCATTATCAGTCAAGATTTGATTGGGAAAGCCTAACCTGGTGAAAATTGTGAGCAAGGCCTCTGCCACATGTTTAGAATCAATCGATGACAGGGCTACAGCCTCTCCCCACATAGAACAAGTGTCCACCAGAGTCAGAATGTAGCTGTTCCTTCTCTTGGTTCGGGTGAGAGGTCCCACAAGATCCACGGCAACTCTCTCAAAGGGTGTTCCCACTATGGGCATTTCCCCCAGAGTTGCTGGTGCAGTCCAATGTTTAGGTGCTACTCGTTGGCACTCTGGACAGGATTTTACATATCGTTTGATATCTTCAGTTATTCCTGGCCAGAAATAGTGACAAGCTATTCGCTGTCCTGTTGCGCTGATTCCCATATGACCACTGAAGGGAATCGCATGCCCTAGTTCCAACACTTTAGTCCTATATGAAGTGGGAAGGACCAGCTGTCCGTGACCATTGGATTCAGATCCAGCCTTCCTATATATCAGTTTGTTCTTCATATAAAACTCTCCCTTGCCTGGAGGTGTATGAGATTTGGGCAACTTCTTGAAACATGGCTTGAGTGTTTTGTCCTCAGCCTGTGCCTTCCTCATCTCATCTGGGTGAGTATTTATGGGATTATCCTCCTCCTTTTTTGACTGTGATCTGGTCTGCACTGTTGCCAATATCACAGGTCTCTTGGGATTCCCCAAGAAGACATATCTACACCCCAATATTAGAGGGTAGATTGGCTCATTTATCACTGCTGCTTTTATGATTCCTTCCACATATCGCGTTTTCACTTTTATTCGGGCGACGGGAAGTGTCATGGTAGCTACATCCTTGGTTGCAGTTTGAATCTCCACTGTTTCTGTGGTGTATTGATCGGCCTGCACCAGGTGAGAACTCACAACGGAATCGTAATCTAAACCGGTATCATATAAACACCTTATAGTGACACCATTACAGATGACATCTTCACACACTGGGGGGTGGTATGGTTCCTGTAGTTCTTCAGGTTTGACCTTCTTTTCCTTTTTCCCCGATGTCATAGCAGCACAATGAGGAGGTTTCCTTCTACATTGGTCAGTGTCATGATTGTTCATCTTACAATTTTTACACCACCTTTTTCCTTGGTTGAAAGATTTTCTTTCATCATATTTCCTTTCATCGAATTGTGGGAATTTATTTTTATTTTCATACCGTGGCCTATCAAATTGGTGCTTACCTTTATTTTGATCCTTAGGATCAAATTTATTAAAGTTCTGTGGTGCCCTAAAGTTATCCCCTTGTTTCTTTTTATTACCTGTTACCTCTGCTTGAGCTGCTTGATACCTTTCAGCAACATTTAGCAACTCACCCAGCCTCTCTGCACCTTGTTCCATGAGAAACTTTCTCAGGTCTGGAGCCATGGACTCTCTTAATTGCTCTATAAGGACCATTTCCTTAAGATCTTGGGTTTTCCCCAGAGAAGTCCATTTCTCCAAGTATGTCTCTATTCGTGCAGAGAACTGGTGATAGGTTTCACCTGACAGTAGTTTAGCATTCCTAAATTTTTTCCTATAGAATTCTGCATTCTTTTCATATCTTAACAAAAGAGCCTGCTTTAGCATGTCATAATTTTCCTGATCACCTCTGCTCATTTTTGCAAAAACTTCATAAGCTGCCCCACGAAGTCCTTGAGATAACTTTAAGCTCCACCTTTCTCTCTCTAACCCATACGTGGTAGCTAATAGTTCATACCTATTTAGGTAGCTCTCTATATCATCGTCTTTCTCAACAAAATGATCTAAATGAAAATTTATAGCTGAGGTTGAGGCTCCTTGGCTAGCAGTGGCATCAGAGGCAAAGGGACTGGCACCATTTTCAGGAGCATGGCCCTGAAACTCAAACTCCCTTAGCCGTAACTCATGTTCCCTTTGTAATCTCTTATCTTCTGCTTCCCTTTCTGCAGCTAATCTCTTGTCTTCCCTTTCTGCAGCTAATTTCTTCTCTTCCCTTTCTGCAGCTAATTTCTTCTCTTCCCTTTCTGCAGCTAATTTCTTCTCTTCCCTTTCTGCAGCCTGTCTTCTTTCCTCGGCTTCCAATGCCTTAGCCTCTTTGTCAGCCTCAATCTGCAACCTCTTAGTCTCAGCCTCAGCCTCAAATTGTAACTTCTTAATTTCCCTTTCAGCCTCTAACTTTCTTTCGGCCTCTTTTTCTAATCTTCTTTCTTCGCGTTCAATAAATTTGTCACATTCCATAGTGACATAGGCAACCATAACTTGCCCATCTAATCCTAACTCTTTTGCAGTCTGAACAGCAGCAGATCGAAACTTGGCCAGGTCCGCCATTGTCTATCAGGTAAATTTATACAATGTCTAACCAACAATTCAATCTCTAAATATATATCTAATGGACAAAACAGGCACCGTGAACTCAACCTTATTTAATTCCACCCAAGGATACCTTTTAATTCTTATATTCCCTGAAGTGAATTACCCCCAATATTTTTAATAGGGAAAGATTCAAAATCCCAAGAGCGAGACCCCAATATATGTGGTGAAGTGGGATGTTATAAATATGTATAGGGGACTTAGTGTACTGACTGAGATCAGCTGTGAAGGTATATATATCTAATAAGAGTAGTGTATTATATATAACCTTACTTGCTGCCACATATGTATACCTCAGTCAGAATTATTCTGGAATAGTGTGATGACTACGTTGTATGTCTAGGGTATGTGTATGATGAAGTGTAAGTCATAACAACAACAGACAGATAAACAATTTAATTTATTCCACCACACTTGACAACACTGTGACACTCACATACATATAACACTCTAAAGGATATCTTAAAGGAGTCACTGATAACTTTTCAAATAACAATATGTATTCATTGCTGTTATGAATGAATATGTGTCCTGATTCAAATACAAAGGGAACCAGGAATCACAATCAATTTTACTTACAAGTTATATGTACAGAATTTATCAATATGAATATTGTAGTGACATATATTATTAAAAGTATCCTATGTGTGTCAGTTGTGTAGTAGTAATATGAGGTAATACTGGTTTTGTTTTGTTCAAGCTCTGTTGGTATTTGTCATCATGACTTCAATAGTTTGTCTTTATTGGAACTAGTATTGGAGATGTTCTCAGTTCCTGATATTAAAACAATTTAATTCCCCTCTTAATGTTATTTTTAAAGGTCATTTTAAGATGGGGGTACATAATTTTGAGCTCAGCTGGCCACATCAGCTTATCTTGCGTGATGGCGGCAGGAAAAGACTCCTCTGCTCGATTTCTCCCCTGGGCTCTGGAGACACCTCACTGATAGCTAAATGGACCAAGGAGTATGCTGTCCGACTCTGGATTCAGCAAAGCTCTGACCAGGTGCTGCTCAATACCATCAAGACCACGGTCCCTGAAAACAAGAAGGATGTACCTTCTACTTCATAACTAATTGATACTCTAGTTCTACACTGAGCACAATACACCACAAACATTGAGTTCAGAGCGTTAGGCCAACTGTCAGCTTCATCTGAAATACTTTATACCAGTATTAACCTCCTTAATGGTTACTACGCCTCTGCACTTCCAGCATTATTTCTTTCTAGTCAATCATCTAGGTGTCAGTGTACTGTTTGGCCATTCCATGCCGTTTTACTTTCCTCCGACACCTTCTGTTCAGGCTGGAGCATTATAGGCTTTACATCATGTTTGCTACTGAACTACACATATATACAGGCATAAATTAACAATTCACATTCAATTTTCATTAAAAGATACTGAATGTTTCAAGCTTACCACAATTCATAGAATAAACACAGATACGTTGACTAGCAATGAATTCTGGCACAAATACTGGCACAAATTCCCATCTGCTTATGTTCCAGGCTTTTATTTAGCAAAAATATGAGCTGGCTTCAACGCACTGTTGCTTTATCAAGCTTATTTGAACTAGTGGTCTCGAACTAACGCTCCTAAGTGATTATATCAGCGAGTCTGGCCAATGGAGCCACGTTTCGACAAGTGTTTGAAAAAATTTTACCTTCCTACGTCTCCCCTAACAACCAAAGATAGTATTTATAGTCCGACCAATCGTGTTTAGTCTTATATTTGTTGCGCTCCAATCAATTTGGAGTTTACATGGTAGGCTATTTCCGTACGCAAGGTTTTTTCAAACACGTTATAAAAAAATTTTATGAGCAGAAATGATTTCATGCTGTCAGGCATCCCCATTATTTTATTTTGGTTATAACTTGTTAATTCCTAGACTATTTGCGTAACGTTTTACATATTCTTTGTCAGCAAGCCCTAAGGAACCCAAAAATACAAATTTAAAAGAGCTAAGTGGCTGCGTTCAAAATATGCAATTTCTTCTACCTCCTGTTTCGAAGATGTGCTGTCTGGGTACTGTAATGTTTTCAAACGTAAACCCATCTATTGTCATCTTTTCTAATAAGAGTTTTTCAGGATTTAAAAACCTAACTCTGGGAAGGTTAGTGTTTTTATCACTGTCCGTCCGAAAAAGTTAGTGCATGTGGCCTTACACGCGTGATAGTAGTAATTGTGTATCGCGTTACGCTTGTTGGGGTGGCATTAATAGCGAAACGCGTGTTTAATTTTGCATGCGTTCGGCTTTCTGCCTCTCCCTTCTCTCTATCCTGCTTTATCTGTCTTTTAGTTACGCTGTGTATGGGATGAATGAAATATTAAATTTAGGTCATTGTTTCAGCTTGCGTATCTCAAGTTTAGTACATGTTTCATTGAAGAAAGCACTACTACTATCAAAATGATAAGTTATTTTTAAGATTTTACTATTTTCGTACAACTAATAGGAACTGTCATGGCCGGACCTGTGCTAGTAGTGATCTCTTGTAACACCGGATTCTTTCTGGTCACCGTCTTACACATTCATCGCGTCCGTAAACTTCAGAAGCACGATTCTTTCAAGAAGTTTGACATCCACAACCTTTACGTCTACATCAAATTGTCTACCATGACTGGCGCCTTCTGGTTACTGTCAATAGCTGCTGAGGGGCTGGATGTGGATTGGATGAGGTATTTTAGTGCTGTTTTTGAGAAACAATTTATGTAAGTTCAGAGCAATAATTCTTGGTGGTCGTCACTTTTCGAAATAAATATTTTACAAGAAGTCGAAAATACATTACGAAAAATACAGGAACCAAATATAGTTATTGTTGAGCGTACGATTTGCAGAACTGCTAGAGCACTTGCCTCTAGCACCAAAGTTACAGGGTTCCGGGGTCAATAGCTGGTAGCATCATGCTCCAGTCTACCCAGCTGTAAGTAGGCATCGCACTCTGCTCTTGAGTTAGGGAAAGTCAGATGCGGCAAGGAAGGGATTTGGACACCACACCTCATTAAGCTATAGCTAGTAAAGTGATGTATCTAATCCTTCACTACCCTATGGCCGTATCTTATATGAAATTATCTTTCCCTGTTTTATTGCCAGGTTGAAATGTGAAATACTAATGGGGCTGTAGTAAAACTGGTACAGAAAGTTAAAAGAAAATGTGAATTGTCAGTTTTACACATGAACACGGGACAATGCTGGGTATATCTTGTAAATGGCTAAGGTCATAAACGTCCCGTTTTTCTAGTATGCCGCTCATTTGTATAACTAATGCCATATCATTTTCTCATTAAAAAAAAAAAAACTGGTCTGAAATATCGGTCCATAGCTTCCCTAGCTGGAAATTTAAAGGTTGATGGTTACAGCTTCTTTTCAAAGCTGCATGCACTAGTGAAGGAATGATACAATTGAAAAAAATACTGTGTTAAGTGAAGAAGACAAACGTAAAGTGATTGTTAACAATTTCCGAAGTTGCCGTCAGGTTTAAAATACAAGACTTTGAGAATACAACTTTTAATTACACTGGTAAATTACTTTGTCTGCACCATCTCGATCTCTCCTTGCTACAGGGATAAACTGGGATAGAAAAAATATCGTTGAAATATTTATTTGATCGTGCAGGACAGGTCAACAATTTTGGAAAGTTATCAATTCTTTAATGAAGTTGAAGAGCTCAACTTCTTAGTATATTGATCATCGTAATGATAGTTCATGAGCTTTTCCTTTGATTTTTTCTTTCAATTGAGAAACAATGGCTGTGGCTTTTTTTTTTTTTTTTTTTTTTTTTTTTTTTTTTTGTCTTTTGCTTTCATTTCTTTGTTGGATTGTTTTATTTGTTTTTTTAATATCGTTGAAGATGTTGCACTGGCGTGATTCTTTATTTTAGTACAGGTCAAACATTTGGGATATTAAGCAATTTCAGAATGTTTTTGTCAATGATGTGATCTGAAGAATTAAATAATACAAAATGAAAGTTGCTAACTATTTTAAAGAACAAATTGTAATATGTTATGTATTATTACTACACACAGACATACAGCCGTTATTTTTGAGGAAATACGTCTATTTGTGGTAACTCATGTTTTTGCACGATTTTTAACTTATATTGAACGCTGCACATGTAATACGTCACCGGTTGTCTGTGACGTAACGCGTTTGCGATAATTTATTCTAACGGCTTATATTCGTGGCCTTTCGTTACTTCAAGTCGTCCTAGTCAGACGTGTTTTTCAAGCTCCCAGAATTGGAGAGGAATATTATATATTTAAGCGGCATAAACTAACTTCGAAGGCCGCCACTATGTTTTCTAAGATGGTCCTGAACTTATACAGAGTTTCCACCTCTTATAGAGAAGATTAACACAAGTATTTTTATATTCACGTTGCCTGGTCCACATTACTTAGATGTCGTCGTATGCACGCATCTCTAGTACAGCAGCCAGGACTGAATAATTGAGACGAGATGTATTGATGACTGACTACTATAAATGCCTTGTCTATGGATTGATCACGCATATGTAATTTTGCGGAGACCTCATTAACGATTCTCCACACATGCCAATGTATTAAATAAAATGTCAAACGAAGTTATCGTGGACCCTCTACAAGATGTCTTGTGTTCGTCGGCCAGTTATGTCCTGTGATGACCATACCCGTGTCCATTCGTGTTGTCAGCATGATGAATGAACGTTTGTAATTCTTTACACTACAGTACTAAACCAAAATCCAACAAGAAAGAAATCTCTGATGTAACACCCTATTAAGCAATTTCAGAATGTTTTTGTCAAGGATGGGATCTGAGAATTAAAATACAAAATAAAAGTTGTTAACTATTTTAAACGAAAAAAAAGGAAAATAACTAAAGAAGAAGCTGTAAGAATACAGATCTGACTTGAGAAAAAAATCTGAGCCAGTCACGGAGAATAACTTAAAATGAAAGTCCAATATGTCTTCTCTTAGTGGTTCCTTAAAGCCACACAATAAACAACCAGTGCGTTATTGCCGTCAACTTGGAGGATAAGAGCAATTAAATGAGCCTTGAACAATAATAATCTAAGGCCATCATCGTTTCACTTTTGTTTTTATACGGAGCATGGACCTAAAACTGCAGCGATCCCCATCAAGCCTGCATCAGAGCATTTGTGTGGTCTATGAGTGGTAGTTTATGTAGCAATGTATTTGTTTATATAAGTTGTCCCTTGCGGCATGCTAGAGAAATCAGTAGCCATATCCTTTATTTCCCTCCTCGGAGACGCCCCTGAACCACACAGGGCGTAGAACAATAACATATGTCTTTAAAGTTGAACAACAACAACAAACATTTCCAACTCCTTCAATTAACAAAGAAATGTATAGAAATACATGCATTAGCTCAAGAATTTCTTCTTGTTGGTTTGACAGTTTTAATGACAACAAATAAGGTATAATAAAACATTAGATTGAGCCTTTTTACCCACAGCTAACAGTTTAAAGATGAATATAATGTACTGACAGTCAGAAACAAAGACTGCCCAATTTAATTACTTCTTTATATATTTTTACCATACCTGTACATTAAAAAATTTATTTGTCCATGAATGTCTGTTCTCCGATAAAGACACTATGGTTGTAACGTTTAAATGTATTCTTCTAGTGTTACCACGATTCCGCCTTTTATCCATTACATTGAGTGTATCTCAGTCGGACAATACTTTAGATAATATTGGATTTTTTGTTGACAAAAATTATACGTTACTATTTTCTCATGCAGGATCACAGGAGTACTCCTCAACGGACTTCAGGGGCTCTTCATTTTCACATCTTACATCTGTAACAAGCGAGTTGTCTCTCTTTACCTCCAATGTCTGGTTATCAGAAGTGCCGACAACTCTAGCTCTGGCTCAACGATGGAGAGAAGCACTATGGTACAACTAGCTTCCAGGATGCATACGGAACCAGAACACAACGATACTGAAGTGTCTATATCCATAGACACGAATAAAACCGGAGATAAATCCAAAGATGTCCATGAGCAATTATTTAGCGACATTCGTAACAATAGTCAAACAATTGACAAGGAAACATCCACCGTTGTTGACTGTAGCTTAGAAGATACTTTCAATGGAGAAGGAATTAATCCACTCCCTGTTGATGGTGGTATAGTAAATCCCGTATTCTCAAACGACGCTTAAGCCTCTGCTGATGCAGCTACAATTAAACACACATTTTGTTGTTGTTTGTAAGTGGAACGCATTGATACAAATGGCATACCGTAGAAGACTTTATCAACTCTAATTTAATTAGGTAAATTTTAGATTGTTGCCTCGTTAGAATGAGGTCCACTTATACCAGCACTTACATTATGGCGTTATCTATCATCGTAGATCAATATTTCATGTACACGTTATATTAATTCATAGATTATTTTTTTCGCTCCATGTGGAACAATGGGTCACCTCTGTATTTTAGAAGGGTAGAAATTTAAAAAGGCAATAAAGCCTATTTCTTTATACCCTGATGAAATAAAGATTTCGTTCCTTCTGTAGTTGGCTCTCTTACAAGAAACCACAACAAAATTACTTGAAGCTTTGTTACAGCCTTAGTGTCAGTAGCAACTTATTTGACATAATGTATTATCTGGCCCATGCTCAGCTTGACATAAATCGCCGGTTACAACATGACAGAAGTAGCAGTAGACAAGTTCTTTGTTGTTCTCCTCACAAACCATAGGAACTTCTGGGGTTTTCATCTGTAGCGTGGCGGACATTATTGTAACTGTTATTATGGGCTGCAATCTCTTTAGTTACATTAACCCTTATTTCACTGCTTTTTATTGTGATATTGTTCCATCAGTTATATTAATTCATTCTTTCGTCTGTTACATTAGGACATTACAGCTTCTGTTGTAATATAGCAGTATTTCATTATAATATTATGTTCTTTTTTTTTTGTCAGATTCCCCCATATACTAAGTTTTCTGTATTTTTTAATACAGTTTTGTCTCGTTTTGACGAGGCGCGTCCCGTTCAACCTAGTCGGTTATATTAGGTCGCTTGTCCAAATTAAAATGACCTTTAGGTCTTCAAACATGAACTTATATGCTAAGTGTCTTACTACGGAGTAAAATGAACAGTGAAGCAGTCTCAGCAGATTTTCGGAAAAATTACAAAAACACTCAAATAGTAATACGTCGTACAAAGAGAAAGGACAAGAAAAACCTACGTTGCGACCGGAAGGCCTTCCCTCCTATTCTATATATATATATATATATATATATATATATATATATATATATATATATATATATATATATATATATATATATATATATATATATATATATATATATATATATATATATATATATATATATATATGTGTGTGTGTATTTTTTATTTTTTTACTTTATATACTATCCACTTACGCTATCCGGTTTTGTGGCAGCCATCTTTGCTCCAACATGTGACAAAACTCAAAGGGAGTATTTTATCTCTTATTTCTATAGTTTCATGTTCTCCACTTAATACTCACGTTCATTCTCACCTGTCTCTTGTTTGTCTGTCCATGACGAAGGCCTTGTGGTCACAACGTAGGTTTTTCTTGTCCTTTCTCTTTGTAAGACGTATTACTATGTGTGTGTTTTTGTAAATTTTTTTGTTTTTCCATTCTGCCGTTTTACCCCCGTCTTACGGCAGTTCTCCTCATATACTCATATTAGAAGATAAAAGAGGACTTTCAGTTTTGTCATGGCGCATTGACCATTAAGTCATGACAAGTTTGACTACAAAGGTCCAGTCAAGATGATATGGAATAGAAAGATATGAAATGAGCACATGAGAGTTGGTGACGTCATCAAGACATGCACCACAAAGAGCACAAAATAATGATTTACCTTCGTTTTTTGACGGGTTACTAACTCACACGAAGTACGATGACGACAGTTATATTTTAAGTCTCCAGACATTATTTCTATTATTAATATCAGTAATTTAGGGGAAACAATTCTCTTCCGTTACATTCAGGCATTATTTCTTGGACTGTTGTAGGTCGCCACTTGTACTTCCCAGTGGTGTGTGAAGAGTTAACGAGTACTACACTCTCAGGCATGTCGTAGAAGGCCACTAGTATGAGATTATACATGCGGTTGGCAACCTCATTATGTAAACAAAATTGTAACAGAAATCACAGCTGTAGGAGCTTTGGCCTGTTTCATGTATGCTTCCTGCAAGGAGACTAGCTGTGGTTGTGACCTCATGCTCCGTAAGGATCGCAAAGAAGTGTACTATTTGGTTAGAATACAGTCACCTGTTTATTGTGTTCTACTAATTAGAATTCAGCCATCTGTTTATTATGTTCTACTAATAAGAATTCAGCCATCTGTTTATTATCTACTTCTTGGTTAGAACCCAGTCTTCTGTTTATTATATACTACTTGGATAAGATACAGTCTTCTGTTTAGAAGATGATGATTTGGTTAAAATACAGTCTTTTGTTTATAATATGATAATCTGATTAAAATGCAGTCTTTTGTTCACAATATGATTATCTGGTTAAAATACAGTTTTCGTTTAGAATGTGATTATCTGGTTAAAATACAGCTTTCTGTTTAGAATTTGATTATCTGGTTAAAATAGAGTCTTCTGTTTATAATATGATTATCTGGTTAAAATACAGTCTTCTGTTTAGAAGATGATTATCTGGTTAAAATACAGTCTTCTTTTTAGAATATGGTTATGTAGTTAAAATACAGTCTTCTGTATATAGTATGATTATCTGGTTAAAATACAGTCTTTTGTTTATAATATGATTATTTGGTTAAAATACAGTCTTTTGTTCAGAATATGATTATCTGGTTAAAATACAGTTTTCTGTTTAAAATATCTGGTTAAAATAGTTTTCTGTTTAGAATACTGTTATCTGGTTATAATACAGTTTTCGTTTAGAATCTGATTATCTGGTTAAAATACATCCATCTGTTTAGAATATGACTATCCGGTTAAAATACAGCCATCTGATTAGAATGTGATTATTTTTTTTTTTAAAATATTGCCTTATGTTTAGAATGTGATTATTTTGGTTAAAATACAGTCTTCAGTTTAGAATGTGATTATCGATTAAAATAGTACAGCCATCTGTTTAGAATGTGAGTATGTGGTTAGGAACATCGTTTTTCCCCGTGTATTTCCTAGAAATACTTATAATTTTCCATTTCACTCCTTATAGAGCATGGAACCACAACTACAGCTGGTTCTATTGCAGGAAGCCTGCGCCAAACATTGACATGCTTTTACAGCGGTGGTGTCTGTAGCAATCTATTTTACATGGCAATGTTGCTAGCCTCATGTACAACCTCATATTAGTTGTGACAAAGGTGGGTTTTACATGACAATGTTGCTAGCCTCATGTACAAACAAGATTGTCATATTAGTTGTGACACACCAGTGGTGAGGGTGTTCAATGGTTTTACACAATTTGCCCTATGAGTTTATTAACTTGTGTGACAAAGGTTGTTGTGCAATTGTTTTTACTCCCCATGGTCAATGTTACATCTCATGTACAACTTCATATTAGTTGTGACAAAGGTGGTGTCTGTAGCAATCTGTTTTACATGACAATGTTGCTAGCCTCATGTACAACTTCATATTAGTTGTGACAAAGGTGGTGTCTGTAGCAATCTGTTTTACATGACAATGTTGCTAGCCTCATGTACAACTTCATATTAGTTGTGACAAAGGTGATGTCTGTAGCAATCTGTTTTACATGACAATGTTTAGGTGTACAACTTCATGTTGTGACAAAGGTTCATAGCTTCTGTTTTACATGAGACAATGTTGCTAGCCTCATGTAAACAACTGAATTAGTTGTGACAAAGGTGGTGTCTCCATGTAGCATCTGTTTTACATGACAATGTTGCTAGCCTCATGTACAACTTAATATTAGTTGTGGCAAAGGTATGTCTTACAGTAGCAATCTGTTTTACATGACAATGTTGCTATTATTAGTTGTGACAAAGGTGAGTCTGTAGCAATCTGTTTTTATATGACAATGTTTGCTAGCCTCATTACAACTTTTATTAGTTGTGGCAAAGGTAGTTGTCTGTAATTACATGACAATAAGTTGCCTAGCCTCATGTACAAACTTCATATTAGTTGTGACAAAATGTCTGAAAATCTGTTTACATGACAATGTTTCCGCTAGCCTCATGTACAAACATATTAGTTTTTGCAAAGGTTGGTGTATGTAGCAATCTGTTTTACATGACAATGTTCCTAATCATTTACAACTTTATTATTGTGACAAAGGTGATGTCTGTAGCAATCTGTTTTACATGACAATGTTTAAACCTCATGTACAAAATTTATATATTTAGTTGTGGCAACGGTGGTGTCTGTAGCAATCTGTTTTACTAGACAATGTTCCCTAGCCTCATGTTCAACTTATATTAGTTGTTCAAAGGTGATGTTCTTAGCAAATCCACAATACTGTCAAACCTATGTACAACAGTTGTGGCAAATGGTTATCTAGCAATTGTTTTACATGACAATGTTCCTAGCCTCATGTACAACTTCATATTAGTTGTGGCAAAGGTGGTGTCTGTAGCAATCTGTTTTACATGACAATGTTGCAAACCTCATGTACAACTTCATATTAGTTGTGGCAAAGGTAGTGTCTGTAGCAATCTGTTTTACATGACAATGTTGCTAGCCTCATGTACAACCTCATATTAGTTGTGACAAAGGTGATGTCTGTAGCAATCTATTTTACATAACAATGTTGCTAGCCTCATGTACAACTTCATATTAGTTGTGACAAAGGTGATGTCTGTATCAATCTGTTTTACATGACAATGTTGCTAGCCTCATGTACAACCTCATATTAGTTGTGGCAAAGGTGGTGCTACTGAAAACTATTTACATCAACAAGATAATGTCAATGGTTGTCCTACCTATCACACCAGTGGTGAGGGTGTCTTGGTTTGTACTTTCCCCTATGAGTTTACTTAACTTGTGTGACAGGTTGATGTGGTTGACTCCCCATGGTCGTTACATCTGGACATCGATATCACTATACTTATGCCAGGTGACAATGTTGGTCCAATGATAACAGTTCACAATTTCTACCAAATATACGGCGAGGCGTTGGTACTTGTGTGTTACATTCAAGACTTCCCTCCGAGGCTGACTGACCACTGAGAAATCAGATTCTTCATTTTGATCAGACGGTCATGATACGGGGGTACATAATTCAACAATACAATACATATGAGAATTATTACATCAATTACAGACATTTTCCACACTTAGCTACAATTAATTATCGTTGGCGTAGCTTCTGCCAAAATTAACAATTTTGTCTCCCCTATAATACATTGACAAAATAAAAGGTAAGCCATCTTCCTTCAGGCACAAGGCAAAACATATAGACATGAAGATTATGGTAAGTATAACATTAATTTTTTATCCATCACTTAACATAACATTAAGTTAAGTTGTAATCTTAACAGTCTTTATAGACATACCCTCAGACAGTGATCTGCGGCTGGTTTTTTAGCTACGTACTAACAAGCGCTCCCAGTGGGGGTTAGCTGAGACTTCCCAGTAGCTAACGTATTGTGCTGAAGCTGATTACTTCTAGCCATAAGACGTGGCCCTCAGCTCTGGCAGAAACTGAAGTGATTTTATGGAGTATGAACTGGTCTCAAACGACGTTCCTTATGTACCCATCTCGCTTTGTCTCCGAGACGTCCGCACCTTTGTTCACTTTCTGCTTGACAACTTTTCAGAAGGTTTGGGTGTTTTTGCGAATCTGTGCTAGTTTATCGACAAAATCATAATCGTCTCATCCATTACTAACGTTAATGCTTTCCTACTGCCATAATTACATGTCTTAGGAGTTTCTGCACAATTCCCACAAGAATATTTATGTTCGGGGCATTTATTATAAATCTATTGCAGATTTTATGGTGTGCTAGCTAACATAGGATTTCCCTATAGAAGTTCGTTGCCATTCTTAGTTAATCATACAGTTTTTACGTGGAATTCTTCGGAAATCCCCGAATTGATTTGTCAGTGTCGCTACATAATGTATATGTTTAAATGTTATTCGAGGTAATGTTTTCAGTTATTCATATAGCATTACGGATGGATGCTCCATGCGCTGTGTTTGAAACGTTTGCTCCCCCATGATCTCATTGTGGGCAGTAACTTTTGCTCTCCCATGACCTTATTGTGGGCAGTAACGTTTGCTCTCCCATGATCTCATTGTGGGCAGTAACTTTTGCTCTCCCATGACCTTATTGTGGGCAGTAACATTTGCTCTCCCATGATCTCATTGTGGGCAGTAACTTTTGCTCTCCCATGATCTCATTGTAGGCAGTAACATTTGCTCTCCCATGACCTCATAGTGGACAGTAACTTTTGCTCTCCCATGACCTCATTGTGGGCAGTAACTTTTGCACTCCCATGACCTCATTGTGGGCAGTAGCTTTTGCTCTCCCATGATCTCCCATGCCCTTATTGTGGGCAGTAACATTTGCTCTCCCATGATCTCATTGTGGGCAGTAACTTTTGCTCTCCCATGATCTCATTGTAGGCAGTAACATTTGCTCTCCCATGACCTCATTGTGGACAGTAACGTTTGCTCTCCCATGACCTCATTGTGGGCAGTAGCTTTTGCTCTCTCATGACCTCATTGTGCTCAGTAACTTTTGCTCTCCCTTTTGTTTAGTCAGTTTATTGGCCATTTTAGATTTCGTTATGTTTCTAGAAATAAAAAATAAAACTTATTAGTCAAATGACAGTTAGTGTTCCTTGTTTTGACTTTTGTTTTATGTACGTCTACCTCTTAGCGATCTTTGGTTCTCTCCGGCAGTATCGGTACATTTGTGGTACTGATTTTTATTATGTGCTGTCAGTTATCGCATATTTCTTTCTCTCTTTCTTTTTTTCCTCGTTATTTTTCTGCTAAGTAGCAGATATTTGATTTTATCAAATCACCCTTTAGATGATAAATATAACATTTGCTGGGCGCTACCCAGATTTGTTGGTTATAGGCGCGGCAGATTAACACGTACATCGGCCAGCGCTATCGGCTTAATCACCGATAAGACATGGAGTTTGCGTACTCATATGACAGATAACGAGATTACTGTCTGTGTGACACATGGGGGCAGACAAGTGTGATATAATCGCTTCCGGTCACTTGGTTAAAAGTAATCATGGGGTTATTACATTTTAGACAATATGGGTCTACAAATGTGTTTGTGAGAATGTATGCAAGGCATCAGATGTCCATATATGGTAATACGTGACCTTTGCAGGCACGCACTTTATTTCACGTGGGACTATTTTGAAATATCACACCCCATCTGCATGATTTGAAATGATTGGATCTTTCTGATTAGATTCATAACAACAAGGCGGGGAAAGAGAGGGAATATAGGCTGACCACTTCGCAGTTTTATTTCACTGTGAATTTCACGCTCGCCAAGACAACATCAGACCTCGCCAGAGTGAAGACTAGATTCATAATTCCTTTTGTCAACCGGACCTTTTATTGGAGAACCAGATAAGACTTACAAAGCACAGTACATCTCTTTCAAATTTTAATAAGGAACCCCGGGACTAGGAAACTGAAGAAACACGGAGTCAGAGGGGGAATCTATGGTCAAAATTAAAGACATCCCAGACGCGTGTAAGAGAACGATTCGTCTCTTTTATTCATCTGAGCAAAAAACGTATGTAGCCTAGATTGGCGTAAGTAGTGCATTTTCATTCTACGAGGGACGGTAAAAAAGTAATGCCTCGTAATTTTTAATTTTATTCAATAGGCAAGAAAACAGATACAATTCACATTGAAATGTAGCCACAAGTCTGAACTTCAAAAATTTATTTCTCAATGTAGTCTCCGTTATTTGTTACAGTTTTTTTTTCCATCTTCTCACAAGGGCATGTTTCCCCGCAAGGTAAAAATTTGTGTCCTTTTTCCTAAACCACTGGCGTACGGCGCGTTTAAGGGTCTCGGTGTCCTCAAAGTGATGTCCGCGAAGATCTTCTTTCAGTGGTCCAAACAGATGGAAGTCAGAGGATGCAAGATCGGGACTGTAAGGGGGATGTGTTAATAATGTCCAGCCAAATTCTGCAATCGCATCAATGGTGCGTTTAGCGGTGTGTGGCGTGGCATTATCGTGCAACAGTAGTGCAGTTCTCTGATCTTTTAATGGGTTACGTCGCCGAAGACGACCTCTAAGCTTCTTCAAAGTTTCAATGTAACGGTCTGCATTCACCGTGTTTCCCTGTTCCAAGAAGTCGAAAAGAATCCCACCCTTCTCATCCCAAAACACGGAGGCCATAACTTTCCCTACAGATGGTGAACTTTTGAACTTCTTTCTTGTCGGCGATGTTGTGTGATGCCATTCCATTGACTGCCTCTTGGATTCTGGTTAAAAAAAAATGAACCCAAGTCTCATCACCTGTCACAATATTCGATAAAAACTCTTCTCCTTCAGTTTCGTAACGGGGCAGGAGGTTGATGATTATGGTTTTCCTTGTTTCTTTATGTCTGTCTGTCAACATTCTATGACATAACGTTGTTTTAACCGAACGTCTTTGGCAGCCATTTTTAAACTGTTACAGTGGTGCCACCTGTTACTGAAACAGGTTGGTAATGATATACAATGCAGAAGAGTGTTTGAGGAATCATGATAAATTTACAAATTGCACACCGATGCAGTATTTACATACATAAAAAATAGGAGGCATTACGTTTTGACCTTTCCTCGTTTTATTACTAACATGTGAACTACATATATATATATATATGCATATATATATATATATATGTATATATATATATATATATATATATATATATATATGTATATATGGTATATATATTATATTATATATATATATATATATATATATAATATATATATATATATATATATATATATATATATATATATATATATATATATATATATATATGCATATATTACTATGTGAATTTTAATGTGTGAAAACTGCTATTGGATGTCCAAGTCATTTGAGGCTGGCAACCTCAGTATCTGGAATGATGATTCATGAACTACCACTGCGCGGGCTGGTGATTGCTTTATTGATAGTTTCGTAAAGAGAACTAAAAGCATAAAGTAGTTCCAGGTTCCCTATGGAGCAGAGAGGGAAAGATGAAAAGAAATGATATACATTCTAAGAATAATACTTACATTTTCAAAGCAGTGTAAATGTCCCTATAAACATATTCAGTTTAAAATTAATGTAAGTTTTCAAGCTTTAAACCATTGTCTATGTGAAAATATTCATTTTAAATTAATAAAAATTTCAAGCTTTTCCATAAGTGTAAATATAAATGAAACATAAATGAATTTATATTGTGAACACTTTTCAAACAGTGGAGATGTAAATGTAAAACCTATTATATTTGTACGTTTAACCTTTTCATTTAAATGTAATGTAAAGCTAAAGCTATTCAGTTTAAATGTAAAGGAAGTTTTATCTTGAGGGATTAAATTTTATTGTCATCGAGGGTAAATTCTGACATTGGATGGTAGAATAGAAGAGGGGGGCACTTAACTGTGTCGGAAAACGCCATGCTCAGAAGAGCGTTTCGTTTCTATTACCAGTTATTTGTGGTACCAGCAGAAAGTACTATCTCTGGAACTAAGTGAAGGTAGAAGTGGACTGACGTAGTGCGAGACGCCATCATAAGAGGGTCTTATAGACATAAGCAGAACCAACTTGGCCGTTACTACTTAACGTTCTGGGAACGTGCGGCGCCTGAACTTTGACCAGAGACGAGCGCGAGCTGAGTGAAAGGAACTAACCCAGGGCGAGAAGAAACTACCATTTTCTAAGTGAAAATATCCGCTGCCAAAAGTGACCTCCTTTATTCAGTTAAATCCCATCCAAGTGATGAAATCCTTTTCATAAATTTTCATATTATTTTACAACTGTTAAAACCTAAAGTGATTATTAAATTGTGTTATTTGTAATGTTACAAATTTAACTTCGATTCAATCCTTTTAAATGTACTACATGTTTGTCTCAGTCAAAGTTACTAAACACACACTCAAAACAGAGCTATACATTATAATAATAATTCCACTGATTAACTCAGCTTAACGAGCTAGAATAAACCTTTGCTTAAATTCTTCATAAAAGGTGTCGCCAGATTACAGAATTAACGTGCTCATCAATAGCCAACATTGTTTTCGCTTATCTGAATATCTTGTGAAGACTCACATGTGATAGAAGGTTTACTACTCTTCTATCTACATTTATGCCAAGAGTAATCTTATGTAACGATAGACTCCATTGAAGCCTGTAATAGATACTCGTGAGTTTTGGCCACTGTTGGACCACTACTGCAAAGCAGGGGAGGCAATACCGTCACATAGTCTCAACAACATCTGGAAGTATTCCCAGTACAGCACAAACACCAAATTAAATTTATATGAGAGCTGTGTACTTTCTGTGCTTCTCTATGGTGCGGTATGTTGGAGAGTAACAGAAAAGGAAATGTCGAAACTGTCCTCCTTCCACACAATCTGCCTAAGGAAAATTCTCCGAATCTTTTGACCAATCACCATCAGCAACCAAGAACTACTTATTCGGAGTATCCAGGAGGACATGCACACCATCATAGCTGGCAGACGCTGGAGTTGGGTTGGCCACGTCCCCAGAAGAGACCCCGATGCCATCACAAGAACAGATATGCTATGGATCCCCGGAAGAAAGCGAAAGAGAGGCCGACCAAAAGCAACTTAGCGGAGAACTGTGGAGGCCGAGATGCAAAGAATGAACCAGAGCTGGGGCACTGTACGAAGGATGGCCGCCGACCGAACAAAGTGGAAGTAGTTTGTTGCTGTTCTACAAGACGCCACCAGGCGTGATGGCCACTGACTGCTTTGACGGTCGGTGGCTGAGTATCAAAGAAGAAGAAGGATAGGCGAGATTGTGCTTGTGTACCACTATAGACCGCCAGTTTTGAAATCGATACAGTTGTAGGGGTCGTTCTCAAATGACGTCATGCGGTGTGTGAGTGTGTGAGAGAGAGAAAGGGGAGAGAGAGAGAGAGAGAAAGGGGAAGGGGAGAGAGAGGGGGAGAGAGTTCACAATTTTGTAACCAATTGTTACCATGGGGGGAGGGGTGGTTTAGAAAACTGTACGTCACATAAAAATACGAGTGAGAATCTTTTCTGTCATAAGTGATGTTGAAAGAAAAAAAAAATTGTGTGACCTTAATCCTCAGTCAACTTTTAATCGCAATAGATAAACAACTTGCTCGTGGACGACTTACATTAATATTATAATCTCTGCTAAAATATCGGATTATTGTAATAGTCTTTCACCGGTTTAAATTGTTTGTAATTATATATTACTTTTTGTTTTAGATATAATGATATTATACGCACTTTTAAAAACAAAACATAGACTAAGTAAACTATACTGTTGATTTTAAATTAGATTTAACACAATAAAACAAAGACAATTTACCACCATCCTGACAAAAGCTCAATGAGATCAAAGACTCAAACGTTTAGTAAGTTGAAAGACGGAATTAGGGTTGGTGGAAACGTTTAACTATTTTGTGTGTGTTGGGGGAGGGGGAGGTATAGGTTATGCAAACACATATAGTCGAGTAGCGAGAAGGTTGAGTGCTGTCTCGTGCTGGGACACAGCACATGAAAGGGAACATATTTGTAAATGTCTGATTAATTAAACACTATTTTACTTTTACAAAGGTGAGGTAATAGATTTGTTACGTCACATAAGAGGGGGTTCTGGGTTTTTGTGACCATATGGGACAAAAGGAGGGGGGAAAGGAGGTTTAAATGCTAAAATTGTATGACGCCATTCGTGGTCGACCCCTTATCTACATTTCATTCACACATTTTTTAGCAGTACATGTGAGAAATTGAGCGTAAAACCATTGATCGCCACTGCAAGGTTTTATTTCCCCTGCCCATTGTTCTATTCCCCTGTGAGTTCCGGTCTAATGGATGACTGGTTATAATGTCTGGATGTTTCCCAGTTCCACACGAAGAGACAAAAACGAAAGATGTCCTAAGGGAAGTAACTCAATACATTCGAAACGTGGATCATTGAACTGGGACGCGAAAGTACAGTCGTTGGTCACGATAAATTGACATCTGCTGGAAACTGTGGCCCAATTTAAATAACTTGGGGCATTGATTACAGATGAAAAGTTCAAAACAGAAATACTAGAAACATGATAAAACAACAGCCGCTCTCATAATTATCCCTCTTCTACTTCTTTTAAAAATGTCTCGATGATGCTCAGTTTTAACAACATGGGTACCTTCACATGTTGGCATAAAAGGACATGAATAGCAGATATTGATGTCTGTCGTGAAATATTCTAATCCACATATATAAATTATCAGGTAAATATAAAGCCTAACAAATAAATTCTAATAAAGAAAAGAGCAATGGTAAAATAACAGTGCTGTCACAAAGAATGTACTCGAAATCCCCTTTGTTTTATGCTTCGTCTGCAAATTGTAACGTTTCCACGTTAAATATAAGCCACTGCATAAATACAAGCGTTTCCACAACACATTAAAACGGGTATTGCATTTCTAAGAAAAACATTGAGAGGCACACTGCGTAATGACCTAAATTAATCCTAACATTAATTATACTACGTTACCAAAACGAACGAACAGATGGACTCAAATAGAAAGAGAGAGGAGCGAATGAAAACAAGGACACATGCAACACGCGTCGCGCGATACACAATTACTACTATCACGCGTGTAAGGCCACATGCACTAACTTTTTTTCGGACGGACAGTGATAAAAACACTAACCTTCCCAGAGTTAGGTTTTAAAAACCTGGAAAACGCTTATTAGAAAAGATGACATTAGATGGGTTTACGTTTGAAAACATTACA
Source organism: Oreohelix idahoensis (assembly GCA_024509875.1). Lineage (NCBI taxonomy): Eukaryota > Metazoa > Mollusca > Gastropoda > Stylommatophora > Oreohelicidae > Oreohelix > Oreohelix idahoensis. The sequence continues at coordinate 166,590 of JAMPIV010020870.1, read as the reverse complement.
GTACCCAGACAGCACATCTTCGAAACAGGAGGTAGAAGAAATTGCATATTTTGAACGCAGCCACTTAGCTCTTTTAAATTTGTATATTTGGGTTCCTTAGGGCTTGCTGACAAAGAATATGTTAAGTGTTATGCAAATAGTCTAGGAATTAACAAGTTATAGCCAAAATAAAATGATGGTGCTGTCAGACAACACCCAAAATCAGAATCGCTCAGTGGTAGATTTTTTAAACCACCATTGTACGGGAAATGGGCCACAAGTTACATTTGAACTGATTGGCTGGAATGATATGTAAGGCTAAACACGATTAGTCGGACTATAAATGCTATCCTTGGTTGTTAGGGGAGACGTAGGAAGGTAAAATTTTTTCAAACACTTGTCGAAACGTGGCTCCATTGGCCAGACTCGCTGATATAATCACTTAGGAGCGTTAGTTCGAGACCACTAGTTCAAATAAGCTTGATAAAGCAACAGTGCGTTGAAGCCAGCTCATATTTTTGCTAAATAAAAGCCTGGAACATAAGCAGATGGGAATTTGTGCCAGTATTTGTGCCAGAATTCATTGCTAGTCAACGTATCTGTGTTTATTTCCATGAATTGTGGTAAGCTTGAAACATTCAGTATCTTTTAATGAAAATTGAATGTGAATTGTTAATTTATGCCTGTATATATGTGTAGTTCAGTAGCAAACATGATGTAAAGCCTATAATGCTCCAGCCTGAACAGAAGGTGTCGGAGGAAAGTAAAACGGCATGGAATGGCCAAACAGTACACTGACACCTAGATTATTGATTAGACAGAAATAATGCTGGAATTGCAGAGGCGTAGTAACCATTAGGGAGGGAAATACTGGTAAAAAGTATTTCAGATGAAGCTGACAGTTGGCCTAACGCTCTGAACTCAATGTTTGTGATGTATTGTGCTCAGTGTAGAAAGAGAGTATAAATTAGTTATGAAGTAGAAGGTACATCCTTCTTGTTTTCAGGGACCGTGGTCTTGACGTTATTGAGCAGCACCTGGTCAGAGCTTTGCTGAATCCAGAGTCGGACAGCATACTCCTTGGTCCATTTAGCTATCAGTGAGGTGTCTCCAGAGCACAGGGGAGAAATCGAGCAGAGGAGTCTTTTCCTGCCGCCATCACGCAAGATAAGCTGATGTGGCCAGCTGAGCTCAAAATTATGTACCCCCATCTTAAAATAACATTGTAACATAAACTTAAGAGGGGAAGTAAATTGTTTTAATACCAGGAACTGAGAACATCTCCAATACTAGTTCCCATAGAAACAAACTATTGAAGTCATGATGACAAATACCAACAGAGCTTGAACAAAACAAAACCAGTATTACCTCATATTACTACTACACAACTGACACACATAGGATACTTTAATAATATATGTCACTACAATATTCATATTGATAAATTCTGTACATATAACTTGTAATTAAAATTGATTGTGATTCCTGGTTCCCTTTGTATTTGAATCAGGACACATATACATTCATGACAGCAATGAATACATATTGTTATTTGAAAAGTTATCAGTGACTCCTTTAAGATATCCTTTAGAGTGTTATATGTATGTGAGTGTCACAGTGTTGTCAAGTGTGTGGAATAAATTAAATTGTTTATCTGTCTGTTGTTGTTATGACTTACACTTCATCATACACATACCCTAGACATATAACGTAGTCATCACACTATTCCAGAATAATTCTGACTGAGATATATATATATATATATATGTGGCAGCAAGTAAGGTTATCTATAATACACTACTCTTATTAGATATAGATACCTTAACAGCTGATCTCAGTCAGTACACTAAGTCCCCTATAAATATTTATAACATCCCACTTCACCACATATATTGGGGGCTCGCTCTTGGGATTTTGAATCTTTACCTATTAAAAATATTGGGGGTAATTCACTTCAGGGAATATAAGAATTAAAAGGTATCCTTGGGTGGAATTGAATAAGGTTGAGCTCACGCAATGAAAGGAAATATGATGAAAGAAAAATCTTTCAACCAAGGAAAAAGGTGGTGTAAAAATTGTCAGATGGACAATCATGACACTGACCGTTGCAGAAGGAAACCTGTGTATATGGCCACCCTTCAGGTCAGGTCGACCTCAAGACAGGAGGAGGATATTATGTTGGATACCACTCCAGAAGAGATGAGGAAGGCACAGGCTGGGGATAAAACACTCAAGCCTTGTTTCAGAAAATTGTCAACTTGTCATACAACTCCAGTCAAGGGAGATTTTTACATGAAAAACAAGTTGATGTATAGGAAGACTGGAGCTAGATCCAAAGGTCAGGGACAGCTGGTACTTCCTAAAAGATATAGGGCAGACTTAATAAGGAGCCTACATGTGAAACCAGATGGGGACCATGAGAAAATAGGTACCATCATTCAAAAGGTGGCTCACAATTATTATTGGCCCAAAGCAAGATGGGACATTGAGAATTTTGTAGAAAGGTGTAGCATAGCACATGAGGGAACACCCACAAGTGGGAACATTGATCAGGACCTGGACACGCCACGGGGCAAAATTAGGCCTGATAATAAAAAGAAAAATAGATTTGATAAAGTGGACCAAATGGAATGGGAAGCCCCTTTTCACGGACCAGCTTCACTTAACTGTTTTACAATGGCCACTATGCGGAGAGTGCAAAAAGATGTCTTACCCCAGGATAAGCCGAAAATCCCTCAATCGGACTTAAACAAACTGGAGGAAGAGGATGTAGAGAGGAAATCTCTCATCAAGAATTTTAAGTGGGGAGAAAGCCCCAAAGAAAAATTGGTAGCGGTCGTTTTATGCATGATAATTCTGGGAAGAAAAATCATCACTATAGAGCTTCGAGTGGAAGAGACCATACCGGTGCATGGACAAATAGGTCCACAAAATTAAAGGTCCATATGTAGCTTTGTTAAGAACGTGGACTGATGAAAAGGCAGAGGAAAACATTACATCTTCATACCAATATGTGAATGAGCTGACCACTCGTTTAAAAACTGGCTGGAAACTTGCCAATGAAAATTTGAAACAAGCCAGGAAGAAACATGCTGCCTATTATAACAGGAAGGCGAAAGACAGAAATTTGGCTGTGGGAGAGAAGGTACTGCTTCTTCTCCCCGGGAGTCAGAATAAGTTACAAATTGGATGGCAGGGTCCATATACAGTTCTAGAGAAGGTGTCTAGAACAAATTATAAGATAGATAAGAAGGGGAAAGAAAAAATCTATCATGTGAATCTCCTGAAGAAATATTTGGAAAGAGAACATCAGGAAGAGACACACTTGTTGACCTTGTCCATCGCCATGGAGATGAAAAAGGAACCACTTTCATCATTTGAATATCCATTACACCCCTGTGAGACAGCAGCACAGGTGAAAATCAGTACACATTTAACGAAAACTCAGAAAGAGAGAGTGCAACAGGTTCTAAATAATCATGCAGAGGTGTTAACAGACCGACCAGGGCATACAAACCTATTGGAATATGATATGAAACTGATAGACCCCACACCTGTCTGTATGAAACCATATTCGATTCCGTTTGCTAAGGAGAAAGCTTTGAAGGAAGAGATAGACTATCTGTTGAAGGAAGGAATTATTTCGCACAGTGAATCTTCGTATAGTTCCGGTGTTGTACTCTTAAGGAAGCCCTCTGGAGAACATAGACTCTGTATAGATTACAGGAGACTGAATGCTATTACAGAAGGACAGGTGGATCCATTGCCGGATACAAATCAGCTGTTTGCCAGACTAAATAAAGCTAAATATTTCTCAAAAGTGGATCTGAGTAAAGGATACTATCAGATCCAGTAAAGCCTGAGGTTAGACCATACCTAGCTTTTAGTACCTCAGAAGGACACTATGAGTTTAATAGATTGCCATTTGGATTGAAGAATGCGCCTAGTGTCTTCTCTAGAATGATGAGAAAATTGTTGGATGTAAACATTTCGGAGGAACGTAATGAATCCCTGAGTTGCCTCTTTGATTGAGGATATTCCGAATGTTTCATACAGGATAATAAGAAGATTATGGGATCCACTACGAAAACTCTGCTATCACCAGGTATATGTTATCTCCTCATAACGTACATTTTGAGGGAAATATAATGTTCTCTGGACATGTCATTGCGCAGACTCAGAGAAGAGAAATGGTGAATACGGGTTGCGAAGCAGCATTAAGACAAGCACTCACACTTGCGGCTGTTCAGTAACATAACCGAAATATATTATTGGTTGTAGAAGTCTGAGGCAGATTTCATGAGTAGTGCCTACTCTGAATGGACCCAACTACATAAAACCATGATAGCACCACAGCAGAGTAAAGTCAAGTTGACTTACATTTATCTATGTGTATATAGAATAAAGGACTGACATGGGATGTCTGTTTTAAGAGGGGAGGTGTCGTGAAATATTCTAATCCACATATATAAATTATCAGGTAAATATAAAGCCTAACAAATAAATTCTAATAAAGAAAAGAGCAATGGTAAAATAACAGTGCTGTCACAAAGAATGTACTCGAAATCCCCTTTGTTTTATGCTTCGTCTGCAAATTGTAACGTTTCCACGTTAAATATAAAGCCACTGCATAAATACAAGCGTTTCCACAACACATTAAAACGGGTATTGCATTTCTAAGAAAAACATTGAGAGGCACACTGCGTAATGACCTAAATTAATCCTAACATTAATTATACTACGTTACCAAAACGAACGAACAGATGGACTCAAATAGAAAGAAGGAGAGGGCTGAAAATCAGGAACGCATGCAAAATTAAACACGTCTCGCTAACACAAACACAAGCGTCGCGCGATACACAATTACTACTATCACGCGTGTAAGGCCACATGCACTAACTTTTTTTCAGACGGACAGTGATAAAAACACTAACCTTCCCAGAGTTAGGTTTTAAAAAAACCTGGAAAACGCTTATTAGAAAAGATGACATTAGATGGGTTTACGTTTGAAAACATTACAGTACCCAGACAGCACATCTTCGAAACAGGAGGTAGAAGAAATTGCATATTTTGAACGCAGCCACGTAGCTCTTTTAAATTTGTATATTTGGGTTCCTTAGGGCTTGCTGACAAAGAATATGTAAAACGTTACGCAAATAGTCTAGGAATTGACAAGTTATAGCCAAAATAAAATGATGGTGCTGTCAGACAACACCCAAAATCAGAATCGCTCAGTGGTAGATTTTTCAAACCACCATTGTACGGGAAATGGGCCACAAGTTACATTTGAACTGATTGGCTGGAATGATATGTAAGGCTAAACACGATTAGTCGGACTATAAATGCTATCCTTGGTTGTTAGGGGAGACGTAGGAAGGTAAAATTTTTTCAAACACTTGTCGAAACGTGGCTCCATTGGCCAGACTCGCTGATATAATCACTTAGGAGCGTTAGTTCGAGACCACTAGTTCAAATAAGCTTGATAAAGCAACAGTGCGTTGAAGCCAGCTCATATTTTTGCTAAATAAAAGCCTGGAACATAAGCAGATGGGAATTTGTGCCAGTATTTGTGCCAGAATTCATTGCTAGTCAACGTATCTGTGTTTATTTCCATGAATTGTGGTAAGCTTGAAACATTCAGTATCTTTTAATGAAAATTGAATGTGAATTGTTAATTTATGCCTGTATATATGTGTAGTTCAGTAGCAAACATGATGTAAAGCCTATAATGCTCCAGCCTGAACAGAAGGTGTCGGAGGAAAGTAAAACGGCATGGAATGGCCAAACAGTACACTGACACCTAGATTATTGATTAGACAGAAATAATGCTGGAATTGCAGAGGCGTAGTAACCATTAGGGAGGGAAATACTGGTATAAAGTATATCAGATGAAGCTGACAGTTGGCCTAACGCTCTGAACTCAATGTTTGTGATGTATTGTGCTCAGTGTAGAACTAGAGTATCAATTAGTTATGAAGTAGAAGGTACATCCTTCTTGTTTTCAGGGACCGTGGTCTTGACGTTATTGAGCAGCACCTGGTCAGAGCTTTGCTGAATCCAGAGTCGGACAGCATACTCCTTGGTCCATTTAGCTATCAGTGAGGTGTCTCCAGAGCCAGGGGAGAAATCGAGCAGAGGAGTCTTTTCCTGCCGCCATCACGCAAGATAAGCTGATGTGGCCAGCTGAGCTCAACATTATGTACCCCCATCTTAAAATAACATTGTAACATAAACTTAAGAGGGGAAGTAAATTGTTTTAATACCAGGAACTGAGAACATCTCCAATACTAGTTCCCATAGAAACAAACTATTGAAGTCATGATGACAAATACCAACAGAGCTTGAACAAAACAAAACCAGTATTACCTCATATTAACACTACACACAACTGACACACATAGGATACCATTAATAATATATGTCACTACATGAATCATATTAATAAATTCTGTACATATAACTTGTAATTAAAATTGATTGTGATTCCTGGTTCCCTTTGTATTTGAATCAGGACACATATACATTCATGACAGCAATGAATACATATTGTTATTTGAAAAGTTATCAGTGACTCCTTTAAGATATCCTTTAGAGTGTTATATGTATGTGAGTTTCACAGTACAGATACCTTCACAGCTGATCTCAGTCAGTACACTAAGTCCCCTATAAATATTTATACATCCCACTTCACCACAATGTCAAGAAAGGTAGATTTATTACAAGCCAAAGAAATGAAGGGGTGGGGAGAGCTGAGGTAAAAAGCTTATTAAAAGAATAATAACAGAAGAATTAGGAAGTAGTCTCGGAACAAATCCAACATGAAGACATGCATATAAGCTGTTCAAAGCTCCAGTTAGAACATGCGGAATTTCTAGCGTATTCGAAATTCCATGCAATATGAAAATGTTTACACCACAACTAGAAACATGATATTTTAAGATAGAAGAACCTTACAGCGCAGAATTTCTACAAGACAATAATATAAAGCAGTTCATGATAAAATATATGGGGTATGAACAACGCAGAATTTCTACAAGACAATAATAAAATGCAGTTCATGCTTAAACGTATGGGGTATGAACAACGCACAATTTCTATAAGACAATAATATAAAGCAGTTCATGCTTAAACGTATGAGGTATGAACAACGCACAATTTCTACAAGACAATAATAAATAGCAGTTCATGCTTAAACGTATGGGGTATGAACAACGCACATTTTCTATAAGACAATAATAAATAACAGTTCATGCTAAAATGTATGGGGTATGAACAAAGCAGAATTCCAGTATTCGAATATTTACTGGCACACAAGTCAGCCATGATTGTAAAATACGTGTTTTTAATAGAAAAAAACAAACAAACAAAAAACTAGGGAACTGCCCTGCATATTAGAAACGTGTATAATAAGAATAAAAATTAATATACCACAGTTAGTAAAAGTATAATAAGACTGTAAAGGTATAATGAAGATCTAATAATATGATTGCTGCAATATAGACAAAGTTGAAAGGGGGGGGGGGGGGGGGGGAAACAGACAATAATATCAAAATAATAATACCAAAACAAAATAAACCAAAAAACAAGCGGAGCTTTCATTTCATCGAGAAATATATGGGGATCAAGAGAAATCACGTCCAACACGAAAATAAGAATTTTCAACTCAAATGTCAAGTCAGTCCTATTGTATGGCTGTGAAACAATTAGAACAACAGAAATAACAACCAAAAAGCTAGGCTTTCATAACTGGGCGCTTGCGTAGACAAGAAGCACTGAAGTGGAGCGACAAAGTCACCAATGTGGAACTGTTGGCAAGAACCAGATACATGTCAGAGGAACAAGAGGAGATGAAGACGCTGGCGATGGATACGACCTTGAGCTGATGTCATGGTACAGAAAGACTTGACATAAGTTTGTTGAATAGCTATGCTTCTTGATGAATTGAAGGGTGATGCTGATGATGATGTAATTTTCCGTTTTATTTTTTATCAGATGGTCGTCACGTGGTCTGGTAACGTCTATAAATAGTTTACCTAATATGCTTATCCGGTTAGTTCATACTTTAAGTACGCTAATGTTCCATGTCTTGTTCATAATTTTCTTTTCTGTCACCATTTGTCTTCTCCCTGTGCTTCCGTCTACCTCTGCCTCTCTTACCGTAGGGATTCCAGATAAAGGACTGCATTGTAATACTATCAAAAGGTTTTCTCAATGTCTGTCTTATCCAAAGCCAGTGTCTTCTTCTCGCCTCTTATTTTTCGTCTCTTTTCTACTTGCACCTGTCTGCCCCCATGTGATCGGTTCCACATCAGTGATCTTTTCTTACTATTACAAACCTTCTACTCTTCACAAGCATCCATTCATGCAAGTCTGTAGCTTCTTAGTTGAGATTTATATTGTTCTCCGTGTTCCAGAGCCATACCATAGGACCGAGAAGACTACACAGCTCGCTAAATATCACGATCAAGTTGGATGCCAAATATTTTATATCAAGGCACAGTGCCAGACACTGAGAGAGTGGGCTAACAGAAAAGAGAATTCATTGAAAAAAGGGCACATCTACCCTTAGCAGAACTGAACAGAAAATCGCCATGACAAATATGGCGACAATTAGTCAAGCACTCATCCACTGTAGTGACCGGAAGATGAAGAATTATCGAGCTGCTGATAATGACGCAATATTTAATTGGCTCTAGTATTTCTAATTTCCTGCTGATAGCTTTGGCATGACATATAATATATGACATGAATATAATATGGCTTCAAGATAAACAGTCATTAACCGCAACAAATAAAACTAGAACATTAGCCGTCTTTCAGAAAATAATTCTAAAACAAAGTTCATTAGTGTATTTCTGTTGTCTTCCCTAGTTCATACATTGGATGTTAGCTTTTCATTAGCATTATGAGCACTTTAATGAGAGAGATGGACAGAGAGAGTGCAGATAATGTAGAGAGAGCAGAGCGAGTGCAGGGAGAGAGAGAGAGAGAGAGAGTGCCTGAGCGAGCGGTACTGCTCATCTTTCATTGTCTCTGTGAACTACACGAGGCTAGTGTATATTGATATCACAGGCTTAACTCTGAGTGTCTGTTCCAGCAATGTTTACTTATAAACCGAACGAGCCACATTGATATTAAACCGGGTATTATTCCTGTATGTTTTGTTTTCACTGTCAGACCTGGAGATTAATATAAGCATTGACATAAAATGACTAACATCTTGAAAGAAATGCATAACAGAGCACCAAGATCAAAATAAATCAGGTCCAACTAAAAAATCTGAATCTTCGGTTCCAGTGTCAGGTTGATCCTGTTGTGTGGCTGTGGAACATGTGTGACAGCAAACACAGCGGGCAAGAAGCTACGGATTTTCGTGGAGCTGGTAACGGGGATTGGACGGGTGCCGGTGGGGCAGAAGGTAGATGGAGAACGCTGACGTTCTGTGGGTCACGCCGTGAGGAACCATAATGATAACATTACAGGGCATGCCTTGTTCTGGTGTCCACAGGTTAGGTCAGATGGACAGAGACGGGTGAGCACATCGGGAGGAGAGCTAGAAACAGACGTGAAGAGGATGATGACGACACGCGAACACCTTCAGCTAATGTACCGGACAGAATGACCTGGCATAAATCTGTTCAAGGCCTGTACTCCTTGGGGAGGTGACGGGTGATGACAATAATGACACCAGGTCACAATACGATCAGTGAATAGGAAACCGATAATCAACACGACCTTCAACGCATCACGTGTGAGAAAGTGATTAAACATACTGACATCAGTGATTTCCATTGACGGCTGGTATCATTTATTGTATTTATTGCAGGTTCTAGTTTTTTTTTTCTATCCTGTTTTGGTTCTTTTGACAGTGACGAAGAACTTGACGTCGCAACGTGGGTCATTTATCTGTCTTTTGTCCCAGGATCACATACCCAAAACGTTCATGGTATAAACAGTAGTAAAGGATCGAAGAATAAGAAGAAGCCTGGTTATGCTACTTAATAAACGTAGTCTAAGAGAAACTGAATCTCGAATACATTTTTGTATTGAAAGTATTACGTTAGAGTCAAAATATGTAGAATTTATACTGAATTTTATATAACTTTTATTTTAATAATATCTTATAGGATAGGGTGACCATACGTCCGGATCTGGCCGGATTTGTCCGGCGTTTCATGCATAAACAGTGCGTCTGGCCGGATTTATTTTTTTAATGTTACAAAATCTGGCTTTTTTTCTCGATTGACTAAATTATATGAAAGACGCTATTTTGAAAATTCCCCATTTAAATTTCACTTCAGGCGACTGAATTTCCCCAGAATCCAACAAACAATGTATCAACAATCCCGCAAGCTATCATGTTGTTGGATTGTTTATCAGTAATAGATTATAATCATATTTTAACTCAGTTTTACACATTTTCGAACTATTTGTTTATTGACACCTGTTATTTAAAAATGCACTTTGAATGATAAGATGATATGAGGTTTTAGTCATTTAAAACCTCGTTGTCTGTTGCAAATAACAACTGATTTTAACTTTTTAATATCGAATTAAACATTCATTAATGATATTATAAATTTATTATATGTCTACTCTAAGTGCCAAATAATAAAAAAACAAAATATTTTGCCTCATCTTGGCGAGGAGAGCTTCCTTCAGCTTAGACACATGTCTGTCGGTTATATCCTGCGCATGTCCAAACATAAAAGACCTTGTGGTTTGCATAAAAAAGTGTGTTCGCAGATAAATTGAAAATTAAACGTCCATTTTTTTCCAGATGTCGGCAAGATTTAGAAGCAGAATGTCTGGTGTGCAGAAGTGGCACATGTGTGTCAGTAGCAAATAAAGTGTCTGCTGATTAAAAATAAGAGAACACACACACATGCCCAATACACACATGAAAACATGAACGCCAAAAGAACGTACTTGTGTCTGAAAGTTCGCAATCAAAACTGACATTATTTACAAAAGAGACAAGCACGGAACCAAACAAGTAACTGCTACAGAAGGCCATGTCGCTTTTCATGCTGTGAAACATCACAATAATTTGAAATCAGTGGACTGTACTTTAAAATGTTTTCCATCATTCAGATTGTGTCAGCAAATTTGCATGCGCCAGAACCAGAACAACCGCTTGTATTATTTATGTGGCAATGTTTCTGAGTGTATTTAAAAAGTAATCAAGCGTTTTAAAAGACGATTTTTACCATTTTGATATATCAACAGCCACAAAATAAAGGTGATTTAATGACAGTATTGTTTGATGTGTAATAAATAAGCTTCATTGTCATTTATTATTTAAAATAAATATGTCCTACTTTCCCCTACTTTTTCATTATAGTGTCCTCCCTTGTCCTCCTTTCCACGACCAAAAAAGTGAACATTGTCCTCCTTTTGAGTTGAACGATATGTTCACCCCATTATAGGATGAAGCTGCAGATCGCACAAGTGACGATGATATTTACAGCGTCACATCAGATTGGGCAAAAAGAAGCTCTCACGGCAAGCAGACGAGAGGAGAAAGCGTCGAAAGGAAGACCAGGAAAATAAGAAGTTGATGACTGTTGCTTCAGGGGCACATTCCCATAAGTTATAACTGAAGGGGCTATTATTATTATTATTATCTTATAGAGAATAATGTCTTATAGTGAATATTGTCTTGATTAAATGGTGTCTTATAGAGAATGATGTCCCACAGAGAGTAATGCCTCATAGAGAGTAATATCTTATAGATAGTAACGTCTTTTAGAGAGTAATGTCTTATAGAGAAATATGTCTTAATAGAATGAGGACTTAAAAAGAATGACGTCTTCATAGAATAAAGTCTCATAAAGAGTAATATCTTATAGAGAATAATATGTTACGGAGAATGATGTCGTAATAGTGTGATGTCTTATAGAGACATATACGCTGGAAGCACATCACAGCCCTTTGACATACACAGTGGCTTTAAACAAGGCTGCCTCCTGGCTCTTCTTTACCTAGCTCTTGAAACATGCATTCAGAGATGAAACTGAAGGAATATGCCTAAACAGTAGGTCAGGTGGGCGACTGTTTAACCTCGTAAGGTTGAAGGCAAAAACAAAAATCAGAAGGGTCACTATACGAGACTTGTTATTTGCTGATGACGCTGCAGTCGTCATTCAAAGTCAACAGGAGCTTCAGAGCTTAATGAATCGCTTCATCCAAGCAAGCAAGGACTTTGGCCTCACAATAAGTCTAAAGAAAACAAATGTAATGAGTTAGGATGTGGATTTTGCACGTTGTCACTATCAATAACTATGAACTGGCATTGGTGCACCACTTCACATACCTGGGGTCTACCATTAATGACAAACTCTCTCTGGATACACAAATCGACAGCCGCATTGGCAATGCTGCAGCTACCCTAGACCGCCTCACAACGCGTGTTTGGGGAAACTGCAAGCTCACAACGAAGCGCAAAGCTGCAGTATATAATGTCTGCGTCACCAGCACACTTCAATATGGCGGCGAGACATGGACAACCTATGCTAAGCAAGAAAGGCTTAATACTTTCCATCTACGTTGTCTACGCCATATCCGATGCTTTAAGCATTAATTTAAAGGCATGCAACATTATAAAGTTACCATAACAGCATTCATTTACAGTATGCAAGCATAATAAAAAAAATGAGTAGGGTTGTTTTTTGTTTGTTTTTTTTTTTTTGAAACAAACAAGCTAGTAAATGGGGGAAAAAAAGTAGTGATAAAATAAAATAAATAAAACAATAAATAAAAATAAATAAATTCTGTATACCGACACTCACTCATGCGGTCAATCCGTCTACAATTAATCTGTATTTTTGGTATGCGGGTACATTCTCACGACTCACATTTCTAAAGTACAGTATTATGTGGGTACATTCACACATACATTACATTATATAATAATATTTTAAAGTGAATATAATAATGATATTACATGGATATAAAACAAATTATTCACACACAAAAATGAGCGGAAGAGGAAAAGAAATGTTGACCTATGGATGAGATGTTGACAGGCAAATACTGTTTCTATGGGGGTAGATAATCAGTGTTGAGGAAGTGTTTGAAAAGTGCTTTGTTAAAAGAATATTGTGTAGGTAGGCTTTTTAGGTGGTGTGGAAGGCTGTTCCATAAGTAGGCACCAGAGTAGGCTAGACTCTTTTTGAACAGGTCGATCCTAGGTTTGGGCAGACGTAACTGATGTAATCGTTGTCCCTCCCTTCTACTGGTTTGAAACAATGATCTTAGGTACGACGGGGCATTGTTAGATAGAATTGTGTGAGTCAGCTTGGCTTTGTTGTAGAGAAGACGTTTTTTTAGCGACAGTATTTTGGGTTCTTTTCCTGTCCTTGTGTGTGGTGTCGTGCGATTATCGGTGATCAGACGCACTGCTCTCTTTTGCAGGGAGTGCAGTCTCTTCGAGGTGGAAGCAGGGCAACAATCCCATAGTGTAGAGCAGTAATCTAGATGTGTCTGTATATGTGAGGTGTAGAACAATAGTCTAGTGTCTGCGTCTAAGAAGTGTTTTATTTTGGCTAGCTGGTACGTCTTTTGTGCTATGTGTTTGGTTAAATTCCGTACATGGGAGTTCCACGTTAAGTGCTGGTCAATCGTGATCCCCAGAACTTTGTGTTCTGTTACATGTTCAATTTGTATTGATTCCGCGTGTAGCTGTAGCGATCTTTTGGTGCAGCTTAGGAGTTTCTGTCTGGTGGTAATCAACATAGATTTCGTTTTTGTTGTGTTTACTGGCATACGATTCATATTACTCCATTTTGTTAGATTGTCTACATCGCTTTGAAGAGTCATTTCAAGTGCCACGCAGTCATTGTCACTAGTGTAGATAGTACAATCATCTGCAAAGAGGTCACAAGTTGAATATTTTAGATGTAGTGGCAGGTCGTTGATGAACATTGCGAAGAGTAGGGGCCCAAGAATAGAGCCCTGCGGTACTCCTGTAACTACCTTCGAGAAATCTGATGCCGAGTTGTTGTGAAGCACTAACTGTTGTCGATCTGCCAGGAATGATTTGATGATGTTTAGTGGATTAGAGCCTATTCTGAGGGTTTCCAACTTTTGAACCAAGATAGTGTGGTCAATCATGTCAAATGCTTTCTTGAAGTCGACAAAAACAGCACCACATAATTTTCCATCATTTATGTTCGACAGCCAGTTGTCTGCCATTTTGGTGAGCGCTGTGTGACAGGAATGTTTGGGTCTGAAACCTGACTGGCTATCAATGAGCAGTTTGTTTGTTGTTAAGTGTTGAAATGTGGTGTTGTAAATGTGTTTCTCTAGTGGTTTTGAAAGAGATGATAGAAGGGATATTGGTCTGTAGCTGTTGGGATCGCTATGTGAGCCAGATTTATAGAGGGGGTACACTTTGGCAGATTTAAATGCTGTGGGGAAGTAGTTGTGTGCAATACATTGGTTGTATACATAGGTTAAGGAGTCGCAAATGATGGGCGCAGCGTAACGTAGAATCTTATTGCTGATACCATCAAGCCCAGATGAATTGTTGTTTTTTAATGCCAAGATATATTTGAGAACTTCATGTACTGTTAGAAAAGGAATATGTCTTAGATCTGTTGTGGTGTGTTCAGTGTTGCAGAAGGCTGTCAATTTACTAATATCGCAGTCCATTGGCTTTAGTGTCGACTTGAGAAGGCTAATTTCTGTTTTGAAGTGGTTGCTAAAATGAGTTGCCGTGAGGGAGCAGCTTTTTGGTAAAGAGTTTAGTGACTTTGATTTGTGTGTTAGTGTTCTAATGGCTGCCCAGACTTCTTTGCTGTTTGCTTTGTCTTGAATCATCTTTCTGAAATGTAGTTTCTTTTCCTGACGAATGAGATATTGTACTTTGTTTCTAAGCATCCGATACCTGCTGAAATCTTTGAGCTTATGTGCTTCGTCCCGCTCTCTCATTGTTGATAGTATTTCGTTGGTTATCCATGGGGTCTTTCTGATGTTTTTGACCCGAACCTGCTTTATAGGAACATGTTTGTCGAATACGTTGTTGAAAGTTTGTGTCCAGTATGTTATGGCTTCTTCTGGATGCGGAAGTTGGTACACGTATGAGAGAGGGGATATTTGTAGGTCTTGTAGGAATAATTGAATGTTAAAGTTTTTGAAATTCCTGTAATGGACTGTGATGTGTTCCGTTTTAGGTGCTTTAAACCCCTTTCTCGTCCAGGTACAGCAAATAGGATAGTGGTCACTTAATGATGTCTGTGGGACTGTGCATTCTATAATGTTTTCTGGGCAGGTCGTATAGATATGATCAATTAGTGTAGATGATGAGTCTGTTACTCTCGTGGGTTGATTGATTAACTGTATGAGGTTGTATGAGATGGTGATATCATTCCACGTGTTGTTCGGTTTGTGAAGGTCAATATTGAAATCCCCCAGTAGAATAATTTCCTTCGAAGAAGCCCAAACGTTGTCCATCATTCGTGAGAATGTGTCAAACCATACAGCAGAAGAGCTAGGGTTTCGGTACAGGTAACCAATTAGAACGGGGGTCAGGTTGGGGAGTTTTATTTCCAGCCATAAACATTCAATGCCAGTATGTTCTAGATCATCACGGCGTCTGTACTGAAGAGATGTTGAGATGTATATGACTAGCCCTGTTTCATGTTGTCTGTTAGGATCCCTGCGAATGGTGGTGAATCCATTAATCCTAATTTCGTCATCTGTAATTTTGTCATTGAGACGGGTTTCAGAAAAACCAAATATGTGGAAGTTTTGTTGGAGGGAGGTGGAGACTTCAGAAAGCTTACCTAGCAGGTGGTAAATGTTTAAATGACCAATTTTAAGCCCTGATAGTTTAAGCCATGAATTAGTGGTATTGCCTATATTTTGATTAGAGTTTTTGCACTCGGACATGATAATAGTCAATAGGAAAGAAATAATGAGGGGAGTAGGAATGAGTAAGAAGCAATAAAATTGGTACACAATGGTTTATACAAAATTGTAGACAAGTAATAAAATATGCACTGCTAGAGTCCGTGGACACTGTTTACAGTATCTTAATCTCTGCAAAAAGTGTGGTTTTTATCTTAAAATACAGTCTGTTCCGAACAAAAAGGAATATTTTTACTTCAACCACAGTCAATGTAGAGAATTAATCCTCCCGGGACAGTTAAAGGTCCACGCTGTGACTTAGTTAGTTAGTTTTGTGAGGATTTCCTAATTTTCCTCAATATGAAAAAACGAAGGTGCAGATGTATAAAAGATGTAAAAGAGAATGGTGAGCGTAGGAATGAGAGGAATAAGCACAGAGATAATAATAATAAGAAAACAATAGTATTAATACGATAGAGTTATTACTAAATCGGAAACAAATTTAGATACGCCCTGCTCTGACGAACAGAAAGAAATGTTTAAACAGACAATGTAATAAAAAAAAAAAAAAAAAAAATTATTAACATCTAAAAGTGACAGTTAAAAGTTCTACGCTGATACTCAGCTATGTATCTTATCTCATGACAAATGTCACTAAAGTGCTTCCGAAGAGAACGCGTCAGGTCGAATGTTACACTGCAAACTTGTTTTAAAAAAAAAACAGTTTTAAGTTGCTTGGTTTTAATCTTGTTCTGTAGAGCCGTTTATAGACATCTGAAGAGCCTGCATTAATATTTCTGGACTATATTGAGTCAGTTGCCGTAAAACGGATGAATTGTGAGAATTCCGTTCTGTGCGGGTGGAGACGGGGTGAGAAAAAACTCCCATTTTCTTGCTGTAGTTCCTGCGTTGCGATTAAGTGAATGGGTGTTACTTGTAGTCCAATCTGTCCATCTGTCCAGTGGTGTCTGTTGTGCAGTTAGCAGCTGGCTGGACTGTTGTGTGGGTAGTGGCGGATACATTTGGTCATAAAGGTTAGCGTGGGAGGTGGGCTTAAATGTAGCTTTTCTAGATACTTGCTTGTCAGCTGAGGACGGTGATTGATGGTTATGAGCTGTTGCCTGGGTTTACTAAGTTAAGTGTATAATTTGTGTCCCTGGTGAATGAATGTGTGTGTTTCTGGTGTGTCCTCTGAGGAAACTTTAAATTTTTGGCTAGGTAGCTGGTCCCTAGTTTAGAAGTGTGTACCTGATCTCTGTATAGCAGTTTTTTTGGCGCACCTGACTTAGATGTGAAAAAGGGTGTGTTGTTTATGAAAGACGTGTTATGCTTTGAACAAAAAGTGTAAAGCACCTTGTTGTTGATATCCACAGTTTGGCGTGCTTTACCATAGCTGGGTGGAATAATTGACGAAATATATGTGGATGTGTTGGGAAATTTTTGTTTTATGGTGTCAATCATTCTGGAGGTGTCTGATAGGTTAAGAGTGTGTCCATTTGTGCTGTCGTTTATCCCTACGTGTATTGTTGTTTTCTTTATGTTGGTGTTTGTGTTGAGACGGCTTATTTCATTGATAACTCCTACTATTCCGGCTCCAGGTAATGGTATAACAGTGACTAGTTCCCCTGGTGTTGTTGACATTCGATCGCTGTGAATGCCATTTAGCAATGAGTCTCCAATAATAATGTTGGTTGTGTTGTGAGGAATGTGACGATTAGGATGTGGCTGTGGTCGAGTACGACGGCGTTGTTGGTGCCATTGCTCGTTGTCTTGCAGTAGGTGGTCAGCAGAATCTTGTGTCAAGTGACATTGGAGTTTACGTGCCCTGTCATCTTCTTCTGATGTTGCTGTTTCGGAATCTGCTTGTGTAGATAGGATTGATGGATTTCCAAATCGATTGCTAATTTTTACTTCAATTGGGAATGTTTTATTTGGTCCTAACCTTCTTCCTACACTGCTGCTAATGTCCTTTTGGCTTTTATTATTATGATGCTGTCCTGGGCATGCTTTGTTTTGAGGAATGAGTGTTGGAGAAGGGGTGGGTAAGTTAAGTGGTGTAACTGGAGATTCATGATGAATTGCTTCTCGTGGGCTGTCAATCACCTCCCCATTTTCTTTTTTCTTATTACTTGAAAAAGGTTGGTGGTTTAGGTGATGAACCAACCTTGTGTTTTCTCTGCGGAGAGTCATAACTTCATGTCTCAGTGTTTCAAGCTCTGTTTTCAGTGAGCTTTCTATATCCTGCTTGAATTTTTCAATGACGTTTTTCAGAGAACTTTCAATTATAGTTTCCAGCTCCTGACAGAAGTGTTTCTCTGTTCGTTGGCTTAGTTGTTCCATAACACACTCATTTGCTAATAGATATTTTGTGGAGCATGAGTAGACATCTGCGCTATTGACAGGCACTTTTGTTTGGAAAGTAGCTGTATCTGGGAGGCATGATGGGCTGGTCTCGTTCATATTGGATGGGTTATCTGAAGAATTGGGGAATACATCACTCAAAGTGTGGTTTACACTGACTTGGAAAGTAGCTGTATCTGGGAGGCAGGATGGGTTGGTCTCGTTCATATTGGGTGGGTTATCTGAAGAAGTGATGAATGCATTTTTCAAAATGTGGTTTACGCTGACTTCAGTGGGTTGGTTGATGTGAACTTCTAGATAATTTATTGTGGGCTTTTGAGCTGTCGGTCCATTAGAGGTGGGTCCTGTTGGATCAAATATGGGTGGTGTTGGATCGAAAGTGGGTGTTATTGGATCACACGTTGGTGGTGTTAGATCAGGGGTAAAGGTGGGTCCTGTTGGATCAAATATGGGTGGTGTTGGATCACAGGTTGGTGGTATTAGATCAGGGGTAAAGGTGGGTCCTGTTGGATCAAATATGGGTGGTGTTGGATCAAAAGTGGGTGGTGTTGGATCACAGGTTAGTGGTGTTAGATCAGGGGTAAAGGTGGGTCCTGATGGATCAAATATGGGTGGTGTTGGATCGAAAGTGGGTGGTGTTGGATCACAGGTTGGTGGTGGTAGATCAGGGGTAGGAGGACTGGCTTCAATGGTTAGCTGAGATTTTGCGTTGGTAGACTCGTCTCCTATCATTGTTGGAGAAGAAGTAGGATCAGTTTCAATCATGGTTTTATTGCAAGAGAGACATGAGGGCACTGGACATAAATCCAGCAAAATGGGAGGATGAAGCTGCCGATCGCACTAAGTGGCTGTGCTATCTACGGCGCCATCTCAGATTTGGCGATAAGAACTCTCACAGGAAGCAGAAGAGAGGAGAATTTGTCGAAAGGAACAACAGGAAAATAAGCAGCTGAGAGCTGTCATCTCAGGGGCGCATTCCCATAGTCAGTTGTGACTGAAGGGGCAATTATTATTATTATTATAGAGAATGTTTTGTAATAGTACGATGTCTTACATCAGTGATTTTCAACCTTTTAAAGCTCACGGTATACTGAACAAGGTGTTAAAATTGTCATCAGTTTTTTAGGAGATATTTTATCATTTAAAAAAAAAAAACAAAAAAAAGTATGAAGATTGTGTTTAAACGTTCAATAGCTAAAATTCTAATCAATGAGCTTTTTTTTAAAGATAATATTCATCTGGATTTAAAAAAGAACATATTCATATTTGTTATTATTCAAATTATTGAAATGAGATATCTTTGAAAAAGACGTCATTTATTTTTTTTTAAATCCTATGACCTTAAAAAAAAGTGTCCCCTTCCTCTTCTCTTGTTTTTTTAAACTAAAATTTGTCCCTGTCTATTAAGCCCTAAAAATAAAAATCAACTAAATTCAGAAATAACAAAATAACTAAAACGACAAAGAGATAACAAGGAAAACTACGGGAAATGTTCTCAGTAGATGTGTATTTAGTGACCTCCCTTTGTAAAAATGTCTCGGCCATGTTCGAATAGCCAATGGCTCACTTTCATTACAAGGGGAGGTCACTACAACGCACTGTGGCTTAACAAGGGTGAGATGCGGGGCTGCAAAAGTACATCGCAGAGTTACATTGGGAGCTGGAACAACATGGATGGGATGTTCTTTTAATTTTACTATAATAACTTTTTTATTTATTTATTTTTTTTAAATGAAACTGTTACTATTTTCATTCTTATTGGCCTTTTATGATTCTAAAATTTACCTGGATGATTTTTTTTTTATTAATAAATTTTTTCCTCGTTATTTTTTCAACCTTCTCCCCAAACTCTAGCGGCACACCTGCGGACCCTTCGCGGCACACCGGTTGAAAATCGCTGTCTTGAAAAGTATGATGGCTTATAGAAAATGATGTTTTAATGGAACGATGACTTACAGAGAATGATCTTTTAATAGAATAATGTCTTAGAGAGAATGTGTAATAGTATATAGAGCAGACATTCACAACCAGTGTTTATTGAAGGTCCTAAAGGTTAGGTCTCCAAATCTGGATTTCTCCTTTTTACGACAAAACAGCACGAGTAATACAACTCTAGACGCTGTGTACCAAAATATACCATGAATGGAAAAACCTACCATCACTCAACAACGGTTGAGAATCTCGGTACACAGAACGTTGTCTTAAAAGATAGCTGACTTACAGTAGTGGTCGGCAGCTAACATCACCATGATCACTATTTCCTCTTGCATGGAGAACGAACGAACGAACGAACGAAATCTTTATTTCATCAGGGTAAAGAAATAGGCATAATTGCCTTTTTACATTTCTGCCCTGCAATACAATTTTCAGCGTTTTACAAATTAAAATTAAAATATTAACAACTTCAGACAGGATTAATTAATATTATCATCACAATCAGAAACTGAGCATACACAAGTACATTTACTCATAGTCATTCACGCACATAGAGAGAGGGATAGAGAGAGAGAGAGAGAGAGAGAGAGAGAGAGAGAGAGAGAGAGAGAGAGAGAGAGAGAGAGAGAGAGAGAGAGAGAGACAGGTCAAGCAATAAAGCTACTTAATATAAAAAATATTCAACTTAAAATGAAAATATTACAATGACAGTTAAATGCTCGTGGAAACGTTGAAATAACTGAAACAGAATTGTCGTTAAATGAGTGTACAAGATTTCATGACATGTGAATGCAGATTCTTTTGAATGAGCTGTAATTATCAGTTTTGACAGACTTGGGTAGGGAATTCCATGCTAAACCACCTGCATAACTAAAACAACTTCGGAAGAGGTCAGTTCGAGGTTTTGCAAGGTCCAAAAGTAGGTCGCCTCATATAAAATATGAGCAGTATTTATAGCGAAAGAACATTTGCAAGTATGAAAGCGTTCTGCCGAATGAGCACGGAGCATGGAACCACAATTGCAACTAATCTCCTTGCAATTTGTTTTGCATGATGAGATTGCCAGTCCCATCCACAGTCACCCTAGCACGGATTTTAGTTGTATTCTTTCTTTGTCTTCTTAGAGACCCCCCTGGGAACTACACGAGCGATCGACAGCTATATCTAAAGCTTGGTGCATCGTCGTCACCCCGGCCTGCAGGAACTACTAGTTATACTGCTTGGGGGGGGGGGGGGGGGGGGAAGCTAACGAAAATCCACGTTGTTTTATTTATATACAAGGCAAACTGGATAAATCCAGAGAATATATTTCTAATCCTAGCTAGTTTAATTAATTGTTGAATTGGTACTTGTTATTATTAATCTTCACCCCCAGAAAACTCAAAATTGCCACTGCTGGGATAATTTATACCTAGTTACTGACCAAGGTCTTACAGAGAATGTTTTGCTGAGAAAGCGTTTTATGAATAGATTGATATTTTACAACGGATGATGTGCCGATAGGCTGACAGCCCAAATATCAGTCTGACAAAATCAACAGCTTAATAAATAAAAAAATGTGTCATTACAATCTATGACGCTAGAACCTTCTATCCTCTGTGTTTACACAACAGTTATATAAATGCACCTAGTTCCTGATAGTCTCATAGAAAATATTTTCCTTCTGCCAAAATCATTTCCCTTAATTCAGGACCTTTGAACGACCTGCTTTTACAAATTGAATCATCGCGTTAGAGCAACGGCGAATCAACAAACTCGCCATCTCATTTTTGTGCAAACGAACGCAGTCATTGATTGCACAATACTCACAGAGGCTATAATCAATCATTCATTTGATCATTTCTGTCTAATTATTAAGAAATACATTTGGGAGCTGAATACAAACAGCAAACACTTGAGCTGCTAATCAGGCCTCATTAAACATTCTTTTCATTTAAAAAAAAAAAACCAAACTCACGATGTTAAACTCATTAGAGCGGCCTGTCATCTAATTTGTTGATGGATATGATTATACGATTAATTGGCGATGTTGTGTTAATTTTATATTATGATGGCACTGTGACCCGTACTCTGGATGCTAGGAGGTAATAAGATTTGACTAATTATTTCAAGCAACTGGAGCATTTCCAATACTCAATTCATATAAATGTATTCGATTACTCTGCGAAGGAATTTAAAAAGTTTCCTGCAAGCGTGTCCGCGCAATGTGAGGTTCACTCGAGAGTTGTTCAAGTGATGGGCAATGTTCATAGACACGAAACAGTTGTGGTTTTAAATTCAGATTTCTGAGTAACTAAACATCGTCTATTTTTGATACTATAGCAGGTTTGTTTGAAACATAAAGTAAATCCAGCCTACACATATGATGTTTAGTTTTAACTACTACAACAGAAATAAGTCCAGTCTACAAATGTGATGTTTAGTTTTAGTAAATAAATATTAAACAAACATAAAGGTATGTTTTCAGGCACTCGTAAGAAATAAGTTCAGTCTACAAATGTGATGTTTAGTTTTAACTATTACAACAGAAATAAGTTTAGTCTACAAATATGATGGTTAGTTTTAGCTGTAACTCCGCCTAGGCCGGTCCCAAGCCCGGCTAAAAAAGGAGGAGGGCGGCCTACATGGAGGCCGCAAGGAGGCAGCCCCTCCACCGTGCAAAGGCACAACAGGCCAATCACCTGTTTGCTTTAAATCATGATTACGCAAACTACAAGAGAGAAAACCGGACTGATTCTAAAGGTGACGAACTGGAACGGACTACGTACTACGACTTATGGAACTTGGAACACAAGAAGTATAAATGAGACAGAAGAGAAGCTCGTGGAAAAGATGAGGAAAGCAAAACTAGAAATCCTGGCTATAACGGAAACAAAGAAAAAGGGACAAGGAGTCATGGATCTCGATGGCAACACGCTGCTCTACAGTGGTATACCCACATCTGAAAGAGCTAAAGGGGGCGTGGGTTGCATTGTGGCCAAAAACCAAAAAGATAGTATCAAGGGATGGAACTTTGTCTCGGAGCGCATTATGGTTGTAAAACTAAAAGGAGAAACCATAGTCAACCTGGTCATAGTGTATGGGTCAAATAAGGATGACAGAGCAGAGGTCAAGGAGGAATTCTTCGAGCTGCTTCAAAGTACAGTGGATGACTGCCTAGATGAAATTATCATGCTCGGAGATTTCAATGCCAGAGTTGGAAATGACCATGCTAGATGGGGTAGAGTTATTGGAAGATATGGAGAAGATGCTCTCAATGGCAATGGAAAACGACTCCTTAGATTCTGCAGTGAGCAGAATCTGATCATTACAAACACAAAGTTCCCACATAAGCGCATACATGCATCCACTAGATGTGAACCAACAAAGAATGAGTAGTCAGTGATCGACTATGCCATTGTTAGGAGGACCTCATTCAGATATGTCCGGGATGCTAGAGTCTGGAGGGGGCCAGAGATTGGAAGTGATCACTACCTGCTTACAATCAAAAGAACAACTGAAAGAGTTGCTCAGCCTAGGAACTGCCCAACATCACGCAAGAAATCACGTAAACGAACAGGAGAAATGAGCATTAAGACCTACAAGCTGAGAGAGCCAGAAATTAAGACCAGATATCAGGGGCTTATTGCTACAGCGGGGAGAACAACCTGATGACTTGGAAACCCTCTGGCTTAAATTCAAGGACATCATAAAGACGGCTGCTGCAGAAGCATGTTGTGAAGTCCGACTTGGGAACAAGAGAAAGAGGACACCTTGGTGGACAGAGGAAGTCAAAGAGAAAATAAGAGAGAAGAAAATGGCATGGAAACAATACTTAGGAGCTAAAAACACAGCAGGACAAATCGAGAAATATAGAGAATATGTGATACTCAGAACAGAAGCAAAGAACAAGGTGCTAGCAGCAAAACAGAAGTCCTGGGAAGAATTTGGAGAAAAGCTGGAAAAAGATGCGCAAGAAAACCAGAAATTGTTCTATAAGACCCTAAAGAACACGAGGAAGGAAAAACAATGCCCTCTCAAATTTATAAAGGACAAGCAAGGCAAATTGCTTACTGCCCCGAAGGAAGTATTGGAAAGATGGAAAGAATATTTCTCAGAACTCCTTGATGGTGAGCAAGGTCAAGCATCAGAAATGAAAACCACTAGCACAGAAGAGGAAACCAATGGTGATGAAGATGACATAAAGATGGAAGAACTGAAGGCAGCACTGGAGAAAATCAAGATGGGCAAAGCAGCAGGGCATGATGGTATAACACCAGAAATGGTTAAGTACATGGGAGCAT
Organism: Oreohelix idahoensis; assembly: GCA_024509875.1. Classification (NCBI taxonomy): domain Eukaryota; kingdom Metazoa; phylum Mollusca; class Gastropoda; order Stylommatophora; family Oreohelicidae; genus Oreohelix; species Oreohelix idahoensis. The sequence goes on along the minus strand of JAMPIV010020870.1, from coordinate 142,180 downwards.
CAGGCGACCTATTACTCTTAAGGGTCCTACAGGCAGCGTGGTGCAACAAGGCCATACCAAAGGATTGGGAGATTGCCATCATAACACCAATTTTCAAAAAGGGTGACAATCGACAATGTGGAAACCATAGAGACATATTCCTTCTCAGTGTCCATGGTAAAATCTACTCTAGAATCCTAGAGCAGAGACTCCGACGCCTAGCTGAGCCACAATTGGATGAGTTCCAGTGCGGATTCCGAGCTAACCGAAGTACTCAAGACCTAATCTTCACACTCAGACAGCTGAGTAAAAAGGCCCTTGAGTATAAGAGTGAGATCCATCTTTGTTTCATAGATCTGGAAAAGGCGTTTGACAGGGTCCCGTGGAGCAAACTTTGGGACTGTTTGGCAAGGAAGTACATTCCAGCACCTCTGATTCATGCTATACAGAGCTTCTACAAGTCTTGCAGAAATTATGTGAGGACAGCAAACCATAAGTCAGAAGAGTTCAGGATCATTACTGGTGTAAGACAAGGTGATATCCTGTCACATTATCTTTTCATACTCCTCATGGGATGATGTCATCAAGGCATGTAAGGAGAGTACAAGAAAGTATTCAGTGGGGTACTGGAAGAAGAGACAGGTCTGTATTTCAGAGCTGGCATTTGCTGATGATGTTGCCCTGATTGCTAAATCAGAGGCACATCTGCAATCCAACCTGCAAGTCTGAAAGGAAGAGCTGGAGAAAAGATGGATGATCATAAGCAGCTCTAAAACAAAATCCACGGTGATCTCACGAGAAGAAAGAAGACATCAGATTAAGCTGGTCTTGGAGCATGTCGACCACGTTAAATACCTCGGAGCTATTATAGACCGAAAGGGAGGCATCAAAGAAGAGTTGGCCACTCGAAAAGCAGCAGCTGGGAGACTTTTTCAAGTCATAAATCGAGGATTCATCAGCAAGAGAGAGGTTGGTAAGAAAACGAAGATGGCTGTATACCGCTCCATCTATGTCCCAGTATTGACATATGGATGCGAGTCATGGGCAATGACTACAACCCACAAAAGCCAGATTCAAACCTCAGAAATGAGGTATCTGAGGAAGGTGGTTGAAGTAACAAAAAGAGACATGGTCCGCAACCAGACAATACGTCAAGGCCTAAAATCCCACCCCCTGCAGACCCAAGTAGAACAGTCCCAACTAAGATGGTTTGGCCATGTCTGCAGAATGGGAGAAGATCGGCTACCACGACAAGCATTGGAAACAAAGAGCCAGGGATCCAGACCCCCAGGACGACCCAGAGTCCGCTGGGATGACATTAGACAATCTTTGAAGGACCGAGGACTAGAAAGCAACCAGGCCAGGAGGAAGACAGCTAATAGGATAGTCTGTCGCTCTCTCTTCCAAACCTCTACACCTCACGGTAGAAGGGGAACGACTAAGTAAGTAAGTAAGTCGTTTTAACTATTAAAACAGAAATAATTCCAGTCTACAAATGTGATGTTTAGTTTTAACAACTACATCAGAACTAAGTTCAGTCTATAAATATGATGTTTAGTTTTTAACAACTAGAACAGAAATAAGTTCAGCCTACAAATATGGTCTATAGTTTTAAATCCTACAACGGAAGTTACTTCAGTCTACACTGCGCTGGGGACCAGGATCAAACCCGGGCGAGGACATTTGAAGATTTTCGTCGACCGGGATTTGGACTGGATTAACTCGAGCCCTGGCGAGGACATTTAAAAAGGTGTTGTCGACCAGGGAATGGCGGCTCCTGAGCCGACCCAGCTCTAATGGGTACCTCCGAAATCGGCGAGTATCTGCCTGAATGGCGAGGGACACCTGTCTGTGTGCAAGAAAAAAGGGATACTCACGTAAAATCAGTCTCAAGTTAGACATAATAACCTGAGATTTCGCCTCGAGTAATAGCGGGCGTACGAAAAAAAGTCTACAGATATACTCTTTAGTTTTAATTACAACAGAAATAAATTCAGTCTACAAATATAATCTTTAGTTTGAATTACTAAAAGAAAAAATCAGTCCAGTGTACAAATATAATCCTTAGTTTTAATTACTAAAATCATAAATCAGTCCAGTGTACAAATATAATCTTTAGTTTTAAGTATTATACAGAAACACAAAGTGCAGCCTTTTGGGTTTTTAGGTATTGCCAGCCTAAACTAAAATGGGATATTAATTATGACTAATAAGTTCTTATGTATAAGACACTTACTGTACTTGTAGACCACGTCGGTTTTCTGTTATAAACAAAAATGGCGAAAGGCTCTAAGATTCACATCTTAGAGGTACTGGTGGTCCTTAATGCTTTCAAACAAACTGTCATGGAAGCAGTGGACGATAAGAGCACTTCCGCAGTCAAACTGATTACCAGTGCCACAACTCAAGATTCGTTGGCTGTGAAAATCAGATCTGAAGAAGCGAATATTTGGATGATCAACAGGACTCGGGCATCGCGTTTTAATCAGACTTTAGATTTAACTGAAGCAGACGTGATTACATACACGGACTTGCACACAACTTCGACATTGTTACCCTTAGACGAAAACTACGATTCTGACGCTCCGCGTTGGAAGGTTTATACCTGGAACAAATCAGCGATGTCTCCGAAATTATTTCAACAGAGCTACTGTAACCTCTGGTGTGACAATGCCCAAAATATAAGCACTAACGATATACGTGAGAAGTGTCCGGAAATCAAATGTTTTCCGTGCGACTGCGCGAGGCCGCAATGTGAAATCTACAATATATGTTGCCCGGATATTTCTGAGCTCTTTTTCCCAGCCGAGACAACTCATGTTGTTTCACAGGATGCAACAATAAATACAACAGTAAACTGTCCATTCCATAACACGTTCCAGCCAAACTTGAACGATCTTGCTGCAACTTCTGACATTCAAAATATCACTGAACGTGGCTATAAAAAATATTCTGCAGCCAAATTATGGCCTACGTTAGAATGTGATAAAGATTCATACGATAAGTCATTCGTGTATATACGGTCGTGTTCTCCAGACGTACAGGTTTCAGAGAAAGTCATCTCGTTGTGTGAGCTAGATGTGACAGGAGACGAAATCAGTTTTGATTCCATCACTCGAGTTGTAGATATTCATACAAACGTTGTCTATTACAACAAATATTGCGCCATCTGTAACGGAGTGAATGAGGTTGGTATATTATACAGTCTGTTTTTTGTTCTTTGTTCCAGCTTTCAAGACTACACACACACTTATTTTTTAAAAGAACAAATAAAGAAAGAAAAATAAACTGTCATAAATGTTGTCAAAGTTGATGCTGCATGGGCATGAGCTTGATCTCCACATAACTTGTCTGACAACCAACTCCAGATCCTGGCCTTTATGTGTGGCTCAATTTGAGTCCGGCAGAACTGTTTTAACTGATAGCAGAAGGGGCGAAGGCGAGCCACTGGCGCCTTAAAACCAGCAGCTTCGGGCAGATATGGCTCGTGATTCTTGGCTGGTAGCCTGTATAAGATACAACTCTGATTTCAAACCTTCGTCAGGATATAGTAAAATTGTCTGAACTGAAAGAGGAAAATGAAATTATGCTAGTTAAATTGTCGGAACTAAAAGAGGAAAATCAAATAATACTAAAAAGAATAGAAAGTGAAAGGCAAGAGCTAAAAATAGACAGAGAAGGAACAATCATAACAGCTGAAAATAGGAAAGTGAACCAAAAGAGCATAATACAACAGGAAAACAAAAATAACATAGAAGAATCTATCAAAGAACAAGTTGAGGAACAAGTTTTACCATTCTTAGTGAAAAAAGTTTTGGACAAAATAACAAGCCTGAATGTGGAATTCCTTGAGAACATGGTAGATAATGGGCCCATGAGTAAAGGAAATACAGAATAAGAGCAAATTTGATAGTTTAACCTAAAAATAAAAGGGATACTAGATGATATTAAAGTTCAACTTAGAAGGATTTAGAATTATACAGTGGAATTGTAGGGGTATCAAAAAGAATTTTGCAACCCTACTTGCAGAGACAGGAGGAACTAACACTATATATGCTCTTCAAGAGGCACTTTTAAACCAAAATAGTAGATATAGTTGTAAGGGCTTTAACATACTTATGCACGATAGGAAAGAAGGTAGAGGAGGGGATGTCGCAGTCTTAGTTAACAAAACATTTAAAATTATAGACTGGGAAGTATTTGATACAACCAACATAGAAGGTATCCAGGTCACTATAGCAGTTGAACCAAACAATCTAACAATTTTAAATGTATACGCTAAAAATTGTACAATTAAAGATGAAGAAATATTCGCCATAAGCACCAGACTAGGCCCCAAAATAGTCATAGTAGGCGATTTTAATTGCCATCATTATGCTTGGGGTGGACATGCAGACAATGCAGGAAAGCGCCTACTTGACTTTATAGAAAACAATGACCTGCTAATACTAAATGATGGAACTGCAACTAGAATTAATCCACAAGCTAACGGGGCAGACTCAGCAATAGACATAAGTATAGCAACTAACAACCTAGCGAATGTAAATTGGGAAGATGTTACAAGACACAAACTCAGATCATCTGCCCATTGTAATAACCATGCATGAAAACGTCATTCCAAACCCAGGACCAGAGAAACCGGCTTTCAACTATAAAAAAGCAAACTGGGAAGCCTTCCAATCAGAGCTGGAGGTTATGGAATATAAAGACATGGAATCAGATCATACTGACTTGTGGGCAGAAACACTGACCAATGAAATTCTTAAAATAGCAATAAAATATATACCAAATAAAAATATGCCACTGCACCTAAAACCAATAAATAACATTAATAAGAAAAAAAAAACTCAGTGGAATAAAGAACCAGTTGCCTGATGGAATAAAAGCTGTGCAGAAATTCATGAGAGAAGAAAAAGGGCCTTACAAAAATATAGAAATAACAGAACAGAAGAAAACTGTGATGAGTATAAACGTATTAGGAATGAATCAATAGGAAACTTACTTACTTACTTAGTCGTTCCCCTTCTACCGTGAGGTGTAGAGGTTTGGAAGAGAGAGCGCCAGACTATCCTATCGGCTGTCTTCCTCCTGGTCTGGTTCCATTCTAGTCCTCGATCCTTCAAAGATTGTCTAATGTTGTCCTCCCAGCGGACTCTGGGTCGTCCTCGGGGTCTGGATCCTTGGCTCTTTGTTTCCCATGCTTGTCGTGGTATCCGATCTTCTCCCATTCTGCAGACATGGCCAAACCATCTTAATTGGGACTGTTCTACTTGGGTCTGCAGGGGGTAGGATTTAAGGCCTTGGCGTATCGTCTGGTTGCGTACCATGTCTCTTCTTGTTACTTCAACCACCTTCCTCAGATACCTCATTTCTGAGGTTTGGATCTGGCTTTTATGGGTTGTAGTCATTGCCCATGACTCGCATCCGTATGTCAAGACTGGGACATAGGTGGAGCGGTATACAGCCATCTTCGTTTTCTTACCAACCTCTCTCTTGCTGAGGAATCCTCGATTTATGGCCTGAAAAAGTCTCCCAGCTGCTGCTTTTCGAGTGGCCAACTCTTCTTTGATGCCTCCCTTTCGGTCTATAATAGCTCCGAGGTATTTAAAGTGGTCGACCTGCTCCAGGACCTGTTCTCCCAGCTTAATCTGATGTTTTCTTTCTTCTTGTGATATCACCATGGATTTTGTTTAAGAGCTGCTTATGACCATCCCTCTCTTCTCCAGCTCTTCCTTCCAGACTTGCAGGTTGGATTGGAGATGTGCCTCTGATTTAGAAATCAGGGCGACATCATCAGCAAATGCCAGCTCCGAAATATAGACCTGTCTCATCTTCCAGTACCCCACTGAATACTTTCTTGTTCTCTCCTTACATGCCTTGATGACATCGTCCATAAGGAGTATGAAAAGGTAAGGTGACAGGATATCACCTTGTCTTACACCAGTGGTGGTCCTGAACTCTTCCGACTTATGGTTTGCTGTCCTCACATAATTTCTGCAAGACTTGTAGAAGCTCTGTATAGCATGAATCAGAGGTGCTGGAATATTCTTCCTTGCCAAACAGTCCCAAAGTTTGCTCCAGGGGACCCTGTCAAACGCCTTTTCCAGATCTATGAAACAAAGATGCATCTCACTCTTATACTCAAGGGCCTTTTCACTCAGCTGTCTGAGTGTGAAGATTAGGTCTTGAGTACTTCGGTTTGCTCGGAATCCGCACTGGACCTCATCCAATTGTGGCTCAGCTAGGCGTCGGAGTCTCTGCTCTAGGATTCTAGAGTAGATTTTACCCGGGACACTGAGAAGGGATATGCCTCTATGGTTTGAACACTGTCGATTGTCACCCATTTTGAAAATTGGTGTTATGATGGCAATCTCCCAATCCTTTGGTATGGTCTTGTTGTACCACGCTGCCTGTAGGACCCTTAAGAGAAATAGGTCGCCTGATGCTCCCATGAACTTAACCATTTCTGTTGTTATACCATCATGCCCTGCTGCTTTGCCCATCTTGATTTTCTCCAGTGCTGCCTTCAGTTCTTCCATCTTTATGCCATCTTCACCATCATTGGTTTTCTCTTCTGTGCTAGTGTTTATCATTTCTGATGCTTCTCCATGCTCACCATCCAGGAGTTCTGAGAAATATTCTTTCCATCTTTCCATTACTTCCTTCGGGGCAGTAAGCAATTTGCCTTGCTTGTCCTTTATAAATTTGAGAGGGCATTGTTTTTCCTTCCTCATGTTCTTTAGGGTGTTATAGAACAATTTCTGGTTTTCTTGTGCATCTTTTTCTAGCTTTTCTCCAAATTCTTCCCAGGACTTCTGTTTTGCTGCTAGCACTTTGTTCTTTGCTTCTGTTCTGAGTGGCACATATTCTCTATATTTTTCCATTTGTCCTGTTGTGTTTTTAGCTCCTAAGTATTGTTTCCATGCCATTTTCTTCTCTCTTATTTTCTCTTTGACTTCCTCTGTCCACCAAGGTGTCCTCTTTCTCTTGTTCCCAAATCGGACTTCACCGCATGCTTCTGCAGCAGCTGTCTTTATGATATCCTTGAATTTAATCCAGAGGGTTTCCAAGTCATCAGGTCGTTCTTCTGAGTTGCTCACCGCTGCAGCAATAAGCCCCTGATATCTGGTCTTAATTTCTGGCTCTCTCAGCTTGTAGGTCCTAATGCTCATTTCTCCTGCTCGTTTACTTGGTTTCTTGCGTGATGTTGGGCAGTTCCTAGGCTGAGCAACTCTTTCAGTTGTTCTTTTGATTGTTAGCAGGTAGTGATCACTTCCAATCTCTGGCCCCCTCCAGACTCTAGCATCTCGGACATATTTGAATGAGCTTCTCCGAACAATGGCATAGTCGATCACTGACTTCTCATTCTTTGTTGGTTCATATCTAATGTATGCATGTATGCGCTTATGGGGGAACTTTGTGTTTGTAATGATCAGATTCTGCTCACTGCAGAATCTCAGCAGTCGCTTTCCATTGTCATTGAGAATATCTTCTCCATATCTTCCGATAACTCCACCCCATCTAGCATGATCATTTTCAACTCTGGCATTAAAATCTCCGAGCATGATAACTTCATCTAGGCAGTCATCCACTGTCCTTTGAAGCAGCTCGAAGAATTCCTCCTTGACCTCTGCTCTCTCATCCTCATTTGGCCCATACACTATGACCAGGTTGACTATGGTTTCTCCTTTTAGTTTAACAACCATAATGCGCTCCAAGACAAAGTTCCATCCCTTGATACTATCTTTTTGATTTTGGGCCACAATGCAACCCACGCCCCCTTTAGCTCTTTCAGACATGGGTACACCACTGTAGAGCAGCGTGTTGCCATCGAGATCCATGACTCCTTGTCCTTTTTTCTTTGTTTCCGTTATAGCCAGGATTTCTAGTTTTGCTTTCCTCATCTCTTCCACCAGCTCCTCTTCCTTCCCATTTATACTTCTTGTGTTCCAAGTTCCATAAGTCGTAGTCCGTAGTCCGTTCCAGTTCGTCGCCTTTAGAATCAGTCCAGTTTTCTCTCTTGTGTTGCTAGTAATCGTGATTTAAAGCAAACAGGTGATTGGCCTGTTGTGCCTTTGCATGGTGGAGGGGCTGCCTCCTTACGGCCTCCATGCAGGCCGCCCTCCTCCTTTTTCATCCGGGCTTGGGACCGGCATTGGCGGAATCAATAGGAAACAATAATATTTAAAGCCAAAGAAACTAACTGGAAGGAGTTTTGTCAATCACTTAAACCTAGCACTCAAATTAAAGAAGTATGGAATAAACTTAAGGCAATCAAAGGGAACAATAAGAAAACAATAATGCCAACTATCAAACTACCAAAGAGAGCAGAAACAGATAAAGAGAAAGTGTTGTAGTTTGTTTTGGAGATATATAGTGTTATTTTGACTTTCGTTATGTTCTTTGATACTGTTTACTTCTGTCGAAGACATACAGGATCATCAGGCATGATAATAAGAATTCAGCATGTAGATAATTGGCAATGTCAAACTTGACTGACCTCAATGACCGTTGGACAACCCGTGAACGGCAAAAGTATTGAGGTGAAGATTATTTACATCTTTTCAGATCCTATCTGTTATCACAGATACTTATGTATATTTGACCGGACATCTTCCCTTGAGACTACCATAAAACATCGATTTCAATCTTACTTCGCAGAGGATCTGGACACACTAGCAGTAGGTCATGAAAAGCCTTACTGAAGCCCTGCCAGAATCTTGAAAAGTACTTACATCGAGTATCACGTTGAGATACTGACGAATATGAGCCAGAATTGGCTATGGCAAACGCTTCACCCTGGAAGGTAGCAAATATATTATAACAATCAACTATTCCCACAATATGGGACTCAGAGACCAGAACAACGTCTGTCTTGTAAAGCCGACATCTTATCTCCCTCTGTGACGCGTAAGCGTTCTCTGTGGCAACCAACGAATATATCGCACGAAATTTGTGCTCTTTGGTGCATAATAAATTTAAGCTATTATCACATACATATTGGGTATAAAATGGACAAATGGAAAATTCCTGGGGGACCTGGATTTCGCAGATGATGTAGCATTCTTAAGTTCAACACCAAGACAATCCCAAGAAGCAATAAATAATTTGTGTCATCTCTCGGTTAAAATAGGTCTCCAAATAAATGCCTCTAAAACTAAAGCTATGAACTTTTCTAACGAGACCTTTGATATCATCTTGAACGGGGAAAAAAAAAACTACAGAAAGTTGAAAGTTTCAATTATTTAGGCAGTAAAATGACTCAGGATGGTGACACAACAAGAGAAATCCATACTAGAATTGCTTTGGCAGCTAGCGCCTTCAATAGATTATCTAACATTTGGAAATTACGATCATTGAATATACATACCAAGCTTCGTCTGTTTAATTCAAATGTTATCTCAGTGTTAACATACGGCTGTGAGAGTTGGAAAATAACAAAATCATTGGAGAACAAGCTGAATAAATTCGAGAACAAATGTCTTAGAAAACTCATGAACATCAGTTGGAAAGAATTCAAGACTAATCGACAAATAAGAGAAGACTCTAGGCAGAAATATGTCTCCGACTATATAAGGAAAAGACGATGGTCTTATATCGGTCATGTCCTACGAATGCAAAACAACAGAATACCACTACAGGCGCTCACTTGGGTTCCTGAGGGTAAGAGGAAAAAAGGAAGACCAAAAGAAACACTCAGAAGAACAATAATAAGAGAAGGAAGAACGTTGGGCCTAAATAATGTGCAAGAGCTAAGAGGAGTGGCGTCACAACGAACAACCTGGAGAGCACTGGTTTCTGCCTTATGCGCCGTGTTTGGTGCTTAAAGAATTTATTATTATCACATACATAGATGCGTACCTAAGTACTTCTAACATAGTTAGATTTTGGCATCTTGTAATCTGTTACGTCTCGCATCATAAATGGTTGTGCGAAAATGGACGTAACAGTATACCTCGACCCCCGGATTTAAAAAAATGATGTTATTATTTTGTTTTTCACATTATCGCGACGAGGTCAATCAGATTATAAGATACATCATATTAATAAATATGATTAAAATATGATTATGAAACTAAGAATAGTGATGAATGAGATGTGATACTAAATTCAACTCAAAGAAATGAGATAGAATGTACGAAATAGTACAATAACTATCAATTAAAATTTTGAAAATGTTATAACACTAGTGAAAATAGGTGATCAATGGTGATAGTAATCAAACAAAATGCTATCGAAAAAATTCCAAATAAATGAAAACATGGAAATGGAAACTAAAGTATGCATGTAAAAGTATAAATGTAGGAATGAGGAAAAGTTGAAAGAAAATAGTCGAATCAAACAACACTTCTAGTAGGGCGTAGGATTACTTAACGACTCCAATGAAGCACGAATGATGAAATGCTAACTAAGATATGTCATGTGAAAATTAACAGCGCTATGCAAGCGTGATCATCTAATTATCAAATTGATTTATAACACATATATATAATAAATACTAAACCTAATTAAGTTACAAGTATCTCATTGTTTTAAAAGTTCCTGAATTATTCACGGCATTATAAATGAAGTAACCAATAGAGTTACTAAGTCATGATGTTATATGGCAAGACTGTCAACAACGCGTATCATTAATATGAAGTTGAAGTGTAGATGTCATTATGTCGGAAATGTTAAGTTCCGATTATAGCATTTTCCTTAATTTCACCACGTCACACTGTATGAACGGAATGTTATATATATAAAATCCCGAAATGTTAATGTTGAAGCAATGACGCATAGTCAATTCAAAACATCAATATGGTGTCTTATGGGACATAATAATGTCATAGAACGATGATAAAGTCATGTGTCGCAAGTAGTAACACAGAATTGATTTGGTGTAGAGGCTTAACTCTGGTAAGGCGTAGTGGCTCTGAAGAATCCTGAGGACAACGGGAAAGAACGTCCGCAAACATATTTTCAGAACCAGGAATCGCTCGAATTGAAAAGTTATAAGGTTGTAATGCTGTGGCGTAACGTGTAGATTTCGAAAACTTCAAATCCTTGGTTTTGGAGCGCTGTAAGTTCACGTTGGTCAGTCTCCACAACAAAGTGTGCGCCCAAAAGAAACCGTTGTAGCTTGGTTGTGGACCAAACTAACGCCAAGAGTTCCCTATCCAGGACTGAGTAATTACGTTCAGCAGGTGTAAGCTTCCTGGACAAGAACATCACTAGATGTAAGGTGCCTGCGTAGGACTGTAGCAGTACGGCCCCGATTCTAAAATTAGAAGCGTCACTGCGGAGGACAAAATGTAAATCTGCGTTTGGTAAACGTAAAACAGGTGCAGATGAAAACAGTGACTTAATATGGTCCAACGTGATTTGATGTTCTTTCGACCACCGAATCATGTTAGCTGTGCCTTTCTTTAATAGACTAGAGAAAGGCGCAGTGAAGGTGGATAAATGGGGAATGAATCTTCCATAAAATTGAATTAAACCCAAAAGACTGCGAATTTGTTTCTCTGTCTTAGGCGCAGTGATATTAATAATTTTTGAAACATTATTATCTTCAGTATGTAGGAGACCATGGCCCACACGATGACCCAAAAATGATATTTCATGGAAACCAATATATGCTTTTGATGGTTTAGCCGTCAGATTATAAGAACGTGGAGTGGATAATAATGAGCTTAATCCCCGAAAATGATCATCCCAGGAGTCACTAAAAAGACAAATGTCATCGATATAGGCAATGACATCAAGGCGATGAGATAAAATACGACGCATCATGCGTACGAAAGTAGCCGGAGCGTTAACAAGTACGAATGGCATAAAGTTCCATTGGAATAGACCCCGTGGGGTAGAAAAAGCAGTGAGTGGTTTGGCATGATCTGTCAATGGGACCTGCCAATAGCCCTTTGACAAATCTAGCTTAGTGGAAAAAAAGACTTAGAAAGTTTCACAAGCAAGTCTTCCAACAATGGTAGCGGTTCCGCATCAAATCGGGTAACTTTATTTAATTTCCGATAGTCGACACAAAGACGGATGTCATTATCTTTCTTACGAATAATAACCATAGATGAAGAATACGGAGAAGTAGATTGTTCAATTATGTTCAATCGAAGCATCTCATCCAATTCCCTGTCCACCTGAGTCCGAAAGTGAAGAGGAATAGGATAGGGGCGGACACGAAAAGGTGTGTCATCGGTCAGTACAATGTCATGATGAATGACTGAAGTACGACCAGGGATGTCAGTGAGGACATTTTGATAAGATTGGAGAAGAGAAGAGATTTGTTGACGCCTATCAGTAGAAAGATTAGGAGAGATAGTCACGTCACTCCAAATTTCGGTAGAATGAAGTGGGACTACCGGGATAGGTAAAGGTACATCAGAAAAAGAAGACTCTTCTTCCTGAATAACCGACAAAGCGGTATAATGGTGACGACAAGGTGGATGGTCGTCAGTCGCCTGAAACACTGACTGAAGATAGTCAGGACGAGCATGAAATTCTTTCAACATATTTATGTGAAAGGTTTTATGTTTACCCATGATATCGACAATGTAATCGACATCATAAATTCTAGAAATTATTCTAAAAGGGCCTTTCCAGGCAATGAGTAAACGATTGTCTTTACGAGGGAGTAAAACATAGGCCTCGCCAACAGGATAAAGCTGGCGAAGACGTCGATATCTATTAGCAAAAAGTCTAGCTTTTTCTTTTGCCAATTCAGACAATGAGGTAGCTAACCTACATGCATCAATAATTTTTTCCTCAAAGAGATTACATATTCATAAGAGGAGTTGGTGTCATCTGTAATATCTTCTTCAGTGAGTAGGTCGTTAAGCAACGAAATGGTATCACGTGGTTGAGCACCGAAAACGAGCTCGAAGGGTGAAAAATCTGTGATTTCGTTTTGCATCTCGCGATAAGCGAAGAGAGCAGCGGGTAATACTCTGTCCCAATCTTGAGGATGATCATCAATAATTTTACCTAACAACTGTTTCAGTGTCCTATTTTGGCGCTCAATTAAGCCATTTGACATGGCATGATATATGCTACTAAGTGATCTGTCTATGTGCAGCATGGCATGACCTGGGACATGGATTCAGATACAAATTGTACACCATGGTCGGATAAGATTTTTTTCGGAAAACCTAAACGAGAAAAAATCAACCATAGTGCATCCGCAACATCGGCAGATGAAGTACTCTTAAGTAGTATAGCCTCAGGCCAACGAGTACACATGTCAATACATGTGAGAATGTGTGTGTGTCCTCTAGCAGAATGTTGTATAGGTCCAATAATATCGATAGCCATTTTTTCAAAAGGTTGAATAGGAATGTCAGCAGCTTGAATAGGAGCTGCGTGACGTGGACCACGTACCTTAACCTCTTGACATGTAGTGCAAGAGTGACAATAGATATTGTCATCTCTATGAACACCTGGCCAGTAAAATGAAGATAGTACCCTGGATTTAGTGCGTGAAAAACCCATGTGACCCGCACATTGGGAGTCGTGAGCATGACGTAATATGCGTGCTCTCATGTTAGTGGGTACCAATGAAGTAGTATCACGTACAATTCTAACTAACACCCCGTTTTTCAATACAAAAGAATGTTTAGGGTTTGTTTTATATGTTGCTGTATTATTATTATTAGCCAACAGAAAAAAATGTCTGTAATGAAACATCATTATGTTGTAATTCTATAAAGGACGCTCGTGATATAGCAGAGTCAAGATCATCATTATTATTGTCAGGAGATATTGTTGGTGTTACACATATTCTTAGCTTGCGCTCTAGTAACAACTGCATAAGCAGAATGCATATGTTGCTTTTCCCAAGAAGCGATCTGTTGTGGGGTACACTCTTTAACACCATGTATACGACCGATTATCAAATCACTGATTGGTGAAGAAAGTAGACAGGCATGGCTTTTCCCTGTAAAAATGGTGTATCTAATTCTATAATCGCAGTTGGGAAGATCTCAACTGTACCACCAAAGGTAACACATTTAACACTTTTCCTGTCGTTAATGACGGGTGTACTAAGGATTGTCTAATCCCTACGGTTGAACATCCAGTGTCAAATAATATAGACACGGGAATCTTATTTACAAATCCTTTATGTAAGGTTAGAGACCCTCTTCCGTCATGTGTAGATGCCGACATGGCGGTAGACATCGCAGGGAGGCTTGGTAAGGCATGGCCGCAACTCAACGTAGTGATCGTCTCGGGCTGGAACAATGTTGTGCGTTCATGACAAAGTTTAGCCTGCTCAAAATCCAAAGAACAAGAAGATGCAGTATGTACATCAACATTTGTACCCTGATCTATATTAGGTTGAAGATCATGATGAGCAGAATTAGCCTGGCGATGTTGTCTATTATTTAAGTTTCTGTCTCTACCTCTAGATCTATTACGATCATCATCTCTGAAATTGTTACATTTATTTGACCTGCTTTGATCACTATTTTGGTATGAACGCGAATTACGGTGATAACTATTGTCCCTTTGACCGTAGTTTCGGTTCGGTGAGTTATGTTTATTAAAACATGAAGGAGAACGTGATCGATCATAATTGTTATAATTATCCCTTGATAATTTCTATAATTATTTTTATTGAAATTATATGGCCTATTGGACTGTCTCCAATTATTTTGTGAAGGTGAACCACCACGAAATGGTGTCCCTTTGAAACCATTGAAATTCTTATAATCTCCCTTTCTGAAGTTTCTATCGTGACTGAGTGATCGACTTCGAAAGTGATTATTATGTTGTATGGCCGAAGCAACAGGCAATTCTTCTCTAATATGTGAATGGCTATATAACATATTAGGATGTGCAGTAAACAATTGTGTACAGATTTGATCCATATCTTTAAAATTCATAGGCTTCCATTCATGTAAGAACGAGAGGAATGTCGCATTAACTGATGACAGTACTTTATCACGCAACATTAAATCATGAAGAGCGTCAAAGGAATGTTCTATTTTTGACAACTCTATCCATCTATCGAGTTTGAGACGTATTTTGCATATAAAATCAGCGAAATCTTTCCCAGTTTCCGGCAGTAAGGATTTAATGCTCAAACGGTACCCTTCCTCAGTAAGCTGATATTTTTTCTAGTAGAGCAGCTCTGACATTATCATAGTTTTTTTGTAGAGTTTGCTCCATTGTCTGTACAATAGTTAAAGGTTCTCCCACCAAAAATTCCATCAGCTTAACACTCCATAGAGCCTTATCCAGCCCACGTGACTCACATACACTTTGGTAGCGTGACAGGTAGCATGCCACGTCATCACTATGTGGATTAAATTTAGGCAATTTAAATTTATCACTGCCATAATTTTTATCTGAAGGTGCAGTATTATTGGAGTTAACGTTATTTGCATTTGGTTCCCTTAATTTTAGTTCCTCTAGGTGAAGGAGCATCATCCTTTCTTCGTGTGCTAAGTTCATTGTTTTCTTCTCCTCCATCTCTCTTTCAAATTGCATTCTTTTTTCTTCCATCTCTTTATTATATTGCATTTTTCTTTCCTCCATTTCCTTATCTTCAAGACGCCTTTTTTCATCTCCAGCTTCCTTCTCAGCTAATTCTTGCTTGAGTTCAGCCTCCTCCTGTTTTGCTTTAGCTAATTCTGAAAAAGCAAATTCACGTAAAGCATCTGCTTTATAGCCAAACTCTTTTCCAATTCTCATAAAGGATTCTAGAGTGGCCATGTTTCCCACTCACAATGACTGACTTAGTCGAAATATATATTATGATGAAGTAGATGCTATAGTATAATTATTATTTAGCCCTTAGTTATTAATGCATTAACAGTCATGTAATAAGACATATAAATAAATTACGGACGATATAGACCAATAGAACAACAGTAACACTGACAAGCTATAAAGGAACAAATGACAACGTTCGCAGAAATCAACTAAATAATAAGGCAGAAATAAAGGTGACAACTATTGCAAAACATGCAATGACAGCTGCGAATAAAAACAAGACAAGTGACGACATAAGGCATAAACATAAAGTTTGTATAGAAATTAACGATAGCAAGATTGAGAAAAACAATCACGAACAAAGTCAATTATAAAACCAAGGTACGATAGAAGAAATATAACGATAACAGCAATAAAAACTCAACGTCACAGCTAAACAAATATAGTTCACAGAGAACCAACGCAGTGGACTAAAATAATCCTCCAGCAACCATGTGCTGGGAACATCTACTAAGGGAGGTCTGCAAAAATGTACCTAAGGAACACTCACGAAGGCCCAGAAGTTTACTTCGGGATATATCCTATGTGAGCCGCCAACCCAACCAGCCCACGTTAAACACTGAACATGTAACATATAACATGACTATGGACATATTAAAAATAGGCTCAACTAAAACATGCAACGGTGAACAGAACAACAGTTCACTTATCTTTTTCAAAGAAAAAATTTCCCGGTCCTCGCAGAGCTAGCGATTCTGGATCTCGGGTGTTGCATATGAGCCTTACAATCCAGAAGATATCCACAGTTGATAGTTAACAACCAAACTTGGGTCAGGATTCCTTGAAGGCCAGTCTTGAAAACCGTTAGGTAGACCTCTCAAAGAGCAAACAGTGTCCTTGATCTTGAAGATTTGCGAAGATTTGCCCTGGTAAGAACACTTGATATTATCGAATTGTTGCATGAGTTCATGAAGCTGCTTCCCCACATTGGCCACCAGCTGTTGTAGTTTGTTTTGGAGATATATAGTGTTATTTTGACTTTCGTTATGTTCTTTGGCCATCGGCTGATACGCTGTTTACTTCTGTATGTATTTTGACCTTCAATCGATGCGACAGTTATTTCTTGTTGATGGTCGTGTCTTATACTAATAGTCAATCAGGCTACTGACTTAAATGCTGTCAGCTTGGTCGGGCTTACGGGTGGCCGACTAATATGGTGTCCCTAATGACGACATGTCTATGGGCCGTGATAATAATGAATCGATGTCAACATGCAAACTAACATTCAGGTGTAATTGATGGACTTGAATGCCAGTTTCTACAACGAATTTATTTGTCAAACGTGGACGACATTTCGAACGAAGACATACAGGATCATCAGGCATGATAATAAGAATTCAGCATGTAGATAATTGGCAATGTCAAACTTGATTGACCTCAATGACCGTTGGACTACCCGTGAACGGCAAAAGTATTGAGGTGAAGATTATTTACATCTTTTCAGATCCTATCTGTTATCACAGATACTTATGTATATTTGACCGGACATCTTCCCTTGAGACTACCATAAAACATCGATTTCAATCTTACTTCGCAGAGGATCTGGACACACTAGCAGTAGGTCATGAACAGCCTTGCTGAAGCCCTGCCAGAATCTTGAAAAGTACTTACATCGAGTATCACGTTGAGATACTGACGAATATGAGCCAGAATTGGCTATGGCAAACGCTTCACCCTGGAAGGTAGCAAATATATTATAACAATCAACTATTCCCACAATATGGGACTCAGAGACCAGAACAACGTCTGTCTTGTAAAGCCGGCATCTTATCTCCCTCTGTGACGCGTAAGCGTTCTCTGTGGCAACCAACGAATATATCGCACGAAATTTGTGCTCTTTGGTGCATAATAAATTTAAGCTATTATCACATACATAGATGCGTACCTAAGTACTTCTAACATAGTTAGATTTTGGCATCTTGTAATCTGTTACGTCTCGCATCATAAATGGTTGTGCGAAAATGGACGTAACAGAAAGCTAATGCCCTTGCTGAGTATTTCTATAAAGTCATTGCAAAAAGTAGTTTAGGACAGGAAGAAAATAAGAGAAGAGAAAGACTTAGGATACAGTTTCTAAAGGAACTACCAGACCAGATAGATGAAACAAACTATTTAGATGCTGATATAACAGAGGAAGAAGTAACTAGTGCAATAAAAGAGAAATCTAATACTGCCTCAGGGCATGATATACTTAGTTATGAAATCCTTAAGAAAGTACCCAAAAAACTATAAACATAATAACTTCCCTTTATAACAAAATCTGGAGCTTAGGAAAGATACCAAAAGCATGGAAAGTAGCTGTGATTGTACCCATCCTAAAACCCAATAAGGAAGCCCACGATGTAAGTTCATATAGACCTATTGCCTTAACGTCACAACTAGGCAAAATACTGGAAACTGTTGTTAACAAAAGAGTTAAATTCTACGTGGAAAATAAATCAGTTATATAGCCCAACCCAGTCAGGGTTTAGAGCAGACAGAAGTACAGTAGACCAGCTTGTAAGATTAGAACACGAATTAAAGCTAGGGTTCAAGAGGAAAGAGAAAACAGTGCCAGTCTTTTTGGATGTCGCTAGAGCATATGATGAATGCTGGAGAGATGGAGCTCTTTACGAAATGAAAAAGATTGGCAATACTGGGAAAACCTATAGGTATCTAGAAAACTTTTTAAAGGACAGGTATTTTGCTGTACAGGTGAACAATGATAAGTCAGAAATATATGAACAACAGAATGGGATTCCTCAGGGATCAGTGATTTCACCTTCAATTTTCACTATAGCTGTAAATGATTTAGCAGATGAATTTAACGACATTAAGAATGCAGTATCACATTTTGCAGATGACTGTGCCATTTGGCGATCAGGAAAAAACTTTGACCATGTTTACCAAAA
Organism: Oreohelix idahoensis; assembly: GCA_024509875.1. Classification (NCBI taxonomy): domain Eukaryota; kingdom Metazoa; phylum Mollusca; class Gastropoda; order Stylommatophora; family Oreohelicidae; genus Oreohelix; species Oreohelix idahoensis. The sequence goes on along the minus strand of JAMPIV010020870.1, from coordinate 123,545 downwards.
ACTTCAAAAACAAATAGACAAAGTTTCAGAGTGGATGAAAGTCGGGGCTTCAAAATTAATGTAAACAAAACAGTAGGTATGATATTCAGCAAAGGAAATTAAAAAAAAAAAATAACAAAATCAATATAACCATTAAAGGACAGAAAATATGTACCTCCTCAACAACTAGATTTCTGGGCATAACTTTAGATAAACAACTAAATTGGAATAAACTTATAGACAATTTAGTAGAAAGCTGTAGGGGACCCCTAAAATACTAAGGATAGTAAAAGGTAATGGGTGGGGGCCAGCAATGAAATAATGCTTATGTTCTACAAGTCTTTCATAAGGGGAAAACTAGATTATGCCAGCATAGTCTATGACTCAGCTGCAGCTTCTAACAAAGCAAAACTAGACAGAATTAAAAATGCAGCCATGAGAACCATTACTGGTGCATTTATATCAACACCAGTAGAAGCACTAGAAGTAGCTCTTGGCTTCCCGCCCCTTGGTCTAAGACGGAAAGAACTAAGATTAAATTATTGGAGTAAAGTAGCAATGAAGTGACCCACCCAGCACATAAAGCATTTGTCAAAAACCAACCAAGTCTGTGGGACGTCCCCTTAAATAAAGACAGATATCCAACAGGGTGGAGAACTATAGAAGATCTAACACAGTTCAAAGAACTGTCAAACACAATTAATAATAGTAATAAATATAGAAGCACAATACCACCCTGGGAACTAAAAACACCAATCATAGACTACTCACTTACTGAAAAGATCAAACAAAACACAGAAGATAAGGAAGCTAAAACGATACGTAGAAAGTTCATAAATCAACTTACAAAACAAGGTCTGGCCGTCTGCACTGATGATCCAAGGGCGATAGTGGGCAACTAGGTACAGGAGTAGTAATACCACAGTGGGGACAAAGAGTTACAGTGTAACTGAAGGGGCTTCGATTTTTACCGCAGAGATGGTAGAAATTCTAATAAGTTTAGAAAAAAATCGAAGATAATCCTCCAGAAGCTGTTACGATATTTACAGACTCACTATCATCACTACAAGCACTAGCACGCCCAGGTAAACAGGTAAATTTTGCCGGCCAGACATAAAGGAAGAAATTCTTGCAATTAACACATCACTAGGGAACAGAGGATATAGTGTGAGGCTCTATATATATATATATATATATAAGAAAGAGAAAGCTACATATATATATATATATATATATATATATATATATATATATATATATATATATATATATATATATATATATATATATATATATATACACGCACATACACTCACACATTCACATTGGTATTGATTACAGTGTAGCTTTCTCTGCAGCACAGGCCTTCAACAGCATCAACCCGAGCGTTCTTGTCCTGTGCCATCCGTTTGAGATTTTTTTCATGTTTTTTTTTTTTAATCAATTTCATATTGCCTGCAATTTTCATTTCCGTGTGTTTTTAGATCTGTCGCGATTTATGTTTTCTTTTACACCGTAGATTCTAGAACAAGGACTGTCTTGTAATGTTAACAGGTTTCCTAAGTGTCTTCTATCCAACCTCCACGACTTCTTCTCACTGTATGTTTCACTTGTCTGCTTTTTGTCATTATAATTTCATCTCACATAAAGTTTTGTTTTCTTCCCTCTTATATCTACCTTCATTCATGGGGCAGAAAAGCCAGATCGTCGGCAAAATAGATTTACCAGTTTGATTATACCAAAACGATTCTAATGTAGTGATCTGTTCTTAGAATGACCTACCCTTTTTGACTTTTAATGGACTGTGTACTAAAATGCCAAATATAGATCCTGCTTAAGGAGCGGAAATTAATAGTGTTCTAATCTTTAAGATGTTTGTTGAAGTTTTTGTGGTCTGAAGTTTCTACGCAACAGCGTAAAGTAGGAGCTTGTGTTGTATTTGAGAAATATATAAAAATAAACAGAAAAAAGCGTCCGATAGACAGATACAAATCTTCGACTCTAATGTCAAGTCAGCACTATTGTATAACCAAAAAGATACAGACTTTCCTCACTGGATATTTTCGTAGGATAGAAGGATTGAATAGGCACAACAAAGTCACTAATGGTAAACTGAAAACAAGAACCAGACAAGTGCCAGCAAAACAATAGATGAGAAAAACAAGCTGACGACGAGTAGGACACACAGTGATGAAACCTGTTGATGGCATTACAAGGTAGTCCTTGTTCTGGAGTAAACGAAGCAATGGTAGACAGAAAAACAAGGAGAAGAGAACTGGAGACAAAAATGAAAATGGTGAAGAAACTATAGAAAAACTTTGAGTTGATTACACACTAGTGGTCGACTTGGCATACGTTTGTTGGAGATCTAAAAGGTAATTCAAAAAATCTATAAGCTATTTTTACCATCGTTTGCAAGGTTGTCATGGTTTTTTGAGCTCTGTTAAAATATATACTTGGCAGTCTATTTCCTGGCACAAGATCACCTTTAAGTGCGTGGAATACATCCGTGTGTACACAGCAACATCCTTTGAAGAACTTCTAAGGCTGAGTGTAAGAGACGACTCCAACTGCACTATAGGGCAAAGCCCCCCAGAAGGCGTTAACCTTACGGACTGCGACCCGCTGTGGTACAGGTACAGTGATCATTTAAGTTTCAAAGAAACAGCAATGAAGGATTGATTAAGATGTTCATAGAATTTACAGAGAAGCTTAGAGTAAAATGACTTAACAATCTTAGTTGACATTTCATCCGTTTCTAAATCATATTTCTTCAGTTACATTTATAAAAACGACATCCTATCATTGGCTGTCTGCCTCGCTACTGTTCACTTCGACAATTTCTTTATATCTCTGTCTTAAGTTTTTTTTTTTTTTTTATCCTATCAGTCTTGTAGACGTTTCTGTTTTCCTTCCTACCCGAAGGGTTTCCAGAGCGAGGACCTCCTTGTGATACTAACCAATTTCATCCTCTATAGACGCCCTTCTCATTTCAATGTTCCCCCCTCCCCCCCTTTCTTGAACCATCAGCTCAGTGTCTTCCCATGTCTTCTTTATCCCCCTTCATAAGTGTCTTCTCCATTGAAGCTCCCTATATCCTACTTACCCTGCTGATTCCAGAATAAAGATTACATTGTCAACGTGTTTTCACAATATGTGTCCTATCTATAGCTAGTGTCTTCCACTCATATTTTGTTCCACTGACACTTGCCTGGTTCTTGTCATCTCTTGTTCCACTGGCACTTGCCTGGTTCATGTCATCTCTTGTTCCACTGACACTTGCCTGGTTCTTGTCATCAATTCCAAACTGGTGATCTTGTCATACCACTTTAACCCTTCTGTTCTATGCAAGCACCCATTTATAAATGTCTGTAGCTTTTTTATTGTTGTTTTTATTATGTTCCGTGTTTCAGGGCATTACAATAGAACTGACTTGACATTTCAATGGAAGATTCTGATTTTCATGTTGAAATTGATTTCTATTGATCTCGATATATTTTCCAATTCAGTGAAAGCACCTCTAGCTGTCTGTATTCTTAATTTGATATCACTGTGTGTCCCTCCAGCTGTGCCAAAGTATTTGTGTGATTCTACATCTTGTAAAGATGTTTCTGTAAGGGCAATCTTGTTATCCTGTATTTATTCTCATTACCTTTTTTTCTCCCTGTATATTTTCAGACAAACATGAAATATATTATTTCAGTTAAGTCATTCCAGCCTTCTGTCCAACGTCATCCGTTCCAGGTCTTTCCACTCCTTCGATTTCAATGTCCATCTACAGTTCTAGTCGCCAAATGTTTTTGGGGGCGTCGCTGTATTTCAAGAACATGACTGTCTTGTAGTGATATTAGCTAATTTCTTGTATCTGACACATCCAGAGACTACATCTTTTACTTACTTCTTTTTTTCACTAGCATTTGTGTGGTCCTTCCATCAGCCCACGTTGGTGATTCTGCCATTCAGTTTAAATCCTGTTATGTGTATGCACCAACTAATGAATGTATGCAGTGTTTTAGTTGTTATCTGTGTTCTGTCCATTCTCTGTGATTCACAACCATACAAAGAGTGCCTTTATGTTTGAGGTGAACATTTTGTTTGTATGTCGGACCTGATTTCTTTCAATTTCCATTTATTTTTCAATGCAAAGACAAACCATATTAACTATAATTTTTTTATAACACCGTCCGGACCTCCAACTTTGTCCAAGTTACTGCCAAGATATGTCAACGAGTCAACATCTTGTAGTGGTGTCTCTCCCAGTGCAGTCTGATTAACTTTTGCGCCGTTTATTCTAATATTTATCGCACCATATGCCGGAAGGAACAGTGAACATATTCCTTACACTCTGTTGTATCAGATAAATAAATCAATTTCATACTTTAAAACTGAATTTCAGCGATTACCTTGCCGGGAAAAATAATGATTGGAGAGAATTAAGTATTATTAAAAACATGGAATGGAAACAAGCAGCAGCTTTAAAAGTGTGGAATAAACTTGTCAATTTCCAGCCAATAAAGCAAGGAATCTGGCAAGGATCAAATATAAATCGGAAATATAAACTTGACGTTACATTATAAATGCTGTAACTTGTGCTTTACCGACGACACAGTATCAGTAGCAGAACACGAAAAAGACATTCAAAAGTTACTAGATGTAATGGTCAAAGAAAGTTCAGAAAAGAAATGGGACTGAATAGCAATAAAACAGTAACACTGGTTATCTCCAAGCCAAAGATCCCACCTAAATGCACATTACTCGTAAATAGAACAATATTTTAAAAAAAAACCACATACAGTTTAAAATACTACGGCACAGTGATTATATCAGATAGTAAAGACATAACTGAGATTAAGAGCACAATATGTCAAGTAAAATCAACATTCAATAAATTCATTAACACCTTAATGCAGTAAATCCTGAAAAATTGTTCTGAAGTGTTTGATCGAATTAATATTATAGTATGGAAATGAGTACTGAACAAGAAAAAAAAAAAATCATTGGATGATATAGAGTTGTGGATTCTCATAAGAAAGACTCCTACAGACAGCTATGGTGACTAATGCAGATTACATTAGACGAACAAAATGCAAACAGGAGTGTTATGAGTAAAATTAATACATGTCTGTCGATGTTATTAAATGGTTCGACAAGGATTCATGTTTGTTTATTATCGGTAATCCTTGGTAACAGGAAGCTACGTCATTGCCTCGAGGTGCAGTTCGCAGACGTTAAAGTTGGGATCAGCAAAAGTAAGAGATCGTCTGCTAGGGTCTTCTGCGTGTTTCATTGTGGCAGGTGGACGTATGTCTCTGAGCTCCTGAGACTTATATTATTTCGTGACATATTCCTATGATGTTCGATCACTAGATCATCCATAAACCTCCGTGAGATGATGCTAGTATATTTGTAAAAGGAATTATGAATGCTGGTGAGAACGTGAGTCTGAATTAAATAATATTATGTAAAGCTTTCGAGGACAGTGTTCTAGCTACAGACGGTACAGAGCTATAATGATGACTGTATATGTGATACCATAAGATATAATGGCTTTTCAGATTATACATGTGGAGCAGCGTTTATCGTATTAAACATTGTGTAGATTGTCCACTTTACCTTCGTGGTGACATTAATATTTCGAGTTGAATTGCTGTGTGCGTGGTCTACCAGTTCTACCCCTATGTGGTCTTGGCCAGAGTAACAAGACGTTTACTCAGACTATACAAATAATAATAATATAAAGACACGCAACAAGGAGCAAGGAAATATAGTAACAAATATAAGGAAAAGACAAATAACTTTCGCTGGACATGTGATGAGAAGAGAAACACCAGAAACATTGTGACCACTGGAAGACTATTGAGAAAGAAGTAGAGGAAAACAAAGAGATAAGATAATGGATAGCCTGACGAATTGGATCAACAACGGAACGACGGAGACAATAAAAATGAGGCATGATCGCCTACGCCTCGTAGAACGCTTCTGACTTGATGTTATTTGCGGACTGACAACACAGACAGCAATCAGAATGTCGAAAACATTGACGAGCGTCAGTGAACAAACATACACTTTTGATCAATTAGTTTCTGACTCACGCGAAATGTCACGTTAAAGTTATTGGTAATTAATTGTGTAATCGATTTTTTTAATTAGGGAAAATAACGCATTCTTCGCATGGAATAGAACACACGCGTTTTTTCCATTGACGTACGCAGATGACTTAATAAATCATGACTTAGTCTAAACATGTTAATCTAGATTATCCATCCATCCCCTTTCGGTTTAAAATAATGAAAACGTGTGTTAATTCGCTGTGTTCTTAAACAAACAAAAAAACCGAAAAAACCAAACACACAAAACAACAACAACAATTTCAACATATTTCTGGACCCGGAAAAAGTGGAATTACCGTCTCAAACCACATTACCTTGTATTTCTAGAGTAAACTGAATAAAAACTTGAATTAATTATGTGAAGACAATTAAATTAGAACTCATAAAGGTATACACACATTCAATCAATCAATCATTACCCTTTAGCTCCCCCAAGAGCATAGGCCTTCAACAAACACATGCCAAGTCTTCATGTCCTGTGCCATCCGCTCAAGTTCTTTCCATATTTTCCTCATCATTTTCACCTCTGTATCCAGCTCTCTTCTTAATGCGTTTTTTGGTCTACCTCTGCCTCTCTTGCCCAGTGGATTCCAGAACAAGGACTACCTTGTAATGCTATCAACAGGTTTCCTCAATGTGAGTCCTATCCATCGCCAGCGTCTTCTTCTCAACTCTTGTTCCACTGGCACTTGTCTGGTTCTTGTCATCAATTCCACATGTGTGACTTTGTCATACCATTTCAGTCCTATTCTACGCAAGCACCCGTTTATAAAAGTCTGTAGCTTTTTGGTTGTGGTTTTTGTTGCTCTCACACATTGGCTTCTACAAAAAGAAAAGTCACCAAACATGTGAAAAGATGGAAGCATGTATCACTGGCAGTGAGAAAAAAAAATAAGACATGCCGAAAGATCAGTAAAATATTTTAAATTAATGTGCTTTTCATACCGGATACTGTATGTGAAAATAATAGCAAGAGAAACATAGGCACCACAAGAGAATGTTTACATGTGAGAGGACTCAAATAATATTTATTAGCGCTTCTGTCGAACAATTATTGCAATCTTCGGATCAGATCAGCAGCCATCTCCACATGGAATGTCGGCTGCAATGAACTTCCATTTTCGGCCACTTGTCTTGGTGGTACATTCTGACAAATTCATTCTTGTCAGTCTCTTGATGTTATCTCCCCACTTATAGCGGTACACCTCCAACTTAAACATAAAAACATTTACGGTCCAAGAGCGGGAAAAATGGTTATATTCAAATAATGGTAACATTTTTGTGTACACACACCCAATAAAGTAGGTAATGGTGATCACGGTGTAACTATGGGAAGTCACAATGGGGATCACGATGTAACTATGGGAAGTCACAACGTGATGTTCATGTTGTTAATGTTAACCGAGGTATCAATTATACCGGACAGTCTTAATTAAGCATATTTGTTTCTGTTTTACATTTTTCCTACGTGTGGCTCGGTATCGCTCCCGGGGTCTGTGAAGAGACAAAGAAAGAATATAACTAATGCATTAATATGATGCTATACGTGAGGCTGGCAACCTCATCATGTAACATTAACTGCCATAAAAACCACTGTTGTAGGAGCATGTAAATGTGTGATACATGCTTCCCGCAGAGGGACCAGCTGTACATGTGGCTCCATGCTCCGTAAGACTCATATTGCCTCCCCTGCTTTGCAGTAGTGGTCCAACAGTGGCCAAAACTCAAGAGTATCTAAAGTGAGTCGTCAAAGGTGTTTACCTTTGCACAAGATTACTCTTGGCAGAGTTGTAGATAGAAGAGTTATAACGCTTCTATCCCACGGGAGACTTCACAAGATATTCAGAAAAGCGAAAACAATGCTGCATTGGCTGAGCACGTTAATTCTATGATCTGCCGACAACATTTGTGAAGGATTAAGCAATTATTAATTTTAGCTCGTTAAGCCCCACCCTGATTTACTCAGTGGAATTCTTATTATTCTGGTATAGCTCTGATTAGGTTGTGTTTAGTAAATTGTGTGAGACAAACATGCAGTACATTTAAAATGATTGAACAAGTAACAGATTTAATAATCATTTAGTTTTAACAAGGGTTAAAATAATTGAATAGTTTAAAAGAAAATGTTCATCATTGAATGATAGTAGGTTTTATGAAAAAAGTTCCCTTTGGCAGCTTATAGGTTTCACTTAGCTGCCAATAGTAGTTTCTGCTTCCGCTGCTGGGTTCTGTGGAGATAGGTCACTGGAGTTCTCACATCTCTGGTTAAGCTTACATGTGCAGCATATTCCCGGAACAATCAAAGAGTAACTGCCAAGCTGGTCTCGCGTTTCTACGTCAGTCCACTTATACCCTCACTTTGTTCCAGAGATTAGTACCCTCACTGGTACCACAACCAACGACCATGGTAAAAGAATAGAAACGAAACGCTCTCCTAAGTATTGCGTTTCCGAACACATACTTATGTGTCCCCTTTCTCCTATTCTACCATCCCATCTATCTCAGAATTTACCCTCGATGAGAATTAAACTTAATCTCTTGGGAGAAACTTTCTTTACATTTAAATTGAATAGCTTTATCCTTATTTCACATTTAAATGAAAAGGTTAATAATACAGATAGAATATGTTTACGTTTACATCTCCACTGTTTGAAAAGTGTTCACAACATAAACTGAATCTGTTTTCATTTACATTTACACTGATTGAAAAGTTTGAAACTTTCATTAAAGTGAATATGTTTACATAGACATTTACACTGGTTTGAAACTGTAAGTATTATACTTAAAATGTACATCATTTCTTTCATCTTTCCCTCCCTGCTCCATATGGAACTTGGGATTACCTTTTGCTTTTAGTTCTCTTTAAGAAACTGGCAATAAAGCAATCACCAGCCCGAGCAGTGATGGTTCTTGAAATCATCATTTTATACGCTGAGGTTGCCAGCCTCAAATGACTGGGACATCCACTTGCGATTATCGTATATTAATATTCACATGGCAATATATACCTGTTAGTTCACATGTTAGTAATGAAAAATATAGAATGTAAAATGACAACTTGCGCCAATCCGGGCTCACAGACGTTTTGCTCAGATGAATGAAGTTAAGGCACTTGATTAGGCCTCTTACGCGTGTTCTTGTGGGTCGTTTTTTATAAGATAATTCCCTCTATGACTCCGTGTGTTCAATTTCCTCAGACAGTGGCTTTCTTTATTAAATTTATAGAGTTTCCTGGGCTGTTTTGTAAGTCCTTATCAATACTCCAATACAACGTGTCCGGTCTGATAAGATGGAATCCTGATTCTAACTACTGGCAAGTCTGGTGTCTTTGTCAAGCGATTCTCGCAGTGTCCTAACTCTGAAACGCGTCAGGTTATATTTACTGTCCTCCCCCGCATCTGTTTGTTATGGGGCTGCTCAGGGCTCCAATCATTTCAAACAAAAATGTTGGGGGAGTTAATTTCAAAATATTCCGACATAGAATAATTTTGTGCGTGATGCAAAGGTCACGTTTCCCATATATGGCAATCAAACCTCCGATGCCTTGTGTACAACTCACAAAGACATTGGTAAACTCTCTCAGCAATGTGTGTAAGATGTAACATCTTATTACTTTATCAAAAGTAATCTTGTCAGTCCTGTCTGTCCATACTGTGTCATCCCGTATTACCAGCTTGGCGACGAGCGCAGTCTGACCTTATCAGCAATTAAGCAAATACGCTGAGCGATTTAGTGTTAAGCTGATGTCTGATGTCTGCCGCTGCCGATATTAACCAACACGGTTGTCGATAATATTATCTCTGCCGCTCCTTCAAATGTTTAGAGAAGGGACGGGTAACAAACAGACTTGATGACTTATCTCTGAAAGGGGTGTAAGAAGGAAAATATAAAATATCTGCTACACATAGCAGAGAAAGAAAGAAAGAAAATTGAAAGCACGCAATAAAAAATCAGTGCAAAAATGTTACTGATACTGCCGTAGTGAAACAGAGATCAAGAAGTGTCGCCCCATTCTGTCACAGCTGTTCTGTGTGGAAAAACTGTAATTAATGGTCTATATAATTTATGTCTTGTCACTTCGCCATGTGCTGTATTTACCTTCAATTGGAAATACTGTAACTAATGATGATCTGTATAATGTTTATCGTGTCCCTTCGCCATCTAATGCATTGTCATTCTCAGTGAAAGACTGTAACTAGTGGTCTAAGATAAATATTATTTCTCTTTGTCTTATCACTTGACCATCTAATGTATTGTCATTCTCTGTGACAGACTGTAATTAGTGTTCTAAGTTATATATTATTTCTTTGTCCTATCACTTCACCATCTAATATGTTGCCATTCTCTATGACAGACTGTAATTAGTGGTCTTAGTTATATATTATTTCTTTGTCCTATCACTTCACCATCTAATATGTTGTCATTCTCTGTGACTGACTGTAACTAGTGGTCTAAGACAAATATTGTTTCTCTTTGTCTTATCACTTCACCATCTAATGTATTGTCATTCTCTGTGACAGACTGTAATTAGTGGTCTAAGATATATATAATTTTCTTTGTCTTATTACTTTTATTACTGTCAGAGTAGCGGTGGAAACATCAGGATGGTTCGAGGTTAAAAGGGGAGTAAGACAGGGTTGCATCCTCTCTCCATACTTGTTTAACATCTATGCAGAAACTATAATGACAATTGTTAGGAGTGACCAAGAATGTGAAAATTACGATCTGTTCACAATTGGTGGAAATGCGATCCCAGAACTCAGATACGCAGATGAAACAGTTATTCTTTCAAACAGTGCCAAGGGACTAGAACAGTTAATCATATCTAACAAAAGATACAGTGAGGATCAGAACCTTTTTCTGGACACACAAAAAACAAAGATAATGTCCACTGACAATACAAGATGCCAACCAAAAATTACCATCAATGATGATGAAATTGAAAATGTCACAAATTTTGAATATCTTGGCTCCATAATTAACAACAATGGACACTGCTCAAAAGAGGTCAGAAGGAGACTGGCCATAGCAATGCAGAGGTTCAATAAAATGAAGAACCTATGGCATAACACCAGCAAATTAATAAAAGTAAAACTTCTGAGAACGTGCATGTTTCCAGTGGCAACGTAAGGATGTGAATCATGGACATTGAAGACACCTTGAATACGACAATGGAGGAGGCAGGAAGGCTGGCTAGAGATCGAGAGTCTTTCAGGCAGGCTGTGATGTGAGCGACGCTCTGCAAAGGACATGCATCATGATGATGATATTACTTCACCATCTAATGTGTTGTCATTCTCTGTGACAGACTGTAACTAGTGGTCGAAGATATATATTATTTCTTTGTCTTATCACTTGACCATCTAATGTATTATTCTTTACTCTGAAGTACAGTAACTAATTATATATATATATATATATATATATATATATATATATATATATATATATATATATATATATATATATATATACAGTACTTTGCAAAAAAAATGGCAGTCATATTTTCGCAACGCAGCACACTCATAGAAGCAAATAATAATAAAAACTGTATGTCCAGAGGAAGATTGGTATCTCCCCTATGTATTAACAGTGGTTTCAGTACAATATAATGTTTCCTTCTCCAGCAAGGCAAGCCTGGATGTGGCGAGGCATACTTCCCACAATTGTTTGTAGGTAATTGTGAGTCAGACTGTCCCAGTATTTTTCAGCTACCTTCTTCAATTGTTCAACGTCTCTGAGTCCACTCTTTTTTAAATGATTCTTGAGTAGTGCCCAAACGTTTTCAATTGGGTTTAGGTCGGGACTGTTGCTGGGCCACTTCAACACTATCACATTCTTCTCTTGCAGCCATGCTTTGAAGGTATGAGCTGTATGCTTTGGGTCATTGTCATGTTGAAATGTGCACCCATCGGGGTACATGACCTGCATAAATGGCAGAAGGTGTTCCTTTAGTATGTCGATGTACCTTTCTTTCATGAGAATTCCTGTGAAAACACACAGTGGGGTGGCATCTCTTGCTGACACCCCCCATGCCCAAGATGGAATTTCTTGGTATGTTTCAGTCACTGGTACACAGGCATTACAGAGTCTTTCGTTCAAATATTTATTTGAGCAGGATAAGACCAAACGGAACATTCATCTGAAAAAAATCACATTGTCCCATGACAAATTTTGGTGTTCGTGGCACCAGTTCAAGCGCATCTGTTTGTGAGTCTCTGTGAGCAGTGGTGACGAAATTACCCGCATTTTTGTGTAATTCATCCTGTGTAGCTCACGGTTGACAGTAGCATTAGATACCTCTGGGCTTCCCAACTCGATCATGCGCTGCCGTATGTTTTCTACACTCTTCATTGGCCCAGCCCGAACGATTTGGGCGAGACGCCGATGGTCCTTTGTGTCCAAAATTCTTGGCCTCCCACTACCTTTTTTTCGCTCGATTCCATTACCTGCTTTTAATTTACTCACAACTCTGTAGACAGTCCATTCAGGAATGTTCAAGGTTTTAGAAATGTTGGAACATGTTTGATTTCCTTCTTTCCAAAGCTGTGAAATTAACATACACTTTGACTTTGTATCCATTTTCTACCACTAGCATTAGAAATTGTTGTCTGCTCTATTATCAAGGGACTTTACTCTACGCTAATTTTTTTTTACTTTTGGTAGTGTTTGCTCACTTAAGTGGAGTGCAAATTTAGGGCAGAACATGCACATTTAATTAGATTTCAGCATATTTAGCTGAGCAATATGACTGCCATTTTTTTTGCAAAGTACTGTATATATATATATATATATATATATATATATATATATATATATATATATATATATATATATATATATATATATATATATATATATATATATATATATATATATATATATATATATATATATATATATATATATTCATGTGCCGCTTAACGTTCACGATACGTTCTGTGAAATAGGACGTTATGCGATTTGGACGTTGTGCGTACACCATACTTTATACTTAGCATAGTTATATGGAATACTGTAGTGTACCTGTATTGACTAAACAGCCAAGATACTGTACACATACAGTACTGTATTTCAGCTAATGTACTGTCTTTAAAAGCCTTGAAGCCTGGCATTGACTTGGCCTCCTTATGAATGAAGGTCCTTTCAGGCATTCGTTTCCAGAATAAGGAGGTTTCGTCCATATTAAAAATTTGCTGTGGCAAATAACTGTTATCGTTAGGATTCTGAGTTCAGTATATTAGTGTGTCGAAGGTGATGTTTGTAGCAAGTCTGTTAGTATATCGTGCTGATTGTAGCAGCCTTCCCGTAACGGATTGCTATATTGATATAATAGACTGGCACTACTGGCAAGGGCGATGCCAGAAATGTCGGGCTTAAAGTCTCTATTGCCGACTTACAATGTTCAACGCGAATATATAATGGTGGGATGTAGATGGGTCAATGGTAACTGGAACAAACGTCAACTGTGACGGTGGCAAGTAAGGTAAACTGGACCCATGACTTGATTATGAATGTCAACAGTTTATTATACGAGAACGTGGACGCAGACATCATAGTAAGTAGTCATCAATAGTACAAATAGCAGTGTCGAATCATACAGATACTTTCATTATAGGTATAGCTTTGTTAATATACGAAATCAGTCAAGAACTTGGTCGACTTATATACAACCGCCGAAATTCTCAAGGACGGCGGAACGAACGGCCGTTAGAGATTCTTAGATGAGTAATCTTCTTTACGAATATTATGAGTAACATGCAGGATGTCTTCCCTGAAGATCCGCAAAACCAATGTTAGGACATATATTTATATATATTTCCAGCAAGACTAGACACATTCGCGGCACTCCATAACAAGGTCGTGTCGAAGTTCTGCTAGGTCTTGACAATTAATATAAGAGTGTCAATAATTGATATACAACTCCAGCCAGGGTTGGCTAAAACGAGCACTCCACACAGGGAGGAATAATAATATATATCTTACTTGAGTCTACCCCATCTTGGGTATGGCTTACAATCAGTTCCGTCCAAAGACAACCGTCTCAGGTCATCGCCATAAGGCATCTCTCCTTATAATTGTAATTCACCAACTCGGCAAAGAGAGTTATCTTGGTTGCACAAAAACCGACTGTGATATGTGATTATCACATACTAAAAAGTTATTAAGTTATTAATGTTAATTTATAATTATGTCACTCATTAAGTTCCAAATATGTCACTGTATTCCTAGATTGAAATAAACGCAACGAAATGTTACTATTGAAGTAGCGAACTAGATATTCAATGTACATGAAAAGATGGTGACGTTTGGCAAGATAGTCATGTCAATTTAAAATAAAAAGATCATGTATTCACTCGAAATAATTTACAATTGATCAGTAGGCAGTGCAGAAGTGGCACACTCTGGAAGGCGTAACTGCCCGGTATGTTCTTGGGGCAGCGGGACAACGTATCTGCAAGGACATTCTCCGATCCAGGTATTGTTCAAATCGTGAAGTGAAGTGGCTGCAAAGATATGGCATACCGAATGGATATGGAAGACTTCAGGTCCCTGTTTTTGAGCGCATTGAGAGCTCTTTGATCTATCTCAACGAAGAAATGTGCGCCCAGAAGGAAACGTTGAAAGTTGAGGATGGACCATACCATTGCGAGTAATTCCTTGTCCAGTACAGAATAGATTCGTTCCGTCGCTGTGAGCTTCCTTGACACATAGATCACTGGATGTAGTGTTCCGGAGTAGCACTGCATCAATGCGGCACCGATTCCGACATTTGAAGCGTCACTGCGGATTATAAATGGTAGATCTACGTTTGGTAAGCGTAAAATAGGCGCACATGAAAACAGTGATTTGATTAAGTCTAAAGTGGTCTGACACTTGTTTGACCACCGAACTATGTTAGGTAGATCTTTCTTTAATAAATAAGATCGAAATCGAAGCAGTGATAGTAGACAATAAAAAAGGGAATGCAGGTGACAAAGGTCTTTCTCTCAAAGGCTGAACTGAAGTCATAGCCTATGTAAAAGTAAAGCAGTGCGACAAACGTAGTTGACTAAGAAAATACTGAGCTAATCGGCCCAATAAAATAAAGAAATATAGGTACAATCAATTGGATAAATTATGAACCGACAGAATAAATAAAAATTAAAATAAAGGAATGCCAATAAGTAAGAAATAGATGAAGTCAAGTATCAAGTAGGATCAGTAATAGAAGAAAAGATAAGCACAAAACATTTGGAAAGAATGAAGAATAACGCACCAGCAAACGCGGCTATAAAGTGCGTGGTGCAAAGTTTTGTTCGAGTTGCACGTCTAGAGTCGCGCGTGTGTCGTAATTTTTATCTGAGAGGGTGCTGATGAATATTGGTCCCTTTAGAGTGTAAAGTGATATTGAAGGCTCTGTGAGAATAAGGATTTAGGAGAATGAGGTAGTAGATTCACAAGCGCTGGGAAGGAGCAAGGACAGTCTCTTATTACGACAATATCTGTTTTCTCACAGACTACTCCTATCTCTCTTCTGCACAAACAATTGTTTGTCAGTTCCAGTCGCTCAACGTACATGAATACAGCCTACACAGATGGAAATGTTTGGAGTTTTAGGCCAACCTACAACCAACACAATTAATGATTAATACCTTTATTATCATAAAGGACTCACACATAATTGTACATTTACAGTCAAAAATCAAAGGTTACAGAATACAAATATAACTAGGGAAGAGGGGTTTTTGAGGAGAAATATCCCATCCACCGTTTCCCGTTTATATTTACTAACAGACAAAACCCTGTCCCAAAGACAAGAAAGGGGGGGGAGGGTGATCAGGGATAGGCAATTTAACCCACTGGTAAATTTATTACTCTGAGGCAAGGGGTTACAGAAAAAGGGGGGGATGTAGAGGAAAGCTAGGGTTCTCAATTGTCTCCCTTTAAATCAACAAATTTTACGGGAGGGGGAATGAACACAGTTACCCAATCCCGCTAGGAGAGATCCCGTACAAGGAATATAATGCACCTTAGTACAAGGTCGAACTAATTAAAAGGGTAAAGAAAAGATAAATCTCCTTTCATTCAAAAAAACACACTAGGGCTGGTCATCCCCACAAACACACACGCAGACTTACCGAAAGGTGAATTCTGGCACTTCATAGGAAATACATCAAAAAACAGCACTAAACCTTGGCTTAGGTAAAAGTAATTTCTTCCGTGTACAGCCCCAGATTTTGCGGGTTGTTGAAGTTAACAAAGTGTCCCGAAATCGCTGGACGTTGAAGTTTAACGGTACTGTTTATTTATTAGATAAAGTTCCTAAAGAATGTCACAGGCACGTGGCTAGGCGTGAGGTATGGTGTGGTTTCTAAAATTGGCACAGCTGGTGGAGATAACTTCCTTTTTCCGTAATGTCACAAGTTAAGAAAACACTGAGGTAAGTTCTTCTTCGGGGGGGGGGGGGAGGAAGGTAAAATCCACTGAAGATACGTGACAGATAGTGTTCAGGTAGATCGATGCTTTTTCTTCACAAATAGGGGCAGTGAATAAAATATGTTCTGCTTCCAGTTTTCTTTAAGGACTCTATATGAACTAGTATTTTTAAAGTGTTTCTTGAATGGCTTTATTCTCAGTTACGTTCAGAGGAGCGGGGCCCATTACAGGTCGCCACCAGTTTAGCTTTAAAAAGTTCATATGTTACTGGAGTTATCAAATTGAGTTTGGCAGAACTCTGTATATAATTAATAATTGCTGGGATGCAGGTTGAATGATCGTTCTGAATGAAAGATAATCAAAACAAGAAATGCATTACAAATCATATTATAATCTGACGCGATAAATTACAGTTAGCCTATTTACTTATTAGCGTCGTCAATTAACAAATCAGGAAAACTTCCCGTGAGTTAAAACAATTAAAAGCACATCTATCTATACAGAACTAAACTGTATTAAAGTTATAATTCTCTTTAACGTCTGCAAGATAAATTTACGCGTCAATTGTATTAGGAAATACTTTTAGCTGTAACATTAGTTTGCACTAGAACTTTGAAAATGGGTTTATTTAATAAGGTTAAATTTACACCACAATCCATTGAAATCAGTTGAAATAACTCGACCACTGATCATTCGAAGCTAATGTATAAATTACCGTCTGCACAGAAAGAATACACTCCAATAGTCACGAAGGTAGATGAAATCCAGCAGGAATCCGACTATGCTAGTGCAACTAGGATTCTGTCAGAGCGAACGATAAAATGCAGTTTCTCGGAGTTCTCTATTTATACTTCTCGAATGTAACTTGAATGGGGCGTGTTAAATTTTCGCACCTTTCTTGAACTTGAGCAAAATTCGAGATACCTCGCCGTGGTGTTAACCGTTGCAATTCCTACGATTCCCCCGGTCTACCGATTTCCTTCCGTCTCAGGCTGCTCGCATAAGAGTGCGAAAATTTCCCGAGAAGCTAACTCTGTGAGCTGAAAGTCCCTGATTCTTTAGATCGCGGCCGCTCCACGTTGAATTCTGAAGATCAGCCTGTTCTTTGATGGTACCGCTGTTCTGAGAGCTTTGGCAACTCCCACCAGGCGGGGTGACAGCCAGGTAAGAAAATGATCTGCTGTTATTGCTCTAGAAACAGGAGTGAGTCTGTGGCCCGTCCTTTTTTTGGGCCGGCGTTAAGGGAAAGATTGCTATAAATCGTTCTCAGAAATGGTTGTGGGCGGGATTTAATCTCCCATCAAAGGCCATGCGATCTCAAACGTTCGCATAAGATAGCAGGCTACATATTAATGATCCAGCGTGTAAGGTTCTCGTGGAAATGTTGCATGCCGGTAAAAGTTACAACAGATGATCAGGGGTTCTAAAGTTATGAGAGGCCAATATTCTGTTTTCGTCCATCGAGTCAGGGAAATTCATTTGTCATACTTAGACGTACGTCACAATCGTCCCCACTTTTGAGACATGGAAACTCGTTTTCATGTTTCATTTATGACAATGAAGCCGCCCTGATCGGTAGTTTTATGATGATTGGCATCGTCGATTTTCTCCTCTTCCTCTGTGGTCCAGTTTCTACTCAAGAAGTCAGCTCCGACATTCTGTTTTCCTGGAATATATTCCACTATGAAGGAATAAACACTCAATAGCAAGGCCCAACGCATTATCCTTGCGTTGAATTCCTTCTTGGCACCCAGGAAAGCTAGTGGAGCATGGTCTGTTTGCACCGTGAAAGAAGTACCATACAGAAACTCATGATGGCGTCTGATGCCATGAATCAGAGCGAGACGTTCTCTTTCAACGACACTGTAGTTGCGTTCCGCTTTATTCAGTTTCCGACTGCCATAGGCAACTGGAAATAGCATGTTCAGGTCACTGTCATCGGCTTGCAGCAATGTTGACCCGATGCCCTGACCTGACGCATCAACTCTCAGTATGAAAGGTTTCTTAAGGTCAGGTAACCTTAGGATGGGGTATGCCGACAACTGTCCTTTCAAAGTGCTATACGCGTGTTCGCACTTTTGATCCCATATGACCTTATCAGGACAACCTTTCTTTGTGAGGTCAGTCAGAGGTGCTGTCAGTCCGTTGAAGTTCTGGATGTACTTCTGATAGTATGCACATAGCGATATGAAGGAACGTACGTCTTTCTTCGTTCGGGGTCTTTTTGCTGCCACAATTTTCTCCACGTTCTTCTTAATAGGCCAACTGCATCCGTGAGAAATAGTATGCCCCAGGAAGTCTAACTGTTCAAACCCGATGAGACATTTGCTAGGTCTGGCTGTGAGACCCGTTTCCTGTAGTCTCCTGGGGAGCATAGCAACCGTAGCAATATGTTCTTCATAGGTTTCCGATGCAATTAATATGTCATCCATGAAATTATGGATATGGGGACTTTGCAAAGGCTCTAGAAGCTTCATCATCATCCTGGTGAACACTCCTGGTGCGTTATGCAAACCGAACGGCATCACATTAAATGTGTAATGTCCTTCGCTAGTGCTGAAAGCTAACAAAGGTTTAATTTCCTCCTTGACTGGTTGTTACGTGCAGTCTTTGATATCTTACAATATTATACATTGGTATACTTGTTATGTTCGCAAATATTTTGTAAACAAAATAGTGCTTAAGGGAAAGTCATTATGGAGTTACTTCCCTTGAAAGTTGTGTCGGCTCTTTCGATCGAACTCCGCGGATGAGTCCAGTTTTCTGCGATTTATTCGTTGTTTGGGTAATAATAGATTGTTCTTGCTTCAGAATATCTATGGCCTGAATTTATGTGTATTGTTTGTCTGAGTAGGACGAGTCTGTCTTATATCTGTATATCATTACATATCTAAGTCGAACTATATGTTCTGTTGTCTCTAGAGAGGTCAAAGGCTATTCGGCGGATGTGCCGCTAGAGAGTGGTGTGATTTGGCTTCGTCCCGATAGGGACTGTGTTTTCTATGTCGGCTTGTCGCCGGGGAAAAAGTGATCTCAGTATTTGTGGGGAAAGTGATAGTCGTCTAGACCTATCGTGTATGCT
This sequence comes from Oreohelix idahoensis, assembly GCA_024509875.1. Taxonomy (NCBI): domain Eukaryota; kingdom Metazoa; phylum Mollusca; class Gastropoda; order Stylommatophora; family Oreohelicidae; genus Oreohelix; species Oreohelix idahoensis. Next base: position 103,955 of record JAMPIV010020870.1, on the reverse strand, counting down.
TTACCCCAGTGGTTATTCGTATTGCCAAGGAATGGCAGAATCATATTTCTGATACCAAGGTAATAATAGACACTCTTATGAACTCTCGTACGACGCCACCATTTTCGATAGGTACGATTTGAATGTCTAAGAGAATATATTTGACTCGATGAAAACGACTTCGATTCCTAGCAGCACTATATCCTGTAGAATGCAGTCAATTGTTCATGATCAAATCTACAGAGCAATGAAATGTTTTATGAATGACTAACTTTAGGACAGATTCATTATCTGTATCCAAACGTGAGTGACAGCTCACGAGTGAAGCCATCTTGGAACCAAACATGTAGTGACTTTCAAGAAGAGAAAAGGGATGCCCGTATTATCGCTTGTTTAGTCCAGAGATCACTGCTACACATGAGAACCCGTTATTAGCGGTTCAATATTATTATATGGAAAAATATGTGCTGGACATTATGTTGGAGAATCGTCGCTAAGCGAGATTAGGTTTAGAAGCCATCTGAAATATTGTTTATAAGCTGACGTGCTCAGTCAGTGAAGTCAGATGATATATATGTATGGGCGATACTGAGGGCTTGGCTACTGACAGTCCTTTATACTATTATTCTACATGAGTGCCCATGTAACATTGCAAGACCATTTATCCACTGTACCATGATGTATTATGCCAACCTGTGATTTGTCACTATCTGTGCTGTCGAGTGTGTACGTCCAATTAAACTTTAGAAAAGGTACACAGTCGTTGGTGTCGATGACTTCCAGCCATACATGAGTGTGAGGAAAGAACATTTGTCAACACCACGAACCCTTATTATCATTCGCACATTATACACTCAATCCATGTCTACACACCACTGCGTAGGTCAAGTTGACATTCCATACACTACAGTGGAGCAAACAACACCATAGAGATCTTATCAACTGATGATGATGATGATGTCTGCTTCCATCCACTTATATCTATCTTTTGGTGGATATCATTAACGGGAATAAAATAACAACTTTATCAACTGGTGGACCAGCTTTCTGGGTTTGACCTCGCAGAAGTTCAGAAGTCAACAGATTACCGATACCAGACCGTTTCCTGTGGCTGATACGACACACTTGCAGTATTGGTTTGCTCTTTGTCAACACTTCGTCACGTGACCTGTCAAGTGAATGCAGTATGTAGGTCAGCGTTGTTGACATTTTTACATTAGACATTACAGAGTTTCACAGAACAGTTGGATCAATTCTTGTCAATATCAACAGGAAGACAGTATTAGTGAACTAAGAAGTCCTATTTTCATCGATGGATCTTCTTGTTTTCTATATATGAACTTTAATATTTAAGGCCAGAATGTTTAATTGAATAAAGTGGCAGTTTGTTTATTTTCATAAAAATAACTTTGCCATTACTGTAAAACTGAGCCTATTTTGCAACACATACTATCATACACATAATTTATATATATTTATGTTTACATGTTATTTGTTTGTATAGCATGTTAGTTTCTATGTCAGCGGGTTGTGTTTAAGGTTCGGCGGCGTCCTCACAACAGAATATCCCACGTCATAGAGGGTCCGTTGTGGGCGTTTTCTATAGGTGCAATTTTCTTGATTGAAAATTTGCTGCGACAACTGTTGCTTTTGTGTTAGCTGTGAAGTCTGTAATTATTGTTATTTTTGTAATATTTCTTTGTTCTTTAGTTTTGTTTTGATTTGTTTGTAATTTGTTAGTCTAACCTTTTCTATCTTTCAGTTCTATTCACAATTTGTATTCATATACTGTGACGTCATTGGTGTTGTTATTCTTTGCAGATTCAGTGATTATTTTCATTGATTTCCCTATTTGATTTATTTTGATTTCTGCAAACGTTCTTGTATTGTCAGTCCTATTTGTACTTTATGTATTCTGTTGGTTGACATATGTTTTATATAGGTATATTTCATAAGACACAATTGCCTGTGCACTGCACTTGGATTATGGTATAAACCAGTACCTGATTATTATTACTGTTATACAAGACCTTATTAAGGCTTGTGACCCACAGATATTGGGATAGTATACTGATTAATCAAGTCATTAAGAACTTGTGGTATTATTATTAGTTCAGGTGATTAGTATTATTGTTAGACATCATGTCTACATTGGAATACTTCATTACACAAGGGAAAGCCCTTGATAAGACTGGTCAACAATTAGAACAATGGGCTGTTGCTCAATATGACAAAGCATTAGCTGCAGAAGAGAAAAAAGCTGCTGCAGAAGAGAGGAAAGCTATGGCAGAAGAGAAAAGATTAGAAAGAGAAGCTGAGGCTGCTGCTGAACAAAAGAAATTACAGATGCAGGTGGAGGAAAGGAGATTTGAAGCTGAACAAAAAAAATTAGAAAGAGAAGCTGCTGCGGAACAAAAAAGATTAGACAATGAAGCTGAACAAAAAAGATTAGACAGGGAAGCTGAACAAAAAAGATTAGACAGTGAAGCTGAACAAAAAAGATTAGACAGGGAAGCTGAACAAAAAAGATTAGACAGGGAGGCTGAACAAAAAAGATTAGATGCTGAAGAGAAAAAAGCAATAAGAGAACATGAATTTGAGTTGGAGAAATTGAGATTGAAAGATTATGTCATGTGTGAACAAACCTTTCCTTGAATTTATACATGAGCGTAAACCTAAATCTCTAAAAGAAATGGAAGAATATTGTTCCCAATATGTCACTGCACACCCCGACGTGACTTTTGGCAACACTAAGATTAAGGAGAGTATGCCAGTTGCTTCAGCAACACCATACAATCCCAATTATTCACACAGATTTCAGGGACCTCAAAACAGATTTGATAAAAAAGGTAACCATAATAGTTATCAAAACCAAGGTAACCAATCATTTCAGGGTTCTTCTTCAAAGAACTGGAGACGAGCTGATAGCTCTCGACACAGGGGTGGTCATAATTATAGGAATTTCCGTAGAGGAAGTAATTATAGAAACTATCAGGGTTATCCGTCTTGGAGTCAACAAGATCATAATTACAGAGATACTCATTATAATGAATATGATATTGGTAACCAAGGGAACTATGACTCAAACCCAAATAGGGGTTACAATAGAGGTAACAATAACTACAGAGGTGATAATAACCGAGGTAGATCTCAATACAAAAGACATAAACCACATTTTCAGGCAAACTCTGCACAACAAGAGTCCAATGAAGCCTATAAACAGAGTAAAGATAATAATGATGCTAGTAATATGGCATGTGCCGCTTTTGATTTTGGGAGAGCATCTCAGTGCCCCCAATGCAAAACGTTATTTGAGCCAACCACAGTGTCTACTTTAAGCTGTGGCCATCCTCTTCCTGCTCTTCCGGCATCAGTCGCGCATGATGGAAGAGGTTCTCTTGTCTTACATAAGGGTTTAGTGAATAACAATCCAGTCTCTGTGCTATTTGATTCTGGATGCACCACAATTGGTGTTAGGCAGTCACTCGTAGATCCTTCCCGTGCCACTGGACAAGTAGTCAAATGTGTAACATTTGGCGGCACATTAGAGAAATACTCTACTGCTATCATTAGGATTGCTACTCCTTTCTTTACAGGAGATGTACACGCATGTCTTCTTCCGAATCCGATCGCTGACCTCATCATCGGTCGCATTCACGGAGTCAAAGAATGCACTCCGCAACAAATTTCCACGTGGGAAAGGCAAAACATGCAGATTGCTAACGCTGTAGTCACTAGAGCTCAGGCTCTTAATATGCCTCAAACTTCATCTACTGAAGATAATGAAGTGCATAACCAAGATAATCCCTTGGTAATTTCTCGTGACTCGTTTATAAAACAGCAAGAAGATGATCCCACTCTGAAGAAATTCTTCATTCTTGCAACTAAAGGTGATCCGAATAAAGACACAAGTCGTAAATCGTGGATTACAAAGAAGAATGGCGTACTTGTGCGTATGGTTCAAGACTCCATTACGTCAAGTCATTCTCAAATCCTGGTTCCCAAGAATTTGAGGGTTAAAATTTTGCAGCACGCTCACGACTCTCAGTGTGCTGGACACATGGGTTTTTCCCGTACTAAGTCAAGAGTCCTTGCGGCTTTCTTTTGGCCATTGGTAAACAAGGACATACGGATTTATTGTCGATCTTGTAAAGTATGTCAGGAAGTTAAATCCAAAGGTCCACGGCATGCTGCACCCATTCAGGCGGCGGACATTCCTATTCGGCCGTTCAAAAAAATGGCCATAGACATAATTGGTCCATTTAAGATCAAGTCTGCCAGAGGACATCAGTTTATCTTGACGTGTGTTGATATGTGCACACGTTGGCCAGAGGCTATTCCTCTGAAGAGCATTACTACTGCTGATATTGCAGATGCTCTTTGGCTTATATTTTCTCGTCTGGGGTTCCCCGGAGAGATATTGTCAGACCATGGCACCCAACTAATATCAGATACCATGTCTCAAGTAATGTCTACTCTGCAGATAGATAGATCTTTAAGTAGTATCTACCATCCAATGTCTAATGGTATGGTCGAACGCCTTAATAGAACACTTAAAAACTTACTGGGGAAGATAACTGAGGATCATCCTCAAGACTGGGACAGAGTTTTACCTGCGGCCCTCTTCGCTTACAGAGAGGTACCCAATGAACATACGGGATTTTCTCCCTTTGAACTCGTCTTTGGCGCGCGTCCGCGTGGCCCTATGTCGTTGCTTCACGATCTCATTACATCTGACAATATTGACGATGACACAAAGTCATCCTACGAATATGTCATCGCGTTGAGACAAAAGATTATCGAAGCATGCAAATTGGCAACTTCTTCTTCTGAATTTGCGAAACAGAAGGCAAGGCAATTTGCCAATAAGAAGAGATGCTTACGACAACTTTGTCCTGGTGACAAAGCATTTGTATTACTACCTTGTAGGGAAAACAGATTACTTATTTCTTGGAAAGGTCCGTACGATATAATATCGAAAATTTCCGATGTCGACTATATTGTCGATATTGATGGGAAGCATAAAACCTTCCACATCAATATGCTTACTGAATTCCATGAACGTCCGGATTATTTGCAACCCATTTTCCAAGCAACGGACAATTCTCCAGTACAACATGGTCATTACTCATCACTGTCCGTGATACAGGATGAGGAAACAAGTTTTTCAGATGTAAATCTTCCTCTTCCAATGATCCCACTTCATTCTAGTGAATCATGGAAGAACGTTACTGTCTCTCCTGATTTGTCTCTAGGAGAACAGCGACAAGTTTCAACTATGTTGCAAACATTTCAGGATGTACTCACTGACATCCCTGGACAAACGCATGTCATTGAACAGGACATTGTTCTAACTGACCATACTCCTATTAGGGTTAGACCTTATCCTATACCTATACATTTTCAAGCACAGGTCGAGAAAGAGTTGGATGAGATGATAGATTTGAAAATAATCGAACCATCCACCTCTGCATATTCTTCGCCGATGGTTATTGTTCGTAAAAAAGACAATAACATACGTCTTTGCGTTGACTATCGAAAATTGAATCAAGTAACGAAGTTCGATGCCGAACCTATGCCTTTACTGGAAGAGCTACTTACTCGACTCTCCAAATCTCATTTTTTTACTAAACTTGATTTGTCTAAAGGATATTGGCAAGTTCCTTTATCTGAACGCGCCAAACCTCTCACGGCTTTTTCAACACCTAGAGGTTTGTTCCAATGGAATTTTATGCCTTTCGGTCTTATGAACGCACCAGCTACATTCGTACGCATGATGCGCCGAATCCTATCTTATCGGTCAGATGTCATTGCATATCTAGACGACATCTGTCTTTTCAGCGATACTTGGGAAGATCACTATTCAGGGTTAGATGAATTGCTGTCTACTTTGCGTGAGCACAACCTGACAGCGAAACCCTCTAAAGCCTATATTGGTTTTAGCGAAATTTCTTTCCTAGGCCACCGAGTTGGTCACGGTTTCCTAAAGACAGAGGACCATAATACTAGTAAGATACTTAACATCTCAATCCCTAAGACTAAAAAACAGGTGAGAAGTCTGTTAGGTCTTATTCAATTTTATGGCAGATTCATTCAGAATCTATCCTCTATCATGGCACCTCTCTCAACACTTCTAAAGAAAGGTTCGCCTAATGTGGTCCACTGGTCTCAGGAATGCCAATGCTCTCTGGATAAGATTAAAACACTGTTTTCAACACCACCTATTTTAGTGCTACCCACTAAAGATAAGACATTCGTTCTTCGTAGTGACGCTTCATCCACTGGGATTGGAGCGGCACTAATGCAAGAGTACTCTGGAACTCTGCATCCTGTAATGTATATTTCCAGAAAACTTAATGCGGCAGAAAGGAATTATTCGGTTTTAGACCGTGAGCTATTAGCTATGGTTTGGTCGATCCTCAAACTACAGAGATTCCTTCTAGGCGCACATTTCACAGTAGAAACCGACCAAAAAGCTCTTACTGCTATACAGAGTAAGAATTTGAAGAGCTCGAGGTCTACTCGATATGCAATTGCTCTTCAACCTTTTCATTTCTCTGTGCGAGCTATTCGTGGATCAGATAATGTGATGGCAGACATTCTGTCAAGATGCCCACATGATTCCACATAACTATTAGGGCTTAGACTTCTTGATATGTCTAGTTCTATAGTAGTTCCTTTTCTATATCATGATAGATACACATTTGTAATTTAATAATATAATGATTGTATCACTACATAGCGGTTCATTGATGTTGATTCACCGCTGTGCTTTGATGATTTTTTTCTTCATAAATCATAAATTTAAGATATCTAATACGAAATGATGATATGAATTTTTTAGGCATTGTGTAATTGCCAGAATTGTATTATACTTTGATGACACCTTCCTGGAAAAATATACTTGTAGAGAAATAATTTCTCTCAGTTTATGAGACACATTCTCACCAGTCGCTCCATAAGTCGACTTAGCCTCATATTAGGCGTTATAGGTATTCCTGATATTTTCATCTGCGCATTATTCATGCGTTGTGAGCCTATTGTACGTTGCTCCTAGATGTATTTTTAAAAAAAAAATGTTCCATTTTGTTTTTTTCCCGGGAGGTGTGGTAAGACTGTTACGTGCAGTCTTTGATATCTTACAATATTATACATTGGTATACTTGTTATGTTCGCAAATATTTTGTAAACAAAATAGTGCTTAAGGGAAAGTCATTATGGAGTTACTTCCCTTGAAAGTTGTGTCGGCTCTTTCGATCGAACTCCGCGGATGAGTCCAGTTTTCTGCGATTTATTCGTTGTTTGGGTAATAATAGATTGTTCTTGCTTCAGAATATCTATGGCCTGAATTTATGTGTATTGTTTGTCTGAGTAGGACGAGTCTGTCTTATATCTGTATATCATTACATATCTAAGTCGAACTATATGTTCTGTTGTCTCTAGAGAGGTCAAAGGCTATTCGGCGGATGTGCCGCTAGAGAGTGGTGTGATTTGGCTTCGTCCCGATAGGGACTGTGTTTTCTATGTCGGCTTGTCGCCGGGGAAAAAGTGATCTCAGTATTTGTGGGGAAAGTGATAGTCGTCTAGACCTATCGTGTATGCTTTACCCCAGTGGTTATTCGTATTGCCAAGGAATGGCAGAATCATATTTCTGATACCAAGGTAATAATAGACACTCTTATGAACTCTCGTACGAAGCCACCATTTTCGATAGGTACGATTTGAATGTCTAAGAGAATATATTTGACTCGATGAAAACGACTTCGATTCCTAGCAGCACTATATCCTGTAGAATGCAGTCAATTGTTCATGATCAAATCTACAGAGCAATGAAATGTTTTATGAATGACTAACTTTAGGACAGATTCATTATCTGTATCCAAACGTGAGTGACAGCTCACGAGTGAAGCCATCTTGGAACCAAACATGTAGTGACTTTCAAGAAGAGAAAAGGGATGCCCGTATTATCGCTTGTTTAGTCCAGAGATCACTGCTACACATGAGAACCCGTTATTAGCGGTTCAATATTATTATATGGAAAAATATGTGCTGGACATTATGTTGGAGAATCGTCGCTAAACGAGATTAGGTTTAGAAGCCATCTGAAATATTGTTTATAAGCTGACGTGCTCAGTCAGTGAAGTCAGATGATATATATGTATGGGCGATACTGAGGGCTTGGCTACTGACAGTCCTTTATACTATTATTCTACATGAGTGCCCATGTAACATTGCAAGACCATTTATCCACTGTACCATGATGTATTATGCCAACCTGTGATTTGTCACTATCTGTGCTGTCGAGTGTGTACGTCCAATTAAACTTTAGAAAAGGTACACAGTCGTTGGTGTCGATGACTTCCAGCCATACATGAGTGTGAGGAAAGAACATTTGTCAACACCACGAACCCTTATTATCATTCGCACATTATACACTCAATCCATGTCTACACACCACTGCGTAGGTCAAGTTGACATTCCATACACTACAGTGGAGCAAACAACACCATAGAGATCTTATCAACTGATGATGATGATGATGTCTGCTTCCATCCACTTATATCTATCTTTTGGTGGATATCATTAACGGGAATAAAATAACAACTTTATCACTGGTATTTGATAATAACCTTTACTGAGGTCAATCTTGGAGAAGATCTTTGCTTTGCTGAGCTTGGTGAACAACTCAGAAACAGTTTGGAGAGGTTCGGGCTGGAATTCCGTTACAGCGTTTAGCAACCTGTAATCAATGCACAGCCGAACTTCCTTATTGGGCTTCTGCAACAGCACTACACTCGAGCTGTAAGGAGATGTAGACTCACTGATAATTCCTGCCTGACGCAGCTTGTCTATTTCTCCGCGAAGTGCATCCGCTTTAGCGTACGGGATGGGGTAAACTCTGGTTTGAATAGGGGTCTCGTTTGTTAATTTCATATCAAATTCAATGAGATTTGTTCGACCAGGTACATCCGTTAAGACTGCACTGTACTGTTTTAGTAGAGCCCTGGTTTCTGTTTGTTGTTCTGGTGAGAGATTGTCGCCGAACTTGACATCTTTAAAGGATTCTGTGGGTTGCAGTGGATACTCCATGCAACCATCATCATCTTCCTCGTCTTCCGTTGCTATGGCGACAGCCAGGAGATGCTCGGAGGATGGCACCGGTCTTTCCAAATATTTCTTTAGCAGATTTATGTGGAAGACCTTCTCCTTTCCTTTGATGGAGATCTTGTAATTGGTACGTGAGATCTTTTTAAGGACGGTAAACGGCCCTTGCCATCCGATGCGAAGTTTATTGCTTCCGGTTGGGAGTAGCAACAAAACTTTCTCCCCTGGTCGGAGCTCTCTCTCTTTTGCAGCTTTGTTGTATCTTTTAGCGTGTTTAGCGCGGGCTTTCGTAAGGTTGGTTGTAGCTAGATCCCATCCTAGCTTTAGCCTTTCCTTGAGCTCAGATACATACTTGCTTGCAGAGACGACTGTCTCGTAAGCCTTTTGGTCTGTCAGGGACCGAAGTAAGGCTTCTAATGGCCCCTTTATAGGTCTGCCAAATAAAAGTGTAGCAGGAGGGAATCCCGTAGACGCTTGGGGAACCTCTCGGTAGGCGAATAAGGCAGCCGATATATATAGGTCCCAGTCTTCCGGTTTCTCCTGACCCAGCTTACGTAACATGGTGGTGAGGCTGCCATTAAAACGTTCCACGAGCCCATTTCCGGCCGGATGGTAGGGACTTGTGTGGATATGTTTGGCCCTCAAGATCGTAAAGATCTCCTCCATTAACAGGCTACGGAATTGGGATCCATTGTCCGTCAAAACTTGTTGAGGGAATCCCAACCGTGTAAAAATTTGCACAAGGGCTTCTGCGACATGCTTGGAATTAGTGCATAGTAGCGGTACGGCTTCGGCCCACATAGTGCAAGTGTCAACTAAGGTCAGGATGAACCTGATCCTTCTTTTGGTCTTTTCCAGAGGACCAATAATGTCGACAGCAACCAGTTCAAATGGAGTCCCTACTATTGGCATTTGCCCCATGGGTACTGGGGGTGTCAAGTGCTTGGGTGCTACCCGTTGGCACTGGGCGCAGGATTTCACATACCTGACAATGTCAGAGTTCATTCCTGGCCACCAATAGTGGGTTTTTATTCGCTGAATAGTGGCGTTTTGTCCCATATGTCCGCTAAAGGGAAGAGAGTGCCCCATCTCTAAGATCTGGCTTCGGTACTGCGTCGGAACTAAAAGCTGGTTATTCCCCGTGTCCGGGTTGCCTGTTCTACGATACAATACGCCATCCTTAGAAAAGATGTCTCCGTTGTGTCTGGGGTCCTTAGCCATGGGCAGTTTTTTAAAGCAGAGCTCTAGAGTAGGGTCCTTTTGTTGCGCCTCCTTCAGTTCGTTCGGCAACAAATTTGGCGCAGGCTCCCTCTCCTTCTTGGCTTGCCCTCTTGTGGTTACCGCTGCCACAATCGGCTCCTTTGGTCTCCCAATAAACACATATCTACATCCCAGGATAACTGGGTAGATAGGATCATCCATAATGGCCGCTTTTATAACTCCTCTGACAAAGTCAGAGTGTATTTCTACCAGTGCGATAGGCAGCGTCCTGGGCGCATCACTCTTAAACACTCCACTAAGTTTGACGGTTTCCTCTGTCTCCTGACCTGGTTTGACTAGGTGTCTTGCAACAATACAACTAAAACTTAATCCAGTGTCAAAGAGACAAGTGGTTGAGGTACCATTCAAAATTACAGTTCCTCGAGTTGAGGGTCGGTCCCCCTCAGGTTGAGAATCACTGACATTGATTCTACCTTTCGAGGCTGTATGCAAACATCCAACGCGGTTTGAACCGGTTTGTTTGCCCTGATCAGACGTTCCTGGTGTAGGGGTCTTCCCTTTTCCTTGACCTTGGTGGCCGCGCTGCCACGTAGGCTTGGTGGGTTGATCAGAATTGTTGTTGGGGGAGTATCGGGTTTTGTAGAATTTCGATTTTTCCTGGGGAGGTCTCTGGGTATTATTTTCTCGTTGGTTATAATTCTGAGAGGAATTAGAGGAATAGGATGACTGCTCTAGATTTTGTTTACGAGATGGCTCATCTGTGGGTTTACGTTTAGTGCTGGGAAGTTCGGCCATTGCATTGGTATAGCGTTCGGCCTAATTGAGTATGTCCTCAAGCCTGACTGCGCCCTGTTCAGCCAAAAATCTACGGGTTTCGTTTGACAAAGTTGCCTTTATCTGTTCCACAAGAACAAGTTCAAGTAGTCCCTCATATGTAAGAGGTAGGTCAGATAATTCAATGCACTTTGTCAAATAGCCCGTGAGACGTGAAGAGAATTGGGGGAATGTTTCCGTGCTCTCTTTTCGGCTGTTTCTGAACATTTGCAGAAATTTTCGGGCGGTCATTTCGAACCGCTCTAGCAAGGCCTTCTTAAGCATGTCGTAATCATGTTGGTTCGGTCCCAGCTTTGTGTATACGTCATGAGCATTCGCTTTTAGTGACGTCGAGAGTTTAAGTGCCCAGCGGGAACTCTCTAACCCATACAGATTTGCGAGCCTTTCGAATTTTTCTAGGTAGCTGTCAATTTTTTCGTTAGGGCTAGGAAAAGACTCTAAAGCAAAAGACATCGCAGTTAATTAGGCAGACTGAGTGCTGGAGAGATCCATTGTTTGGGAATGGGGCGAAGACGGCTCTCCATTATTTGAAGTAGAGGCACTCCGACTCTCTAAAGCCTTGAGCGCTAATTCATGCTGTCTTTCCTTGTCTCTCTCTCTTTCCCTGCGGGCGTCCATCTCTGCCTCAATTTTCTTCTGCTCCAATTGACGATCGTCCGCTTCTTTCTTCCTAGCTTCTGCCCTCTCTTCCTCCGCGTCATACCTTTGCAGTTCCTGGGTGATAAACAGATTCGCGGCTTCTGTGTCTAATCCTGAGTCTTTCGCTTCCTGTATCAAAATGGATCTTATCCTAATTCTCTCAGCCATTGTCAAAGAACTGGATGCTTCTAAGACTAGAGAATAGTAAGATGGAACAAGAAGGGGAAAAACTCAAAGCCGCTACGAGAAAAACAAAGTAAAAAATTTACTGAATGACCTCGTGTGTTAACTTATCGCCGCTATTATTGTCACTTAAGACTCGTAACGCAAGCAACTATGCCAATTCAATGGTAAGTTACACTAGAAAAGAATCTACTCTTACTAACAGTAGAGAAAAATTTATATTAAACAATTTAAAAGGAAAAAAAAAAAATTTTTTCCCAGAAAATGTTAATTCTCTAACAACAAACTCCGTCCCTGAAGACAATTTTTGAGATGAGACGTAGTTAACTTAATTTTTTAAAAATCAGAACAATCCGTCTTTAGTGTGACAGGGGCGCTAGGGGTACCTCACACCCAAGACCCGTGCACCAAGAAAATTTATAAAGGATCGTTTGACAGGGGTTGTGTTGCGTGATAAATTCTCGCAACATCGTTTTATTTCAATATCTATTTTATAACGCAAGGGCAACAACTGCTTGAAATTTATAGTCACTTTTCTCGGTAAGCATTTGTCTTCTCGCGTTGGTATCGAATGCAGTTAAGTTTGAGCTGTGGTCATTTTGCGCTGGACTGCGCATGACTTGTCTTGCTTCTTGGTCGATCGGTTTCCGCCCACCACTAGTGGAGTGAGCGATTTGGAATGGCGAAAGAGATGCCTCGTTGAAGAGGGGATCTCCGCTATTTTTTTGTTCTGTCAGGAATGTGAGAGTCCTCTTATGGATATTTCGTTTATTCGAGATAATACCTCTAGTGTATTTGCACATGCCGGGAGGCATAATATTTCTGTGTATTTCCGGAAGGCAAGGTAAATTAACATTTTCATTAACTCTATCGATTTTTGGTCGTGAACGATTTCTGGTTCATAGCCTGTCTTCGAAAGTCGTCGTCACGAGATGTTTTCCTAGCTCACATGTCGCTGTATTGTACTGCATCGGTTGATGCAGGTTCCAAGGACCATTACTTGCTACTTTGTTAAATGAACTAGGTTTGAAAAACCTTTATTATCTAGAGGATATTTTTGAGGACATTATTTATACTTCGGCAGACGTGTCTGTCTTGCTGAAGTCAAACTAAGGAGAGTGAACTGATCTCATACATCTGGTTATCTCCTGGCTGTTATAGAAAGGGATGGAGTTTTTCACCTGACTACATTTACAGCACTTTGAAATATAACATGCATCTGACTCATCATTGTAATGCTGTCTACCGTCTATTGCTGTATTGAATGTTGCTGTGATAATGACTGTTTGATGTGTCTACATATTCGCGTAACCATTTTGTCACTGTGGCGTCCACAATAAATAATGAAGAAAAACGTCAACGGCTGTTACAAGAATCATTGACTTTATACGTCGTGAGTTTACTGACGTCCTATGTGGATTGCCCTGTTATTTTTGTATGAACATTGTTTTGACTGAACACATCTGCACACCACACAAAACCAGACATGCGGATACCATCCATCATCACATGGCATCACGCATCATTTGGTGGCCATAAGCTGGTTTGATTCTGGTACTAGCAAACACGGGGTCCCTTACCCACTTCATTTTCAACAAGAATTCATCAGCATCCTTCAAGAAATTAACATTCTTCAATACAGTCAACATCTTCAAAATTTTCAAAGTACTCGGCGTTGCCCGGTAAAAGTCAAAATTTCAACTTTTTGACGGAAACAAGAATTTGACAGTACCCGGCGTTGTTACATGTTGCCGGATAACTCGGACTGCTGTTATCTTTTACGCAAGTCAAGCAAGTTGCTGCTGTCAAGGTTCCAGTGCTGTCGTTTTTGTGAAGGTCAAGTGCCGGTTGAAACGGGTTGTTTTCTGAAGAAGGCCAAGTACCGATTTCCATCAACTTACTTTTGGATTAGAAGGTCAAGTGCCGAAACAACTCAACACACAGTATTTCAGAAGCTCTTGTACCATCGTGTTAGCAGTGGAAGCAGTTCAGATGTGCCATCATCGTTGGAGCTTCGCCCTTTAGGACGTTGATTGACATCCGTTTTTTCTGCTGTTCTACGATTGGAAGCCTATAAGTTAAGTGGCCTGTTTGTATGTAAACTGTGCCCTTATACTTCTGCTGAGTCTTCTGTGTATCATCTCATTCTATATGTTATATGTCTATATGTTATTTGTATATTTATATGTTTATATTTCAGCGGGTTCTCGGTTGGGTGGTGTCTCCGTTAGATTATGCCACGTCATAGAGGTCGTCTATTGTGAGCGTTTTCTGTAAGGTTTGCAAATTTCCAATACTGGAATTTGCTAAGCGACTTCTGTTGCTATTTATGTTAGCTGTGATGACATGTTTTAATATTGTTTTCGTTATTATTTCGCATTCTTTAGTTTTGTTTTGATTTGTTTGTATTTGTTAGCCTACTCTTGTCTATAATTTAGTTTCATACAACATTTTTGTTTATACACTGTGGTGTCATGTATTTTGTTTAATTATAGCGCAGATATCGTCACATTTTTTGTGATATTTCATTAATTTCTGCTTTATTTTTTGTTGATTTCTGCGAACGTTTTTGTATTGTTGCTGATCTTTGTTATTGTTTACATTGTTATTGTTTACATTGTTTGCATTGTTTACATTTTCAATGTTTACATTCTGCATGTGTTTACATAGTCATTGTTTACAGTTATAGTAATTAGTTAATGGGCTATGCTAATGCACTGTTACTACTACACTGATGATAAATGAATGATGAATAGTGTCGTGCACTATTGAATGAGAAGTGCACTTATGATCAAGAATTGAGTGCTGATATTTCATATACAAGTTCTTTGATTGGAGACTTGTTTCCCACAGAGACTGGGATAATATAATGTGATGTGAATATACAAGTGCTTAATTAAGACTTGTTACACTTAGGTTTGAAATAAATTAGTTAATTATTTCAGGTTTTGGACTCATATGTTAGACAACATGTCTACATTTGAGCACTTTATTGAGCAGGGTAAATTGCTTGGCAAGACTGGTGATAAGTTAGAAGAATTTGCAACTGCTCGATATGATAAAGCAATGGAAGCTGAACAAAAGAAACTGCATATGGAAGCTGAACAAAAGAAACTGCAGATGCAGGTGGATGAAAAGAGATTCCAAATGGAAATGGAAAAACAAAAAAGGGAATCAGAAGCTGAGGAAAGAAAACTCCAGCTACAGCTAGAAGCTGAAAGACTTCAAAAAGAGGCTGAGAATAAAAGACTTGAAAAAGAGGCTGAGAATAAAAGACTTGAAAAAGAGGCTGAAAATAAAAGACTTGAAAAAGAAGCTGAAAATAAAAGACTTGAAAAAGAAGCTGAAAATGAAAGACTTCAAAAAGAGGCTCAGGCTGAGGAAAGAAGATTACAGAGAGAGTCTGATGAGAGGAAAGAGAAAGCAAAAATGGAACATGAAGAAAAGGTCTTAGCTTTAGAGTTGGAAAAATTGAAATTGACGAGCATGAGTAATGGTAATGATTCAAACAAGGGTTCATCTTCTGGTAAGGCTAATAATGATACTTTTAAGATTAAGTTACCAACATTTAGTCCTTCCAGCGATGACATAATGTTCTATCTGGACAGATTTGAACAAGCATGTACAGCTCATAACATAGACAAAGCAAAATATGTTTATCAGTTATCAGGGATACTGACAGGTAAAGCTCTAAGTATATTAAATATGGTGGATGAACCTGACAAGAACAATTATGAGGTTGTCAGGGCCGCTTTGTTAAAGAAATATCAGCTTAACGAAGACGGCTATCGTCTACAATTTAAAAACATGTTACCTGAAAATGGAGTTGAATTCTCCGAGTTTATTGCAAGAATACGCATTACTTTCTCACGATGGGTTGAACTATCTAAGACGGAAAAAACTTATGAAGGACTTATGGACTTAATACTTAGAGACAAAGTCATGTCGTCTGTCAATGAGTCTTTCCTTGCTTTCCTTCATGAACGTAAACCTAAAACAATAAAAGAAATGGAAGATTTCTGTTGCCAATACGTAACTGCGCACCCACACATAACCATGGGTAACTCTAAGGTGAAAGAAGGTTTACCAGTTGCTTCGGCAGCTCCGTATGGTCAAAACTTTGCTCGTAGATTCCAACAAAATCTTGATAGAAAGAGCAGCGGTAATTTCTGTCAAAATCATGGAAACCAATTTCATGGTGATTCATCTTCGAAGAATTGGAGACAACCTGATAGTGGTCGTTACTATCACCCTAATAATTATAGGCATTTCAAAAGAGGATATGGTAATAGAGGTTATTCCTGCCGAAGACCTCAGAACCAAACAAATAGATGTTCGCATCAATGTGAACATGATAGTAATCGTGGAAACTGGAATTCGAACCAGGATAACAATTACAATAGAGACAATAATAACTGCAGAGATAATAATAACTTTGATAACTTCAGAGGTAATAATAGTCGGGGTAGATCTCAACACAAAAAAAAAGAGATATCAGCAGGCTAATGCTGTACAACAGGAAACTGAGGGAGCCTGTAATCATGTTGTTGATAGTAAAAACTTTGACGCTGTCACTGGTTCTGCTTTTGACTTTGAGAGAGCAAACAAATGCCCCCAATGCAGTACTTTATTCGAACCGGGTACCATAACTACTTTGAGTTGTGGTCACCCACTTCCCGCTCTTCCTGCTGCTGTTGCGCATGACGGGAGGGGTTCTTTAATCCTACATAAGGGTCTTGTTAATGATACTCCGGTCTCACTACTTTTCGATTCCGGATGCACCACTATTGGTGTTAGACAATCGCTTGTAGATCCCTCTTGTGCTACAGGAAGGGTTATTAAATGTGTCACATTTGGCGGCACTCTAGAAAAATATCCTACTGCTGTAATTCGCATTGCCACTCCTTTCTTTACTGGAGATGTGCATGCTTGTCTCTTACCTAATCCTATTGCGGACCTTATTATTGGTCGTATTCACGGAGTTAGGGAGTGTACCCCACAGCAGATTGCTGCTTGGGAAGATAATAACATGCAAGCTACAAATGCAGTAGTTACAAGAGCACAAGCTCTACAAACACCCGAAACTTCACTGAATAGTGATAATGAAGTTGATAGCCAAGATAGTCACTTAGTGATTACTCGTGACTCTTTCATAAAATTGCAAGAAGAAGATCCTTCTTTAAAAAAATTCTTCGTTCTTGCGAAGAAAGGTGATCCGAATCAGGATACAAATAGAAAATCTTGGATTGCAATGAGAAACGGCGTACTTGTACGTATGGTACAAGATTCGACTACGTCGGCACATTCGCAAATTCTTGTTCCCAAGAGCATGAGAGTCCAAATATTACAACATGCTCATGACTCGCAATGTGCTGGACATATGGGTTTTGCCCGTACGAAGTCGAGAGTCCTTGCGGCTTTCTTTTGGCCTTTTGTCAATAAGGACATTCGTATTTACTGCCGATCATGCAAGGTATGTCAGGAGGTCAAATCTAGAGGACCACGACATGCTGCGCCTATCCAGGCTGCTGACATTCCTATTCGGCCGTTTCAGAAAATGGCCATAGATATTATTGGCCCTTTTAAGGTCAAGTCGGCCAGAGGACATCAGTTTATCCTTACATGTGTCGATATGTGCACACGTTGGCCAGAGGCTATTCCTCTTAAGAGCATATCTACTACAGATATCGCAGATGCTCTTTGGTTGATATTTTCTCGCTTGGGGTTCCCCAGAGAAATATTATCAGACCATGGCACTCAACTCATATCTGACACTATGTCACAGGTAATGTCTACCTTACATATTGAACGATCTCTCAGTAGTATCTACCATCCTATGTCTAATGAGTTAGTTGAGCGTCTGAATAGAACGCTCAAGACTTTGCTTGGTAAGATAACTGAAGATCATCCTCAAGATTGGGACAGGGTTTTACCCGCGGCTCTCTTTGCCTATAGAGAAGTCCCTAATGAACACACAGGATTTTCTCCCTTCGAACTTGTCTTTGGCGCGCGTCCACGCGGCCCTATGTCTTTATTACACGATCTCATCACTGCCGATGATATTAGCGATGAAACTCAATCCTCATATGAGTATGTCATTGCTCTTAGACAAAAGATCATTGAGGCATGTAAGCTAGCAACTGCTTCATCAGAAATTGCTAAAGAGAAGGCAAGGCAGTTTGCTAACAAGAATAGATGTCTACGACAACTTTGTCCAGGTGACAAAGCATTCGTCCTACTCCCCAGTAGGGAAAATAGACTTCTTATTGCATGGAAAGGTCCGTATGCAATAGTCTCTCGGATTTCCGATGTTGACTATGTGGTCGATATTGATGGAAAGCATAAAACTTTCCACATAAACATGCTTTCGGAATTTCACGAACGTCCGGACTATTTGCTGCCTATTTTCCAGGCAACGGATGATGCTCCTGCACCTCACGGTCATTATTCATCCCTGTCTGTCATACAGGATGAGGAAGCTACCTTCTCTGATGTCAACCTTCCCCTTCCAGTGGTTCCATTACATTCCACGGAATCTTGGAAAAACGTTTCTGTTTCTCCTAATCTTTCTGGTGACGAACATCGACGAGACTTGTCGATGTTACAAACATTTCAGGATGTTCTCACTGACATTCCTGGACACACAGATGTCATAGAACATGACATAATTCTTACCGACAATAATCCAATTAGGGTTAGGCCTTATCCTATTCCTATACACTTTCAGTCGCAAGTGGAAAAGGAATTGGATGAAATGATTCAATTAAATATAATTGAACCATCGACTTCACCATATTCTTCTTCCATGGTTATTGTCCGGAAGAAGGATAAGAACATACGAATTTGCGTTGATTATCGCAAATTGAATCAGGTCACAAAGTTCGACGCTGAACCGATGCCTTTGTTAGAAGATCTACTGATTAGACTTTCTAATTCTAGATTCTTCACTAAACTTGACTTGTCTAAAGGTTATTGGCAAGTGCCTTTAGCAGAGCATGCCAAACCTCTTACTGCTTTTTTCTACACCTAGGGGTCTATTTCAATGGAATGTTATGCCTTTTGGTCTCATGAACGCCCCTGCCACTTTCGTTCGCATGATGCGTCGAATTCTGTCACATCGTTCGGATGTCATCGCATACTTAGATGACATCTGTCTCTTCAGTGATACCTGGGAAGATCACTATTTAGGGTTATATGACTTACTGTCCACTCTACGTGAGAACAATTTGACAGCAAAACCTTCTAAAGCTTTTGTTGGTTTTGGTGAAATCTCTTTCCTGGGTCATCGTGTTGGTCATGGTCTCTTGAAGACAGAAGACCACAATACTTCCAAAATACTGAACATCTCTGTTCCTAAAACGAAGAAACAAGTTAGGAGTCTCTTAGGTTTAATTCAATTTTATGGGAGATTTATTCCAAATTTATCTTCGATCATGGCACCTCTATCAACATTGTTGAAGAAAGGTTCGCCTAATCTGGTCCGTTGGTCTGAAGAATGCCAATCTTCACTAGACCAAATCAAGAATATATTTTCTTCTCCTCCCATCTTAAGATTACCTACTCTTGATAGGACTTTTGTTCTTCGGAGTGATGCTTCATCCACTGGGATTGGAGCAGCACGTTAGCGATGGTTTGGTCAATTCTAAAACTACAAAGATTCCTCCTGGGCGCACATTTCATTCTAGAGACTGATCAGAAAGCTCTTACAGCTATTCAGACTAAGAATTTGAAGAGTTCGAGATCCACTCGATATGCTATAGCTCTTCAACCTTTTCACTTCACGGTACGAGCTATCCGTGGTGCGGATAATGTGATGGCTGACATTTTGTCTAGATGCCCACATGACTCCAACTAATACTTCTGTCCTATATTTCCATATATTACAGAGTCATAACACACCTATATTTCTACAATAGATTAGCACATCTGTACTCACTTTATATGTACACACTATCGTGCTTTGTTGTCATCTTCTTCTGTTCGTTTTTTAAGATGATAGGGGAGGACTGAGTAGTTAATATAAGGGCCGTTAGTTTACTAAACAGCCACAATTATTAATAATGTATTGTACCTTATGAAGCATATTAGTTATTAATTAGCATTATATTGCTTGTACTTTCTCAGAATGTCATTGTTGAGCTGAGGACTTACCTTACTAGTATCAAGCATGACGAGTTCTAGATTGTGTACTTACCCTCGGAATACCAGAGCATATGTCCTGGATCGTCATGTAGTTTAACTTTACTATGTACTTATGTCATTACATGTCAAAGAATGTACTATTTAAATTTTCCTATCAGATTTGTACATCCATTTTTAAAGACAATATTAGAGTATGCTGTTTAATGATGATTATAGTAACTTGCATACGTATATTGTGTTTACATGCTAACGTGATGTGTGTTGGTGACACCTCCCCGATGTGAATATTTTTTTAGACATATTTATTTTTCTGTTGAGGTATATCCTCACCAGACACTCTATAATTAGCCTATTGTTTGGCAATTTAGTTAATTATCAGCGCATAATTCGTGCGTTTTGAGCCGCTTATCGCATGCTCTTTGATATTGAAAAAAAAAAATATGTTCCACATTTTTTTTTTAATCGGGAGGAGGTGGTGATATGTTGCGTGATAAATTCTCGCAACATCGTTTTATTTCAATATCTATTTTATAACGCAAGGGCAACAACTGCTTGAAATTTATAGTCACTTTTCTCGGTAAGCATTTGTCTTCTCGCGTTGGTATCGAATGCAGTTAAGTTTGAGCTGTGGTCATTTTGCGCTGGACTGCGCATGACTTGTCTTGCTTCTTGGTCGATCGGTTTCCGCCCACCACTAGTGGAGTGAGCGATTTGGAATGGCGAAAGAGATGCCTCGTTGAAGAGGGGATCTCCGCTATTTTTTTGTTCTGTCAGGAATGTGAGAGTCCTCTTATGGATATTTCGTTTATTCGAGATAATACCTCTAGTGTATTTGCACATGCCGGGAGGCATAATATTTCTGTGTATTTCCGGAAGGCAAGGTAAATTAACATTTTCATTAACTCTATCGATTTTTGGTCGTGAACGATTTCTGGTTCATAGCCTGTCTTCGAAAGTCGTCGTCACGAGATGTTTTCCTAGCTCACATGTCGCTGTATTGTACTGCATCGGTTGATGCAGGTTCCAAGGACCATTACTTGCTACTTTGTTAAATGAACTAGGTTTGAAAAACCTTTATTATCTAGAGGATATTTTTGAGGACATTATTTATACTTCGGCAGACGTGTCTGTCTTGCTGAAGTCAAACTAAGGAGAGTGAACTGATCTCATACATCTGGTTATCTCCTGGCTGTTATAGAAAGGGATGGAGTTTTTCACCTGACTACATTTACAGCACTTTGAAATATAACATGCATCTGACTCATCATTGTAATGCTGTCTACCGTCTATTGCTGTATTGAATGTTGCTGTGATAATGACTGTTTGATGTGTCTACATATTCGCGTAACCATTTTGTCACTGTGGCGTCCACAATAAATAATGAAGAAAAACGTCAACGGCTGTTACAAGAATCATTGACTTTATACGTCGTGAGTTTACTGACGTCCTATGTGGATTGCCCTGTTATTTTTGTATGAACATTGTTTTGACTGAACACATCTGCACACCACACAAAACCAGACATGCGGATACCATCCATCATCACATGGCATCACGCATCAGGTTGCAATTATTGGTTGCTTGCAACCCTCTCAGCAGCAGACTTAACAATTCAAGCAACCCAAAGCCTTATGCAGATCAACATTTAATTCTACCGAACAGAACCGAACACCAAACAAACAATCCAACAAACAATCAAACGAACACCCAGTCAGTGTTCATAGACTGTCTGAAAAACAATAAATAAAACAATGTCTAAGTGAACATTAACAGCATGGATAATAACACTTACCATAAAGAAAACATGCGCCCACCTGATATCATCAACTATCTCACACACTCATGCGTGTCGTCCAATGTGGCTAGTATGGTGTTGTGCATGAGGCTGGCAATCGCACCGGGTAACATAGGTTGCTACCGAAACCACTACTGCAAGAGCATCTGAATGCTTCATGCTGAGACAAACCACACCGGTGGCCCCATGCTCCCTCAGGAGCGGAGGAGAGAAATATACAACTCTAAGTACGCCCACGTGCTCTCACAAACCATGTTCACATAACAATAATAATCAACTGGACATAAAATAATATTCTTCAATACATGTACAACAAATAATCTCAATAATGAGAATTAACTACTACCTCTCAACCGACCCACATCAATACTCGTTCCCGCACTCTGAACATGTCGTAAGTGACGACTGGTGCGCCTGGCCACAAACGTGTCATATGTGACCCCTGACGAGATTGGGAACTCATCACATGAAACACATTATTACAGGAACAACCACTGTAACAGCATAAAAATGCTTCTGTTGAGTTGTGGTGGACACCAGCCGCATTGGTGTTTCCATGCTCCACCGGGAGCAAACAGAGAACACCTGTCTCAACTTGCCTTACGCACCAGAAATCTAAATGACTATTCTCCCTTCTAAGTAACCACTAAAGATAAACAGTAGAATAATCAATAATCGTGAAATACACTTAATTACTTTTACATTAAAGGATAAAATAAAATTACTCTTACATTAAAGAATAATATTCTTGGCTTTAACCAAAAACTGGAACTGAATACACCGCGTATCGCTCGGCATAACATATTATAGGTTTAACACGCGGAGCGTGTTTGCTCAGACTCACTATCACCGCCTTTTATCACCACGAGGTTGCTATCTTGCGATTGTTAATCTTATCTAAATTTCGCAGTGAAATAGCCTCACACTATGTCTGCCTTTCTGAAGAATGAAATAATCGCTCTTAAACTTTCACATCTATCTATCTATCTATTTATTCCATTAAAACGACAGACCTCAAGATGGCGCTGTCACATTAGCTTAGCTCAACTCAAACGCTTCATAACCTTTAGTGATTGTAAAAAAATCACGCAGTCCCAGCAATTATATAACCAAAAATTTTCAATTCCCTCTGCCAGAGAATACAAATGTGACAATCTTTTATTATCACTAACTGCCTGTTCCTGTGGAAAAACAAACCTGTCTAAATTATTGTGTGGTTGGCCCAAAATACTGAACGGCTTGGTCTAGGGGAAGTAATACTTTTTAAAGATTATACCCTACTTCACAAAGACAATCAACCACACTCTATTTTAACTAAGTTCAGAATCCCGGACGAGCCCCCATATATTGTCGTAATTTTTATCTGAGAGGGTGCTGATGAATATTGGTCCCTTTAGAGTGTAAAGTGATATTGAAGGCTCTGTGAGAATAAGGATTTAGGAGAATGAGGTAGTAGATTCACAAGCGCTGGGAAGGAGCAAGGACAGTCTCTTATTACGATAATATCTGTTTTCTCACAGACTACTCCTATCTCTCTTCTGCACAAACAATTGTTTGTCAGTTCCAGTCGCTCAACGTACATGAATACAGCCTACACAGATGGAAATGTTTGGAGTTTTAGGCCAACCTACAACCAACACAATTAATGATTAATACCTTTATTATCATAAAGGACTCACACATAATTGTACATTTACAGTCAAAAATCAAAGGTTACAGAATACAAATATAACTAGGGAAGAGGGGTTTTTGAGGAGAAATATCCCATCCACCGTTTCCCGTTTATATTTACTAACAGACAAAACCCTGTCCCAAAGACAAGAAAGGGGGGGGGGGGGGGATCAGGGATAGGCAATTTAACCCACTGGTAAATTTATTACTCTGAGGCAAGGGGTTACAGAAAAAGGGGGGGATGTAGAGGAAAGCTAGGGTTCTCAATTGTCTCCCTTTAAATCAACAAATTTTACGGGAGGGGGAATGAACACAGTTACCCAATCCCGCTAGGAGAGATTCCGTACAAGGAATATAATGCACCTTAGTACAAGGTCGAACTAATTAAAAGGGTAAAGAAAAGATAAATCTCCTTTCATTCAAAAAAACACACTAGGGCTGGCCATCCCCACAAACACACACGCAGACTTACCGAAAGGTGAATTCTGGCACTTCATAGGAAATACATCAAAAAACAGCACTAAACCTTGGCTTAGGTAAAAGTAATTTCTTCCGTGTACAGCCCCAGATTTTGCGGGTTGTTGAAGTTAACAAAGTGTCCCGAAATCGCTGGACGTTGAAGTTTAACGGTACTGTTTATTTATTAGATAAAGTTCCTAAAGAATGTCACAGGCACTTGGCTAGGCGTGAGGTATGGTGTGGTTCCTAAAATTGGCACAGCTGGTGGAGATAACTTCCTTTTTCCGTAATGTCACAAGTTAAGAAAACACTGAGGTAAGTTCTTCTTCGGGGGGGGGGGGGGGGGGGAGAGGGGGGTGGGCGGCGGGGTGGGGGGGGGGGGGGGGGGGGGGGGGGGGGGGGGGGGGGGGGCGGGGAAGGTAAAATCCACTGAAGATACGTGACAGATAGTGTTCAGGTAGATCGATGCTTTTTCTTCACAAATAGGGGCAGTGAATAAAATATGTTCTGCTTCCAGTTTTCTTTAAGGACTCTATATGAACTAGTATTTTTAAAGTGTTTCTTGAATGGCTTTATTCTCAGTTACGTTCAGAGGAGCGGGGCCCATTACAGGTCGCCACCAGTTTAGCTTTAAAAAGTTCATATGTTACTGGAGTTATCAAATTGAGTTTGGCAGAACTCTGTATATAATTAATAATTGCTGGGATGCAGGTTGAATGATCGTTCTGAATGAAAGATAATCAAAACAAGAAATGCATTACAAATCATATTATAATCTGACGCGATAAATTACAGTTAGCCTATTTACTTATTAGCGTCGTCAATTAACAAATCAGGAAAACTTCCCGTGAGTTAAAACAATTAAAAGCACATCTATCTATACAGAACTAAACTGTATTAAAGTTATAATTCTCTTTAACGTCTGCAAGATAAATTTACGCGTCAATTGTATTAGGAAATACTTTTAGCTGTAACATTAGTTTGCACTAGAACTTTGAAAATGGGTTTATTTAATAAGGTTAAATTTACACCACAATCCATTGAAATCAATTGAAATAACTCGACCACGGATCATTCGAAGCTAATGTATAAATTACCGTCTGCACAGAAAGAATACACTCCAATAGTCACGAAGGTAGATGAAATCCAGCAGGAATCCGACTATGCTAGTGCAACTAGGATTCTGTCAGAGCGAACGATAAAATGCAGTTTCTCGGAGTTCTCTATTTATACTTCTCGAATGTAACTTGAATGGGGCGTGTTAAATTTTCGCACCTTTCTTGAACTTGAGCAAAATTCGAGATACCTCGCCGTGGTGTTAACCGTTGCAATTCCTACGATTCCCCCGGTCTACCGATTTCCTTCCGTCTCAGGCTGCTCGCATAAGAGTGCGAAAATTTCCCGAGAAGCTAACTCTGTGAGCTGAAAGTCCCTGATTCTTTAGATCGCGGCCGCTCCACGTTGAATTCTGAAGATCAGCCTGTTCTTTGATGGTACCGCTGTTCTGAGAGCTTTGGCAACTCCCACCAGGCGGGGTGACAGCCAGGTAAGAAAATGATCTGCTGTTATTGCTCTAGAAACAGGAGTGAGTCTGTGGCCCGTCCTTTTTTTGGGCCGGCGTTAAGGGAAAGATTGCTATAAATCGTTCTCAGAAATGGCTGTGGGCGGGATTTAATCTCCCATCAAAGGCCATGCGATCTCAAACGTTCGCATAAGATAGCAGGCTACATATTAATGATCCAGCGTGTAAGGTTCTTGTGGAAATGTTGCATGCCGGTAAAAGTTACAACAGATGATCAGGGGTTCTAAAGTTATGAGAGGCCAATATTCTGTTTTCGTCCATCGAGTCAGGGAAATTCATTTGTCATACTTAGACGTACGTCACAGCGTGCTATGCTCGAAGAAGAATGAAGACACTTATTATTTGTTTCCCTGCATGGCGCAACAGTAGGACTATTCAGTTTATCCATATTAAACCCATGCTGAGCAGTATCATCACCCACTGCCAAATAAGTAGATTGCGCATGTCGTAACACAGTCCCTTTAGGATCTGCCTGAAGACTGTTAACATGGCACGTAGTATTATGACTAGCTGCAATTGTATTAGCACAGCCATGTTTACCACTACCATCGGAATGACCATGATTGTTATTAAGTTAGCTCTGATTTAGAACCCTATTTTGTTTATATTGGTCATTAAAGTTCCTCTTCTTACTATTATGTTCATGTGGTGGGTAATTTTTTTTTTGGTGATACTGCTATCATTGGCCTTACGCCATGATCCAACCTCATCACAGTTAGCCCTGAATTATGTCGAGGATAAGTGTATTTGCCTCGGAAAAATTTCTTAAAAACCTGCTGATTATCATCATTGAGTGTTTGATGCTGACTCTTTGCTTTCGTGAAGTGTTGATGATCAATTCTCTGTCTAACACTGTCAAACTTGACAGCAGACAACTCCTTGTTGTTTAAGATAACATCTAATAGACCATCGACTCGATTTCTTGATTCAGCAATCTCTAAATCTTTGACATTTCATCATTCAGCCTCCCATTTACCTCTTCAAGGTTTACAATTTTACTCTTTTCCTCCATGAGTGATGTCTCCCAGTTGGCCAACTTATCACGAGTCAAAATATTTTGTTGATTCTGAAGGTATGTTAGTTTTTTATCTTAAAGATCACGTGCTACCACTTTACTTTCCAACTGTACCTCCTACCTGGCTCTAGTTTTCTTCGCCATTTTCTTTAACCTTCTTTTCTGTGCTTCCACCATATGTGGATGTAATCGGGCTACTTGAACCTCAAGACCCTTAATTTAGGCAACTTGTGCCTTAATTCGGGCTTCCAAAGCCTATTTTGCTTTATAAAAATTTTCTTTGATAGAAACTATCTTATTAGATAACTCATCATCATTTCTGGTAAATTTTCTCTGGCCGGCTGCAACATTATTCTGCAGTTCAGAGTCCAAATCTCTATTCTTCCTCAAGGCAGTTTCTAATGACTCCTTAGAATTAGCCAGTTCCACTTGCAATGATCTGAAGTTTGAATTATTAATCTCGACCTGCAAATTTAGTGCCCTCTCCTTTTCGTTTAAATTCTCAATCAATCTCTCCCTGTCTTCAAGGACCTCCGACAACTCATCTATTTTGTTTTCCTTTGCAATAGCTTCTAAAAAATTAACCCTTTCATGCTCACTCCGTTTGTTGTCTTTTATTTGTTCCTCGTGAACATTGTCGTCGCGTATAGCGCGGTGTATGTTATTTAATATATGACCATGTGGTACATGGAGGTATTTTGCTAGGAAAAAAAACGAAGATGCCCACGCAGTAACTGTGCTAGGTCCTTGGCAATGAATATACGAGGAACGGAATAAAAAATTAAAATGCACAAACTCCTCCAGATCTGATGCCGCCTCACATAAGAAACTGTTCAATACAGAATTTTCAAGATCTGGGCCTTGTAATCTATCATACTTCCCATCCTGGAGAAGATCCTCCAGTGCAGACATTATGTTCGATGTAGACATGTTGTTTAACTCTATATGAGATTCCAACTCAATAAGTTAAATATTTCTTAAAGAAATTAAAATTATAGTTTTTTAATGGATGACAAGTTCTATGTCCAGGGAACTTGTAATACAATATATATATATATATATATAATCACTGAAATAGATGCTATATTATAATTTTTATTATTTATTAATGTTTAATTATGTAGTTATACTTAAGTCATAATAGCATAGCATACGAGATATACATGATGAAGATAACGAAAGCAATAGCGACAAAGACAAGATAACAAGGAACAAATGAAGACGTTCGCAGAATCAACTAAGTGAGAAAGCAGAAATAAAGAAAAAATGTTAGCAAAGAATGCTATGACACTGCGAAAAATATCACAAGACAATCAACAACACAGGGTATAAACATAAAGTGTGTATACAAATAAGAGATAGCCAGGGAAGATCAACAATTACAAACATAATTAATTATAAAACTAACGTACGGAGTGAACAAATATAACGATAACAATATAGATAATGTAACGTCACAACTAAACAATTACAGTTCACAGAGAACCAAACGCAGTGGACTAAAAAATCCTTCAGTTAACATAAACTGGAACTTTCCACTACGGGAAGTCTGCAAAAATGGTCCCTACAGAACATTCACGAAGGCCCTGTAGTGAATCTGGGATGTTCCCTTCGCGAGTCGCCAATCCCAACCGCCCACAGTAAACATTGAACATATAACATGAAACATAGAGGTGAACATATTTAAAAAAGAAAGTTCGACCATCACATACAACGGTGGTACAGTGTACATACAAGACCACGATCACTTATCTTTTTAAGAAAAAAATATCCCGGCCCTTGCAAAGTTACCGATACACTTCAATGATAGGACTCGGGTGTTGCATGGATGGTGCTTGTAGAAAACCAAAGTTGATGGCTGACAACGTACTTGAGTCAGGATCTTTGAAGGTCAGCTTGGGTGACCGTTATGTAGACTTTCTAACGAAAATTCTGTGTCGTTGCTGTCGTCGTCTTGAAAAATTGATAAGATGCAATTCGTTGCAGGCCATACTGGAATCTTGAAAGAACGAGTATTGAATAACAGAGGTTATCCCCATACTGGCCACCAGATGTAGCAACCTTCCCGTAACGGATTGCTATATTGATATAATAGACTGGCACTACTGGCAAGGGCGATGCCAGAAATGTCGGGCTTAAAGTCTCTATTGCCGACTTACAATGTTCAACGCGAATATATAATGGTGTGATGTAGATGGGTCAATGATAACTGGAACAAACGTCAACTGTGACGGTGGCAAGTAAGGTAAACTGCACCCATGACTTGATTATGAATGTCAACAGTTTATTATACGAGAACGTGGACGCAGACATCATAGTAAGTAGTCATCAATAGTACAAATAGCAGTGTCGAATCATACAGATACTTTCATTATAGGTATAGCTTTGTTAATATACGAAATCAGTCAAGAACTTGGTCGACTTATACAACCGCCGAAATTCTCAAGGACGGCGGAACGAACGGCCGTTAGAGATTCTTAGATGAGTAATCTTCTTTACGAATATTATGAGTAACGTGCAGGATGTCTTCCCTGAAGATCCGCAAAACCAATGTTAGGACATATATTTATATATATATTTCCAGCAAGACTAGACACATTCGCGGCACTCCATAACAAGGTCGTGTCGAAGTTCTGCTAGGTTTTGACAATTAATATAGGAGTGTCAATAATTGATATACAACTCCAGCTAGGGTTGGCTAAAACGAACACTCCACACAGGGAGGAATAATAATAATATATATCTTACTTGAGTCTACCCCAACTTGGGTATGGCTTACAATCAGCTCCGTCCAAAGACGACCGTCTCAGGTCATGGCCATAAGGCATCTCTCCTTATAATTGTAATTGTTCTTTGGCAACAAAACCGAGCGCACCCGTTGCGCTTTTGTGTTCAACATCGTGTATGACAGCGCGTAAATAATTAATCATATATATATTTTATTAGATGTGCTCAACATTTAAATTACACGCGCAAAAAGGACTTAACGCTGATAACGTAAGGAATGTCGTGGGGTGAAACAGATGAATCAAACAGTTCATAAATCATTTAAGAAAGCTGCGGTGGATGGGTCCACAGATAACGACATTTAATGCAGAATAGCAAAGTTGAATTCATGGCATCATTATTAGTTACATACATGTACAATAGATCATCTCCACAGTCTCGTCTCATCAATTCATGTTTAGACGCTGTACTAGGGGTGCCTATGAAAGGTTATCACCCAAGTAATGTGGACTTGATAATGAAGATGCAAAAAATATTATGTAGAATACTTCTCTACAAAGCACGGAACTTTTCCATAATCCGGAATCTTCTTACAACAAGTGGCGGCCTCCGAAGTTAAATACATGCCACAAAAAAATACTTATTCTTCCCCCATAGCGGGAGCTAGAAAGGTACGTCCTTCTTCGACGACTACAATTGACGAAAGGCCTAGAAACAACCGTTTGCATAAATTAGATGCAGAACGGATTACGTCATAAACTCCTGGTGACGTATTAAATATTATGCATTCAATATAAGTCAAAAACCGTGCAAGTACATGATGAACCACAGATAGACACATTAACGCGTAGATTAACTGCTAATAGACTAAGTGTGGTCATCATGCAAAAATACATTAATAAACTTCTTTAACAATAACCTCCCTCTACAATTAGTTTATCTAGGGTTTTGACAAAATCTTCCGTTGCCTTAGCATCAGCACTCGCAGACTCACCACTCACTTTTTATGCAGCGAAAAACGTTGTTTGAAGCGCTTGAACCACTCAGAACTAGCACTAAACTCGATATTGTAGTCTGGTCCTGCTTTTTCTTTAAGCATTTCGAACAAGCTTCGTACCTTGGCAGTAGGGAATGTACGCTACAGGTAGTATTGTGGTGGCGCGCTGTGGTGGCGCGTGACTTTTATATAAGGAAAATGTGGTGGCGCGTGACTTTTATAAAAGGAAAAGGTGGTGGCGCTTTGTGGTGGCGCGTGACTCCTATATAAGGAAAATGTGGTGGCGCTTTGTAGAGGCACGTGACATTTTATATAGGAAAATACTCCGATGACTTTTATATAGAGATATATTTAGATAACAAGAAGACGATATATTTAGATAACAGGAAGACGATATTTTATATATATATATATATATATATATATATATATATATATATATATATATATATATATATATATATATATATATATATATATATATATATATATATATATATATGTATATATATATATATATATATACATATATATACATATATATACATATATATATATATATATATATATATATATATATATATATATATATATATATATATATATATATATATATATATATATATATATATATATATATATATATATATATATATATATATATATATATATATATATATATAGACTGACTGTTATATAGTAATATATTAGTTCGATAATGGTGTGTTGTTGCTATGTGTGGTTTATTACATATATTTAGTTATACTATATATATTTACAACAGGTAGACGATGTTTAGTTATACATATATTTAGTTATATATTTAGTTAGACATATATATTAAGACTGACTTTTATATAGTAATATATTAGTTCGATAGTGGCGCGTTGTTTTGTTTTTACAGAAAATATTAAGATAACAGTTATACATATATTACAATATGTATATTACATGATTTAGTTATACATATATTTAGATATATATTTAGTTAGACTTATATATTAAGACTGACTTTTATATAAGGAAAATGTGGAGGCGCGCGTGGAGGCGTGTGACTTTTATATGAGGAAAATGCGGAGGCGCTTTGTAGAGGCGCGTGACATTTTATATAGAGATATATTTAGATAATATATTTAGATAACAAGAAGACGATATATTTAGATGATATATTTAGACATACAAAAAGTAGACATACAGGACAACAGTTAGACGATATATTTAGACTTGAGATGATATATTTAGACGATATATTTAGATAACAGTTAGACGATATATATTTAGACATACAATAAGTAGACATACAGGACAACAGTTAGACCATATATTGAGATAATAGGAAGACGAACAGTTATACGAACAGTTAGACGATATATAGGTAACAAAAATGAATGTTAGTTAATATATTTTATTTTTCAAATAATATCGAGTTAAAGCACAAGTCTCAGCCGTTTGGTAGGTTTCTTCTTTGTCTTCGGTGGTGGATTGGTGACATCGGCCAGGTGGTTGACTGTGGTGGTTGTACAAGGGTTAGGAAACCAACTCGGTTCTGGTGATATTGGACAAGTAGAGTTCATGTATTCGTCAAACGTGTTACTGGGGGGAGGTAGTAGGTGTCTGCGTCTTCGGTGGTAAATTGGTGACATCGGTCAGGTGATTGTCTGTGGTGGTTGTACAAGGGTTAGGAAAGTGTTGATGACGAAAGCAGCCGTCTGGTTCGGATCGATGGGTAGAGGTAATTGGTCACGAGCTAAAACTTTAACGAGCCCAGTTCGTTTAACAATTATATCTGACAGGAGGTTGGTCCGTATCTCGTCTGTATTCATCGTTTAAGTGGTGTAGTCTGTCAAAACGTGGCGCGATTTCGAAAAAAATGTTATAGAGAAAAAAAAGGTTTAGGGTTCTTGTGCCCATGTCTTTTGCTGGTGTTTTTATTCTGGTTGATGTGGTTGTCGAGCCGCGCGGCGCTGAATATAACGCAACAGGATTCTCCTTATTACCTCTACGGTTAGATCGACAAGGTGGTCATGTGGGACCACCCGTAGGAGGACGGCCTCGAGGTGTATATTAATCAGATCCTCGATCGTTGCTGTCAGGCAGGAATGGCCTTCTTGATTCGGCTGTTCATCCAGACATCCTTCACAATACAGAGACCGATTCGCTTGGAGGTAACTTAAGATCGAGGTGAGAATATTCCGACGACGTGAAGACATCTGTAAAAATGAAAAATAAAAAGGAGAAAGTTACTATAAAAATAGGTGTATATAGTTATAGATAAGCCCTTGTCAAACAAATTTTCTTCCCCTTGACAAACAAATTTCTTCCTCTCGTCAAACAAATTTCGCCCCCTTGGTAATCAAAGTTTGACTTCTTACAAATTATTGAGGTCCCAGAGATCTTTTGTAGATAAGGGTTGTACAGCGAGGATATGACAATATCAAAGAAGGTGTTCGATTATAACGAACATAGTTGTCACCGCATTGAACCCCAAATAGACTTTCCGCGTACCATATTTTGAGAGTCACTGTTCGTATGTCTTTCTTTATTCAGCTGAAAATAACATTCGGGTTCTTTCGCCCTACCAATTAGACACCCGATTCTGGTTAACTTTAAAGTGAGATATTCTAACAGAACCTTTAACTACAAACCTAGGGATTTACAAGCTGTAGCTCCCACCTTTCTGTGGATCCAACATAATTTATTTCGTGTCTACATTACAACCAAGTTGTATATTTCAAAACCAAACAACAACCAGCGCTCACCCCCTTCTACGCGAACCCAACTTAGAACACATGGATAATCGATAGGAAGCCGTCGTTTGCCGTGTTAGCGCCTATGTGGGATATGTTAATTTACTATCGATCCGGTGATATCGCGGTCTTGATTACAAAGCACGTGAAAAACATCCAAGGCTAGTTGTCTTTTTGGTTTGTAACTAAGAAATAAATTTAAACAAGAAAATAGAAATATTGTGCACACCACACAAGGGTCAAAATTTGTTTATATATATATATATATATATATATATATATATATATATATATATATATATATATATATATATATATATATATATATATATATATATATATATATATATATATATATATATATATATATATATATATATATATATATATATATATATATATATATATATATATATATATATATACATATATATATATATATATATATATGTATATATATATATATATATATATATATATATATATATATATATATATATATATATATATATATATATATATATATACATATATATACATATATATACATATATATACATATATATACATATATATATATATACACATATATATATATATATATATATATATATATATATATATATATACATATATATACATATATATACATATATATACATATATATACATACACATACATACACATACATACACATACATACACATACATACACATACATACCCATACATACCCATACATACCCATACATACCCATACATACCCATACATACCCATACATACCCATACATACCCATACATACCCATACATACCCATACATACCCATACATACCCATATATACCCATACATACCCATATATACCCATATATACCCATATATACCCATATATACCCATATATACCCAAGGTCAAGATGGCGGCGTGGTAGGCCGCACTTTTGTGTTGTGTATTTCATGTCGTCGTTTTGGAGTCTGCATCAGTGGTAACAGCCCTTATTAAGGCTGTATGAGTTTGTAGTGTGTTTGGCTTTTTCTGGATTATGTTGCTAAGTATTTTAAAGATGAAAACATCAAGTTTGCCTATCATGTGAGTTCGCTGTTTGTGTTGATACTTCTTCTTCTTCTTCCTCGTTCGTCCTGAAAAGGACGTTGGTTGCGTTGTGTCTGTTTCCAGCGAAGCTGCGATATCTGCGCCTTTCGGCCGACACATCCGACTTCAGCACGGCATTTTTTAGGACCGGGTTTGCCTTCCCATTTCGATCCGCACTCGCTCAGCCAGCCTGCACTGCTGCAGACTGTTTCCTGGATACAAGTAGCCAAGATGGCGGTTTTGTGATGTGTCGATCGGACAGTGTTTCAAAACATTTCAGATTTATTGAGGGCTATTGTTACTGCTCCAGGTACATTTTTGTATGTACCTGCAAGGATACTTGGAGAGGAGATGGGCACCGCCAAGCAAACCTCTTGCCCACTGAAATGCTATGATGGAAAGTCAACTCAGTAATAATTTGCCGGATCGACCGATGCCCGGATTAACAACGACCGCGCTCTCATTGCCCCTTGAGAGTGATAAGTCAGCGAATGGGGTAAAAACACCTGTTTTGAAACTTCCAAGAGAAAGTTTTGTTGTTGGAACTTGGAATGTACGCACGCTATATGCGTGTGGAAAAGTCAAAGAACTAACACATGAACTTGTTAGATACTCGTGGGACATCCTGGGCCTAGCAGAAGTCAGATGGACAGGATTAGGTGAATCAATAACGGATGATGGTCACAAAATTTGGTTTAGTGGAGATGAGTCTAAACATCAGCATGGAGTAGGTTTTATCGTACATAAAGATAGATTGAACTCTGTCATCAGCTGCACCCCAATAAATAGCAGGCTTATCACCATTCGTATTGCAGCACATCCAAAGAACATCTCCATCATACAGGTATATGCCCCCACTACTGACTATGAGGATGAAGCAATTGATACATTTTATGACAATCTGGATGAAGCAATTAAGAAAATTCCAAAGAAAGATCTTCTCATCGTGTTAGGTGATTGGAATGCTAAAATAGGGCCAGATGCATACGGTCACTGGGCTGGTACAGTGGGGAGATTTGGGACAGGTGAAACTAACGATCGAGGACTAAGGCTACTAGAATTTGCCAACAACTATAAACTAACCATTGCAAATACACTATTTCCTCATAAGTTATCAAGAAGAACAACGTGGCATGCCCCAAAAACTGAGATACATGGCCAAATTGATTTTATTCTTGTATCCAAAAGATTCAAGTCCAGTATTAATAAAGCAAGACTAGGACTTTTCCTGGCGCCGACATTGGTAGTGATCACGACATGGTATTGATGACGCTCAAGCTTAAACTTAAAAAGAACTATAATCAAAACAGATGTTCTCAGTTAAGATTCAATTTAGACAAACTGAAAGATCCAGAAATCGCGGGAATCTTTGAGGCAACTGTTGGAGGAAAATTCGCAGCTCTCAACTTTTTGGAGGATGATATCAACTCAATCACAGAGAACATGAAAGACGTGCTCATTGAATCAGCAACAGAAATACTTGGTAAAAGAAAGAAAATAAACAAACCATTGGTTACAGATGACATTCTGAAGTTATGTGATACACGGCGGGAAATGAAAAAGGTTAAGAAAGAGGTTCCTGAAGCAGCATGGCAATACAGTATGGTGAATAAAAATATTAGGAAGAAAATGAAACAGGCCAAAGAAAAATGGGTAGCTGATCAATGTGAGTCCATTAATACGGGGCTAATAAAAGGTAACAGCAAGGCAGCTTTTGACACATTAAGAAAACTATCAAAACCCCAACAGCCCAGGGTAACTGTCATAGAAGATAGCAATGGGGCTCTGCTCAATGAAAAAAACAGCTGTAATGAGAAGATGGACAGAATATTGTAAAGAATTATATAACTGTAAACTTGACACTGACTTAGGCATATTAAACAACATTAAGTGCGAAAACAGGGAACTCGGAAATGCAGCAATATTACGGGAAGAAGTGGAAGAGGCTATATGTTCGATGAAAGGAGGGAAGTCACCGGGTGTGGATAATATCCCAGCAGAGCTCTTGAAATATGGAGGACCAGATATAGTAAAAAATCATGACAACAATTTGCCAGAAGATATGGAGTACAAAAAAATGGCTAAAAGAATGGACGCAGTCATTAGTAATACCGCTTCCAAAGAAAGGAAATCTAAAAATGTGCAAGAACTACAGAACCATTAGCCTTATTAGTCATCCAAGTAAGGTGATGTTAAGGATACTTTTGAACAGAATAAAACAGAAATCAGAAGAAATCTTGTCAGAGGAACAGGCTGGCTTTAGACCAAAAAGAAGTACCTCAGAACAAATCTTCAATATTAGATTACTTATCGAAAAACATCTCCAACATCAACACGATTTATACCATAACTTCATCGATTTCACAAAAGCCTTCGATCGAGTCTGGCATGAAGGCTTATGGCAAGTAATGAGAAAATTCAATTTTGATACCAACATCATAGATATCATTGAAGCACTATACAAGGACGCAAGCAGTGCTGTTTTTGCAAGCAACGACATTGGAGAATTTTTCAAAACAACTGTAGGAGTTCGGCAGGGATGTATCCTGTCCCCAGTGCTCTTTAATATTTATCTAGAACATATTATGCAGGAGGCTCTCTACGATTATAAATCAACCATATCGATTGGAGGCCGACCTCTGTGCAACCTACGTTTTGCTGATGATATTTCTATCATCTCACATGGATATTTCTATCACCTCACAGGCATATTTCTATCACCTCGAGGGCATATTTCTATCACCTCACAGGTATATTTCTATTTATTTAATGTACTATATTTCCACGGTCGCCTCCTGTTTGGTACGATTGGGAGACAATATAAAACCTATCACCAGATGCCGCACTTGTAAAATAAAATAAAAAATAAGAAACAATTAAAAAGTGAAAGCTTAAAAATCGGGGGTTCGAACACACGAACGAG
Organism: Oreohelix idahoensis; assembly: GCA_024509875.1. Taxonomy (NCBI): domain Eukaryota; kingdom Metazoa; phylum Mollusca; class Gastropoda; order Stylommatophora; family Oreohelicidae; genus Oreohelix; species Oreohelix idahoensis. The sequence goes on along the minus strand of JAMPIV010020870.1, from coordinate 66,845 downwards.
GGAATGTTTCTTTTCTGGGACGGGCAGTTCTATTTTGTTCGAAAGTTTGCTCAAACTTGTCTTCGACCAAATTATTCACATCTGCTGTGCGTCATTACAGTTCGTGTAATAACATTCTCGATAATCGAGCATTGTAACAAAGACGTGAGTTCTGAATATTTGCTCGCAGACGAGCGCAGCTGTGGTACGTTTTAAACATGCCCGTAATTAAATTGTATATCGATTCCGCTATTTGTTCACAATACCGCACGTGCGAAATCTCTGAAGTTATTACGTGCACACGCACGCCCATCTGTCATTCGATCTTAAATGAATGAAATTGGTAAGAAACATTTTCCGAACAGGAGCGTAATTAGACAAACACAGCTGCGCCGTAATTAAACATTCGCGTGATGAAAATGATTGATAACGGTTTTGTTTCACGCTGAACATATCTGTAGTAGAATTTTTATAAAAGAAATTGGCTTTGTTTGAGCGGGTATGACAATTATTCGGTCTCTGGTACTGTGGAGGCCTGATGATATTTACGATTGAGCGGTGACAATGAGACATTCACACAAAGAACAAAGTGATCACGCTGTTTTACACGTGCAATTATCAAACGACAGCTGGGCTTAATTAAGGTCGTGCTTCAGTACCCTCCACAAAGATACGAATATGACTCACCAAGATACTATTGTATCTCTCTCTATATATATAAATTCAACCGACTACTTGCCCCACATCAGCAAAACAGAGCCTACATATTTCTTTAAGAAAAAAAAGTGAGTTTTTAAAAAATGGCAGCGAGTTTTAGTGTCGGATATCGTAACATAGGTTTTACGTTAACGGACTTAAAGGAGATGCTAGAAGTAATTCCTGAGACCCCCAGATTTGTTTTTATACCGGGAGACATTAGTAACAGAGCGAGGGTGCTTTTGATAGAATGGGTTTCAGCCGTTTGTGGTGCTTATAAATGTCAGAAACAAACATTTCAGTTAACTATCGCTCTTTTAGAACATTATGGGAGTAAAGAACAACTAAACATAGAAAACTTTCAGTTTGTCGGCTTAACCTGTCTCTTCATAGCTAGCAAGGTTGAAGAAGGGGGTGTGTTTAGGGTGCGCGAGTTATTGGCTCTATATTGCAACATGCGTACCCCGACTGAACTTATCAGTCTAGAACGACGTATACTAAAAACAATAAAATTCACAGTGAATCCGATGACAATGTTATCGTGGGTAGAAATCTATCTCGGGATTATCAGCTTAGAGGCAAATGTCCCTGTTACAGAGGTAGAGATGGAACAAATAATTACACTGTGTAATCTTTCACTATGCGACGAGAACTTGTTAACGTACAACTATCACATCTTGGCAATAGCAGTTTTATCGTTCTTCTACGACATGCGCTATCTGAGGGTGATATCGGGGCTACACATGTCTGAAATAACCATTTGTCTGCCCTATATGACACCGTATTTTCAATTCGAGGTAGAGACACAAACAGTGGGGAACAGTGGTCTTCACACCCATGTCATCCACATCCAGACAGAGAGCATGTAAGAGCGTGGTAGGTATTTTCTACAACAGACTATATATGCTATATATATATATATATATATATATATATATATATATATATATATATATATATATATATATATAAAAACCAATTTTGACCCTTGTGTGGTGTGCACAATATTTCTATTTTCTTGTTTAAATTTATTACTTAGTTACAAACCAAAAAGACAACTCGCCTTGGATGTTTTTCACGTGCTTTGTAATCAAGACCGCGATATCACCGGATCGATAGTAAATTAACATATCCCACATAGGCGCTAACACGGCAAACGACGGCTTCTTATCGATTATCCATGTGTTCTAAGTTGGGTTCGCGTAGAAGGGGGTGAGCGCTGGTTGTTGTTTGGTTTTGAAATATACAACTTGGTTGTAATGTAGACACGAAATAAATTATGTTGGATCCACAAAAAGGTGGGAGCTACAGCTTGTAAATCCCTAGGTTTGTAGTTAAAGGTTCTGTTAGAATATCTCACTTTAAAGTTAACCAGAATCGGGTGTCTAATTGGTAGGGCGAAAGAACCCGAATGCTATTATCAGCTGAATAAAGAAAGACATATGAACGGTGACTCTCAAAATATGGTACGCGGAAAGTCTATTTGGGGATCAATGCAGTGACAACTATGTTCGTTATAATCGAACACCTTCTTTGATATTGTCATATCCTCACTGTACAACCCTTATCTACAAAAGATCTCTGGGACCTCAATAATTTGTAAGAAGTCAAACTTTGATTACCAAGGGGGCGAAATTTTTTTTTTTGACAAGGAGAAGATATTTAATTACCAAGGGGCGACATTTTTTGACAAGAGGAAGACATTTGATTACCAAGGGGGTGAAATTTGTTTGACAAGAGGAAGAAATTTGTTTGTCAAGGGGAAGAAAATTTGTTTGACAATGGCTTATCTATAGCTATATACACCTATTTTTATAGTAACTTTCTCTTTTTTATTTTTCATTTTTACAGATGTCTTCACGTCGTCGGAATATTCTCACCTCGATCTTAAGTTACCTCCAAGCGAATCGGTCTCTGTATTGTGAAGGATGTCTGGATGAACAGCCGAATCAAGAAGGCCATTCCTGCCTGACAGCAACGATCGAGGATCTGATTAATATACACCTCGAGGCCGTCCTCCTACGGGTGGTCCCACATGACCACCTTGTCGATCTAACCGTAGAGGTAATAAGGAGAACCCTGTTGCATTATATTCAGCGCCGCGCGGCTCGACAACAACATCAACCAGAATAAAAACACCAGCAAAAGACATGGGCACAAGAACCCTAAATCTTTTTTTTCTCTATAACATTTTTTTCGAAATCGCGCCACGTTTTGACAGACTACACCACTTAAACGATGAATACAGACGAGATACGGACCAACCTCCTGTCAGATATAATTGTTAAACGAACTGGGCTCGTTAAAGTTTTAGCTCGTGACCAATTACCTCTACCCGTCGATCCGAACCAGACGGCTGCTTTCGTCATCAACACTTTCCTAACCCTTGTACAACCACCACAGACAATCACCTGGTCGATGTCACCAATCTACCACCGAAGACGCAGACACCTACTACCTCCCCCCAGTAACACGTTTGACGAATACATGAACTCTACTTGTCCAATATCACCAGAACCGAGTTGGTTTCCTAACCCTTGTACAACCACCACAGTCAACCACCTGGCCGATGTCACCAATCCACCACCGAAGACGAAGAAGAAACCTACCAAACGGCTGAGACTTGTGCTTTAACTCGATATTATTTGAAAAATAAAATATATTAACTAACATTCATTTTTGTTACCTATATATCGTCTAACTGTTCGTATAACTGTTCGTCTTCCTATTATCTCAATATATCGTCTAACTGTTGTCCTGTATGTCTACTTATTGTATGTCTAAATATATATCGTCTAACTGTTATCTAAATATATCGTCTAAATATATCATCTCAAGTCTAAATATATCGTCTAACTGTTGTCCTGTATGTCTACTTTTTGTATGTCTAAATATATCATCTAAATATATCGTCTTCTTGTTATCTAAATATATTATCTAAATATATCTCTATATAAAATGTCACGCGCCTCCACAAAGCGCCTCCGCATTTTCCTTATATAAAAGTCACGCGCCTCCACGTGTGCCTTCACATTTTCCTTATATAAAAGTCAGTCTTAATATATATGTCTAACTAAATATATATCTAAATATATGTATAGCTAAATTATGTAATATACATATTGTAATATATGTATAACTGTTATCTAAATATTATCTGTAAAAACAAAACAACGCGCCATTATCGAACTAATATATTACTATATAAAAGTCAGTCTTAATATATATGTCTAACTAAATATATATCTAAATATATGTATAACTAAACATCGTCTACCTGTTGTAAATATATATAGTATAACTAAATATATGTAATAAACCACACATAGCAACAACACACCATTATCGAACTAATATATTACTATATAACAGTCAGTCTAAATATATATATATATATATATATATATATATATATATATATATATATATATATATATATATATATATATATATATATATATATATATATATATATATATATATATATATATATATATATATATATATATATAACGTCTCAATAAATTTCGTCTTCTTGTTGTCCAAATATATCTTCCTATTGTCTAAATATAGCGTCTTCTTATTGTCTAAATAATCAACACCATTATCTAAATATATCTTACTATTGTCTAAATATAGCGTCTTCTTGTTGTTTTAATATATCGTCTAAATATATCGTCTTCTTGTTGTAAATATATCGTCTAACTGTTCGTATAACTGTTGTAAAAATATCATCTTCCTGTTATCTAAATATATCGTCTTCTTGTTATCTAAATATATCTCTATATAAAAGTCATCGGAGTATTTTCCTATATAAAATGTCATGCGCCTCCACAAAGCGCCACCTCATTTTCCTTATATAAAAGTCACGCGCCACCACAAAGCGCCACCACCTTTTCCTTATATAAAAGTCACGTGCCACCACAGCGCGCCACCACATTTTCCTTATATAAAAGTCACGCGCCACCACAGCGCACCACCCCATTTTCCTTATATAAAAGTCAGTCTTAATATATATGTCTAACTAAATATATATCTAAATATATGTATAACTAAATCATGTAATATACATATTGTAATATATGTATAACTGTTATCTAAATATTATCTGTAAAAACAAACAACGCGCCATTATCGAACTAATATATTACTATATAAAAGTCAGTCTTAATATATATGTCTAACTAAATGTATATCTAAATATATGAATAACTAAACATCGTCTACCTGTTGTAAATATATATAGTATAACTAAATATATGTAAATATATCGTCTAACTGTTGTAATATAAATATCGTCTTCCTATTGTATGTATATATATATATATATATATATATATATATATATATATATATATATATATATATATATATATATATATATATATATATATATATATATATATATATATATGTATATGTATATGTATATGTATATGTATATGTATATATATATATATATATATATATATATATATATATATATATATATATATATGTATATGTATATGTATATGTATATGTATATGTATATGTATATGTATATGTATATGTATATGTATATATATATATATATATATATATATATATATATATATATATATATATATATATATATATATATATATATATATATATATATATATATATATATATATATATATATATATATATATATATATATATATATATAAAACTAAATATATCATCTACATACAACATAACAACACCATTATCGAACTAATATATTACTATATAAAAGTCAGTCTCAATATATATGTCTAACTAAATATATATCTAAATATATGTACAGTTGACATTCAAAAATCCGGCCATCGATAATCCGGTTCCTTCAGATTTCCGGCATGGATTTCGGAGCGCATTTTAAAATTTACCGCGTTGGCGCGCCACTGTTTTCTGGAGCAGTTTATGTTTTGATGCAGCTGTTGGGTCTTGCTTGCACGTGTTAACAGGCATTCCTGCTCATTCCTTCTCATTTTATCATTTATTTGCTGCTGTTTAGCCCCATTATGGATTCAGCAAATAAAAGAAGTGGTGTAAAATGTAAACATCGTGCATTGTCGATCGCAGATAAAGCGTACAGGTAGTCATTTTCTGTTAAAAATATACATAATATATAACCATTAAAAATCCGGCATTTTAAAAAATCCGGCACTCCTCAGGTAAGGAGGTTGCCGGATTTTTGAATGTCTACTATATAACTAAACATCGTCTACCTGTTGTAAATATATATAGTATAACTAAATATTGTAATAAACCACATGTAGTTGTTTTTGATGTTATTGTATGGTTGTTATGTTACCTAGTGTACTGTATGAGGTCAGCTGTGAAGGTTCCTGAGATAAAAGCTTATGTGAGTTACAGAAGGCCCTTCTGCTACCACTTACGACCTCAAACAGACCTATTCTACTATAATGAGTGTTAGCTACGTTAAAAGTCTAGGGTACTGAAATGTAATGTGTAGGTAATAAAATACACAGACACATACATGTAATTAATAAGTCTAATAATAATAATAAACTCTATAATACACTGAACTAACACTGGCTGTTAAAGTTTAAGTTTAAAATTTTTTTTAATTTATTAGTCCTGAACCAATTGTTTCTTTTGGTCAGAACATATGAAATGATAGGTATTTATCAATGAAATGCATATATATATTGCATAATCAAATATAACTTTTGTACATAGGTATATTATTACAATGGTTAATATTAATGGTATCTACACTGTCTTGGGAACACTAGCACTGGATGGTTAGTTGGGGTGGCGTCATCATGCCCAATCTATGGTTACAAAGTTCATAGTCCTTGACATAGGGACTGATGTTAATGTTTATATTACAAGCTTTATTTCTTTATTGATGGTGGGATTTGTTAATGAATCTCCAGCAGGCCAGGTTGCACTTTACTGGCCTGTAATGATGTAGTAGAGAATTCTTGTGGCCCACTCCTCTCAGTAGCTGGAGTAAAATGTTAGGCTGCACAGACACCCGCTCTTGTACTTCTACAAGAGCATCTGGCACAATCGTAGTGCCAGATCAGAAACTCACAATTCAGAATTGAGAACACAGTTACTCAGGACTAGCAAAACTCAGCTGAGCTGCTGGCTAGATTAGGGCGTCCCACTGATTTTATTTATTTATTCCGGGAAATCACCTCTAGCAGTCAAGAACAGTGTTAATGGACAGTCTACTATCAAATGGCACAAGTGTGCGTCTCTTTCTCAACAATATGAATGCTTTTGTCCAATCACGGACTTCCCCTCTAACTTTTTTCAAATATTCAAACTAAAAGTCAAATTTCAGTCAAATCTCAGTCAAGTGTGTATTATTTTCTGTTGGTCCGTCTGTCTCTACTTGGCTTTTCACAAAATACACTTGTTTTTTGGACTAACTACATGCAAAAACTGCACAAACCTGCCCCCTAAGTTATTTTTAGCTTCTATCTTCCGACTTTCCCCTCTAGTTCATTGCAGTTTGATTTTTGCATTTTTAGGGCTCAAGGACGCCAAAATGTAACGTTAGTGAAAATATGCACAAAAAACTGTTCGCTAGTCTGATGTGAACAATACAGTCTTTCGTCAATATCTTCCGTGTTATCTGTCCGTCTGTATAATTAAAAGTATATTATTTCTCTGCTCAAGATGGGCTATCAAACTAGCTAGGTTTTATTTTCATAACTTTATTATTAAAGAAAATCCTACTTTTCTCAAGGTTAGTTTTTCTACCAATTCCTTACATTGTGTCAACTAGTGGCGTGATTTTTTTTTCCTTTAAACTACAAATTGCGTCTTTTTGCTTTTTAGATTCAAACACGTGTTCAGTCATATTTTTTCCTTTTATCTCCGTTTCCCCTCCCGTCTAAAATGGTAAACCGTTTCGTCTGCATGTCTAACTAGTTAGTTTCAATGGCGGTAGAAAGCGCTGGCGTAGGCGAGAATGTATCCTCGTATCTTATGTATAATTTTATCCCTACATGTTATCTTACCCGTTATCTTTATAATTGGAGGTATTTTAACGTTGTATCACTGTACCTTTTCACCACACATCTCCCCACCTGAGAACATGCACTCCAAAAGCAGTGATACACATAGACAAAATTACTCCCCACGCCTGCCAACTACTCTAATTTTGATCACAGGGGTGCCTACTGAGGAAATCTGCACCGACATTATGTGACCCCGGGATATATTCGATAATAAACTGATAAGGTTGCAATAATAAAGACCATCTTAACAATCTTGCATTTTCATGCTTGGCCTGAGATAAGAACACTAGGGGCTGGTGATCCGTCTGGACCACAAAAGTCCTACCATACAGATAGATTTGGAACTTTTTTATTGCCCAGATTAACGCTAAACATTCTTTTTCACTTGTGGAATATCCCTGCTCCGCTTTGTTCAACTTGCGGCTTGCATAATCGACTTGGTTCAGTTCCCATTGGGTGAAGAGAACCTTTGCAAAAGAGCCGCCCCCAGGCCTACATTACTTGCATCTGTTCTCACCACAAAGTCCTGAGTCAAATCAGGCAATTTGAGAATAGGCTTGCTAGTGAGTTTTTCCTTTAACTCTTGAAATGCCAATTCACATTGCGCAGACCAAACAATTTTATCTGGATTTCCTTTGCGAGTCAGATCAGTCAGAGGAGCACATATAGAGTTAAAATTTTTGATATATTTTTGGTAAAACCCACATAACTACACGAATGATCGCACGTCTTTTTTTGTTTGTGGTCTAGGTGCTCTCTGCAGTTTTTCCAAGTTCTTGGGGGCAGGGGTAATGTTACCCTGATATACAATATGTCCCAAGAATTCCAACTCTTTGCATCCAATACAACATTTTGTTGGTCTAGCAGTTAAGTTCGCTTCCCTAAGCCTATCAAATAACATATTCAAAGAGTTAATGTGTTCTTCAAATGTTTCTGTGGCGACGAGAATATCATCCATGAAATTCGTGATACATGGATTATTCAAGGGATCCAACAATTTGCGCATCATCCTAGAAAATACACTCGGAGCATTTTTCAATCCGAATGGTAGCATGTTGAATTCATAATGTCCTTCCAAGGTGCTAAAGGCTAAATAAGGTCTAACTTCAGGCTTCAGTGGAATCTGGTAATAGCCTTTGCTAAGATCCACCTTCGAAAAGTATTTTGCCTTGTTCAATCTGGGAAATAACTGTTTTGTGTCTGGTAATGGATCCACTTGTCCTTCTGTGACAGCATTCAGTTTCCTGTAATCTATGCACAGTCTATGTTCCCCAGACGGTTTCCTCAACAAAACTACACTGGAGCTAAAAGAAGATTCACTGTGTGAAATAATCCCTTCTTTCAACAAATAATCTATTTCCTCTTTCAATGCCTTCTCCTTCGCGAACGGAACAGAATAGGCTCTCATATAGATTGGGTTTGAGTCTACCAGTTTCATTTCATACTGTAGCAAATTTGTATGTCCTGGTTTATCTGTTAATACATCTGTATGTTCCTCCAGAACCTGTTGAACTCTCTCCCTCTGATTTCACTGACTAACAAAAAAAAACTTTTTTTTTCTTTCTCTAACATTTCTATGTTTTTCTGGTCAATTTTAATGCGCTGTTTTTAAATCTGCAAACCGTTTTTCTCTATCAGGTCGGGATCTCTAGAAATACGCAATTGAAGTTTTTTAACAACGCATACAGTATTACAACATCATTCGTACAAGAAGTATAACAGTTATGTAGGCTTGAATTTCTTTGCAGTCGACTTTCGTCGGTGAATGGCATGGCGTACATCGCGATGAAGCATCCAACAATAATCGGCAAGCATGGTCACACTCCACCGTCCTTGATAACGTGACTCCATTACGGCGATATCTTGATGGAATCGTTCTCCATGTTCATCGCTGACTTCGCCAAGGTTGTCAGGGAAAAAGTCAAGATGTGAATCGAGCAAATGGATTTTGAGGGACATGTTACAGCCCATAATTCTGTATGCATCTATGCACTGCTTAACAATATGCAACATAGTCAACAGATTTGTGATTTCCCAGAAAGTTATCGACGATCGATTTGAATGCCATCCATGCGCGAAGTTCACTACCATGTAACAAGTTCTCGAATTGTTTGTCTGCAATAACTTTCCTAATCTGAGGTCCTACAAAGATACCTTCCTTTATCTTTGCATCGCTAAATTGCGGAAACTTTTCTCGAAGATAAGTGAAAGCTTTGCTCGTTTTATCTAACGCTTTTACAAAATTCTTCATGAGCCCCAACTTTATATGTAACAGTGGTAAAATGAAGCTGTCTTTGTTAACTAATGGCTCGTGTATTACATTTTTATGCCCGAGCTGCATACGATCCCGGATAGGCCACACCTTTCTTGCATAATGTTCCTGTCTGTTGCGGCTGTCCCATTCACATCGGAAGCAACAAAATTTAGTATACCCAGTCTGCATGCCCGTGAGAATTGCAATGACCTTAGGTCTCCACAAATCCGCCATTGGTAGTCATTGTACTTTATTTTTTCCAAACGTATAGCCATATTGTCATAATTTTCTTTCATATGAACAGAGTAGGTGACTGGAATTGATAAAAATAAATTTCTGTTATGCAATAACACGGCTTTTAGACTAGTCTTGGAAGAATCGATGAAAAGTCGCCATTCGTTGACTATGTGCTCATGACCGTGGTGCACCATTAGACCGTTTACATCTTTGCAATAGAAAATGTCATCATCCATCTCAAAGTATTGAACAAGTTCTCTGTGTCTATGACGAAATTTAGATATCGGAGTATTGGGCGCTAAAAGATTCCATTCTTTGAGTCGCGAACCGAGTAATTCCGCTTGTCCTTTGGTAAGAGCGAGATCACGTATTAGATCTGAAAGTCCTGAATGTTTAATTAAGTAAACACTATCATTCACCGGTATGTAATCTGAGTCAGAATTAGTTTCTAATGCAGGTAAACTATCACTTTCTGATGGTTCATTCACGTCCAACGGATTATGTTCTGGTGGTACTTGGATCGGACACGTGATTGGATCATGAGGCACTGGTTTCAAAACCAATTCAATATTTGAATAAAACACAGACTTTCTAGTTTTAAAAGTGAAACCATGGATATTTGTCAAGCAGAAGTACAATCAGTAGTGTGATTTGCATGTTCACGCCATATTACTGGCACTCCAAAAGGCATCGACTTATGCTTCGGCGATTTTCGTAACCAACCTGCCAATGTATCGAACAAACTGCATTTGGCTACCAAGATTTATTTGCATCATCAACTTTCGAATCGAAATAAATTTCATATGCTTTCTTTAGTAATGGTGTAAAGTTTTTCTGGTCAACACGATCGGTAAAATATCTGCACACGTAACAGAACAGATCAGCCGAATTTCTACAACTTCTAGAAGCCATATTTTGCTCAGAATTATTTCAAAATACAGTAACTATTTGAAAAAATCGCGTAACATATGTCATGCATCTTTTAGCAGTATAAAAAGTAGAATTATGTTGCTTTTTATTAATTTTTAATAAGTTATATAGTAAAAATGAAACGGAGCAAATAACGGTTTCCCAAAAATATATTTATTCACAAATATCTTAAGAACCCGACGTGATAGAGATAAACGGATTTCAGATTTGAAATCAGCGCAAGAAACTGACCTAAGAACACTTATTCTTATATAAGAAAGAAAAATGTTGTTTGTCAGTGTTTTTAGTCAGGTGCTTACTGACTTTTACTTGTGCGGCTGTTTCACAAGGATGTAATGGGTATTCATGTGAGGTGAGTGGTTCCTTTTTCATTTTAGTTGCGATAGCCAAGGTCAGTAAGGGGGTGCTTTCCTGGAGTGGTCTGTCCAGATACTTCTTTAAAAGGTTTACATGATATACCTTCTCCTTCCCCTTTTTGTCAATTTTATAGTTTGTTCTAGACACCTTCTCTAGAACAGTATATGGACCTTGCCATCCAATTTGCAACTTATTCTGGCTGCCGGGTAGTAGAAGAAGCACCTTCTCTCCCACAGCTAATTCTCTGTCCTTTGCATTCCTATTAAAATACGCTGCATGTTTCTTCCTGGCTTGTCTCAAATTATCATTTGCCAGTTTCCATCCAGCTTTCAGACGAGTGGTCAGCTCATTCACATATTGATATGATGAGGTAACAGTCTCTTCTGCTTTCTCATCTGTCCAGGTCCTTAATAAAGCTTCTAATGGACCTTTTATTGGCCTCCCAAATAGCAGGGTTGCGGGAGCCATCCCGGTTGAACTATGTGGTACCTCCTGATATGCAAACAACGCGGCGGGCAGAAATTGATCCCACATATCCGGTTTTTCATGTGCCAGCTTCCTCAGGATAGAAATGAGAGTCCCATTGAACCTCTCTACCTGGCCGTTCCCTTGTGGATGGTACGGACTACAATGAAAGTGTCTGGCTTGAAATAGTTTAAAAACTTTTTCCGTTAGTTTCCCCTTGAACTGTGAGCCATTATCAGTCAAGATTTGATGCGGGAATCCTAATCTTGTGAATATTGTAAGTAGTGCCTCCGCTACATGTTTCGAATCAATTGATGGCAGGGCTACCGCCTCTCCCCACATAGAACAAGTGTCCACCAGAGTAAGGATGTAACTGTTCCTCCTCTTGGTCCGAGTGAGAGGTCCCACAATATCCACTGCAACCCTCTCAAAAGGTGTTCCCACTATGGGCATTTCCCCTAGAGTTGCAGGAGCAGTCCAATGCTTTGGAGCTACCCTTTGACATTCTGGACAGGATTTGACATATCTTTTTATATCCTCCGTTATCCCTGGCCAGAAGTAATGACACGCTATACGCTGTCCTGTGGCGCTGATCCCCATGTGACCACTGAAGGGAATCGCATGCCCGAGTTCCATCACTTTATCTCTATATGAAGTGGGAAGAACCAGCTGGTTGTGACCATTTGTTCCAGTTCCGGCCTTCCTGTATAAGAGTTTGTTCTTCATGAAATATTCCCCCTTGCTCGGAGGTGTGTGGCATTTAGGCAATTTTTTAAAACAGGGCTTGAGTGTCCTATCCTCAGCCTGCGCCTTCCTCATCTCCTCTGGATGAGCATTTATAGGTTCACCTTCTTCCTCCTTCTTCTGTGACCTGGTCTGCACTGTCGCCATGATCACAGGTTTCTCGGGATTCCCCAAGAAGACGTATCTACACCCCAATATCAGAGGGTAGATTGGTTCATCTATCACTGCTGCTCTGATTTCTCCTTCCACATAGCGAGTTTTCACCGTTATCCTTGCGATGGGAAGTGTCATGAGTGGTATGTCCTTAGTCGCCCCTTGTATTTCCACTGTTTCTGTGGTATACTGACTTGGGTCCACTAGGCTAGACTTCACAACTGAATCATAATCCAAACCTGTATCATATAGGCACCTTATGGTGACCCCATTACAAATAACATCCTCACAAACTGGGGGGTGATAAGGTTCCTGCTGTCCATTAGGATTAATCTTTAATCTTTGTTTCCCCGATCTCATTGCAGCAATGTTTGAAGGTTTCCTTTTACAAAATTCGGTGTTATGGTTGTCTTTCTTACACCATTTGCACCATCTCTTTCCTTGGTTAAACGGTTTTCTTTCGTTATATTTTTGGTCATTGAACTGTGAGTTTCTATCACGATAATCATTTCGTGGCCTATCAAAGTTTATCCTGCCTTTATTACCTTGTTCTCTGGTATCAAATTTACTAAATTGCTGTGGAGCTTTAAATTTTTCTATGTGCTTCTTTTTATTGCCACTTACCTCTGCCTGGGCTGCCTGATACCTCTCAGCGACATTTAAAACCTCCCCCACTCTCTCTGCACCTTGTTCCATGAGAAATTTTCTAAGGTTTGGAGCCATGGACTCTCTCAATTGCTCTATCATGATCATCTTTTTGAGATCTTGGGTCTTCCCCAGAGCAGTCCATTTCTCCAAATAGGTTTCCAGTCTGGCAGAGAATTGGTGGTATGTCTCCCCAGACAACAGTTTGGCATTTCTAAACTTCTTACGATAAAATTCACCATTCTTTTCATATCTCAATAACAAAGCCTGCTTTAGCATGTCATAATTGTCTTGGTCGTCTCTATGCATCTTAGCAAAAACTTCATAAGAAGTACCTCTCAGTCCCTGGGATAACTTAAGACTCCACCTCTCTCTCTCTCTCTCTCTCTCACTCTCTAACCCATATGTAGTAGCTAATAGTTCGAATCTACTGAGGTACCGCTCGATGTCATCGTCTTTCTCAATAAAATGGTCTAAATAAAACCCCATAGCTGAGGTTGAGGCTCCCTGACTAGGCGTAGTATCTGAGGCAAAAGGGCTGGCACCATTTTCAGGAGCATGGCCTTGTAATTCCAGCTCCCTTAGTCGTAATTCGTGCTCCCTTTGTAATCTTCTATCTTCTGCCTCAGCAGCCTGTCTCTTTTCTGCTGCTTCCCTTTGCTGTCGTTTTTCTTCTGCCTCCCTTTGCAGTCGTTTTTCTTCTGCCTCCCTTTGCTGTCGTTTTTCTTCTGCCTCCCTTTACTGTCGTTTTTCTTCTGCCTCTAATTGGAGCCTCTTAAGTTCTTTATCAGCCTCAATTTGTAACCTCTTCTCTTCAGCTAACCTCCTATCTTCCCTTTCAATATACTTGTCACATTCTGAAGTTACATACTGAATTAAAACTTGACCCTCCATATTCATCTCCTTCGCCGTCAGCACAGCAGCCGATCTAAATTTTGCTAGATCTGCCATACTCAAACACAATATTTAACAATGACTAAGGTAAATTCCAAGTATATAATTAATAAGGTAATATGTTAATTAATTAACTAATTACCACTGACTGTGTGTGTAGATTCATCAACTCTTATTTTCCACTTTTTATTTTAAGGGACACTTTTAAATTTATTCCCTTATGCCCCCACTAGTTTAATTCCCAGACCAGGAGACCCTAATATCTTTGATAAACTTAATCCCCGGACAATACCCCAATATTTGTAGTGGTTTTTGATGTTATTGTACTGTATGAGGTCAGCTGTGAAGGCTCCTGAGATAAAAGCTTATGTGAGTTACAGAAGGCCCTTCTGCTACCACTTACGACCTCAAACAGACCTATTCTACTATAATGAGTGTTAGCTACGTTAAAAGTCTAGGGTACTGAAATGTAATGTGTAGGTAATAAAATACACAGACACACGCATGTAATTAATAAGTCTAATAATAATAATAAACTCTATAATACACTGAACTAACACTGGCTGTTAAAGTTTAAGTTTAAAATTTTTTTTTAATTTATTAGTCCTGAACCAATTGTTTCTTTTGGTCAGAACATATGAAATGATAGGTATTTATCAATGAAATGCATATATATATTGCATAATCAAATATAACTTTTGTACATAGGTATATTATTACAATGGTTAATATTAATGGTATCTACACTGTCTTTGGAACACTAGCACTGGATGGTTAGTTGGGGTGGCGTCATCATGCCCAATCTATGGTTACAAAGTTCATAGTCCTTGACATAGGGACTGATGTTAATGTTTATATTACAAGCTTTATTTCTTTATTGATGGTGGGATTTGTTAATGAATCTCCAGCAGGCCAGGTTGCACTTTACTGGCCTGTAATGATATAGTAGAGAATTCTTGTGGCCCACTCCTCTCAGTAGCTGGAGTAAAATGTTAGGCTGCACAGACACCCGCTCTTGTACTTCTACAAGAGCATCTGGCACAATCGTAGTGCCAGATCAGAAACTCACAATTCAGAATTGAGAACACAGTTACTTAGGACTAGCAAAACTCAGCTGAGCTGCTGGCTAGATTAGGGCGTCCCACTGATTTTATTTATTTATTCTGGGAAATCACCTCTAGCAGTCAAGAACTGTGTTAATGGACAGTCTACTATCAAATGGCACAAGTGTGCGTCTCTTTCTCAACAATATGAATGCTTTTGTCCAATCACGGACTTCCCCTCTAACTTTTTTCAAATATTCAAACTAAAAGTCAAATTTCAGTCAAATCTCAGTCAAGTGTGTATTATTTTCTGTTGGTCCGTCTGTCTCTACTTGGCTTTTCACAAAATACACTTGTTTTTTGGACTAACTACATGCAAAAACTGCACAAACCTGCCCCCTAAGTTATTTTTAGCTTCTATCCTCCGACTTTCCCCTCTAGTTCATTGCAGTTTGATTTTTGCATTTTTAGGGCTCAAGGACGCCAAAATGTAACGTTAGTGAAAATATGCACAAAAAACTGTTCGCTAGTCTGATGTGAACAATACAGTCCTTTCGTCAATATCTTCCGTGTTATCTGTCCGTCTGTATAATTAAAAGTATATTATTTCTCTGCTCAATATGGGCTATCAAACTAGCTAGGTTTTATTGTCATAACTTTTTTATTAAAGAAAATCCTACTTTTCTCAAGGTTAGTTTTTCTACCAATTCCTTACATTGTGTCAACTAGTGGCGTGATTTTTTTTTCCTTTAAACTACAAATTGCGTCTTTTTGCTTTTTAGATTCAAACACGTGTTCAGTCATATTTTTTCCTTTTATCTCTGTTTCCCCTCCCGTCTAAAAGGGTAAACCGTTTCGTCTGCATGTCTAACTAGTTAGTTTCAATGGCGGTAAAAAGCGCTGGCGTAGGCGAGAATGTATCCTCGTATCTTACTATAATTTTATCCCTACATGTTATCTTTACCTTTATCTTTATAATTGGAGGTATTTTAACGTTGTATCACTTTACTTTTTCACCACACTACACATAGCAACAACACGCCATTATCGAACTAATATATTACTATATAACAGTCAGTCTAAATATATATATATATATATATATATATCTAACTAAATATATGTCTAAATATATCGTCTTCTTGTTATCTAAATATATTTTCCTATTATCTAAATGTATCCCGTCTTCCTATTGTCTCAATATATCGTCTTCCTGTTGGGTAAATATATCTTTTTGTTGTCTAAATATATCGTGTAAATATATCCCCTTCCTGTTGTCTAAATAGATCATCTAAATATATCGTCTTCTTGTTATCTAAATATATCGTCTTCTTGTTGTCTACTTCTTGTTGTCTACTTCCTATTATCTAAATATATCTCTATATAAAAGTCACGCGCCACCACAAAGCGCCACCACCTTTTCCTTATATAAAAGTCACGCGCCACCACAGCGCGGCACCACATTTTCCTTATATAAAAGTCACGCGCCACCACAGCGCGCCACCACAATACTTCCTGTAGCGTACATTCCTTACTACTATCGTCAACGTGCTGAGAGGGATTCACTTCTGTGTTTGGTCCTCAATCCAGGTCATTAGTAATTTTTCCATATCTGATATAGGTCCCTCTGGCATTTTCGAGCTTTGTAGCTTTCAGTGGAACCGATCATTTAACAGCTTGGAAAATTTTTTCTTTGTTCTTAAGGATCGTCGTGACAGTCGAATGCGACATGCCCAAATCACCAGCTATAGCATTCACTGGTTTTCCACCTTCATAATGTTTAATTACCTTTTGTTTCACTTCCAAATCGATACTTTACCTTTGTCTCTTGCTGCTGCTATCACTAGAACTGGTTTTGCTGCGTTTTGGGAGCCATGATGCATTTCACCGTAATGTATTTTCGAAAGTTCACATTAAAATAACGATAGTAAGTACAGTACATACATAGACCAGTAACACAGGCGTTTATTTTGACTATCAAGACATATGTACTGTATTATAGGTTATATATGTACTGTACCATTATACGCCTGGCATCACAATCGCTTTGTAGTGTATACAAGAGACATGAGATACACGTGTTGCGTGCGAGAAGCTGTTGCTTTCGCTATGTCCGGTTACGTCCGCTTCGTCCTGTTCTCCGATCGGGGTGTCTGAACTCTACTATAACCTTATGGGACCACGGACGTATATGCGGTTGGACGTTGTCCGAACGGACGTTATGCGGCGCATGACTGTATATACAAGGTATATATATATATATATATATATATATATATATATATATATATATATATATATATATATATATATATATATATATATATATATATATTCATAGCCACTTCGCGATCTATTGTATTACATTTTCTGTGAAATAATGTATCTAATATAATTGTTTGTCTTGTCACCTGACCATCTGTTGTATTATCCTTCGTATTAAAGGCCGTAACTAATTTCTATATTTTTTCTTTGTTTTGTTTTGCCGCCATCAGAGAGACCGTGGACACCTGTAATGTGACAGGACTGTGGCGAGATTATGACGAGGATCTTGAGCAAGCATGTAACAATTTCACTGGACACGCCTATAGAGTTCTTAATACAAGAAAGAGAACACCGACACTGTACAAGAACATCTTTTGTGCTATATGTAACAAGGTAATAAGGAAACCACAATAACAAGTATCATGTGTTTACATTGTTGTGTGCTGTGAATCGTTGTTTTTTTTTCAGAAACAGTGGCGTACTTAGAGGGCTTTAACCCACCCCTCCTCTCAAGTGTGTCCTAATATGTGCTAGCTAGTGCAGAAGTTGCTTCGAGTTGCTCTTATGAACGATAGATCACATTCTTGTTTATCACCATAAGATGCTTATTCATTTTGTAAACAATATTCTCAGTATTATTTAGCACATATTATAACACAATGATAGCATTACCTGGCAGGTCTTATTCTGCGATCCTCAGGGTAAGAGAGGGGGAGGGATAAGAGAACTGGAGACAGACATGAAGGGCATGAAGAAGACATAGACAGACCTTGAGCTGATGGCACGTGACCGGAAGACCTGACATAAGTTTGTTGAAGGCTTATGTTACTTACGAAGCTGCAGGATAATTATGTGATGATTATAACAGGAGGTGGCAGATGTCAAACAGAAATCAAGAAGAAAATAGAAATGGCCAAAGCTAGATTCAATAACATGTGACAGATACTAACATCTAAACAACATGTGACAGATACTAACATCTAAACAACTAACCTTCAAATTAAAACAGAGAACCATCACGCGGTATACATACTCTTCATTACTCTATGGTGTAGCAAAATGAAGAGTGAATAAGCAATTAGAAGAAATAATTGACACCCTTCAAATGTGGATGTAAGGAAGAATGGGGGAGCATCTCATAGAAGTCTGCATAAAGTCTGCATAACGTCTGTATAAAGTCAGCATAAAGTCTGCATAAAGTCAGCATAAAGTCTGCCTAAAGTCTGCATAAAGTCTGCATAAAGCATCCATAGGCTCTTGCCGCGGTGGTTTCTGTAGCAAATAGTTTGACATGATAAGGTTACCATCATCATACACAGCCTGTCGTACGGTAGGTTAATTGGTTTATTGGGCAAAGTCTAAGTAAAGAGTAAAGGTTGACTGATACACGAGAATGTATAGAAAACAGATTTCACAGGTGGTAGGTTGAGGGAAAGATATGTCTCTGGAGTAAGTAGGTTTCTCTTATCCAGCCTATCCGTACAACTATGCTTAATTATAGGACAGTCGTTCCCTCCCTGTCTAATGAAAGAACAGGTTACTCTTGTCACAGATGGAAATAGTGCAGCAGTAATCATCCACTTTTGCCCCTCCCCATCTAGTTTATATTTTTTTTGCTACATGAACGAAGGATTCACTAGTGCAATTAACACGTGAGCCATCTGGCAAGTAAGCCCTATGTAAAACAGAGAGTGAAGCGCGGAGCATGGCGTAATAGATTCTATGATCAGGGGAACACGAGATATTCAGTCTGAGACGGACCTTGGATTGTAAAACTTTCAAGGGAAGT
This sequence comes from Oreohelix idahoensis, assembly GCA_024509875.1. Taxonomy (NCBI): domain Eukaryota; kingdom Metazoa; phylum Mollusca; class Gastropoda; order Stylommatophora; family Oreohelicidae; genus Oreohelix; species Oreohelix idahoensis. Next base: position 47,384 of record JAMPIV010020870.1, on the reverse strand, counting down.
AATTGCGTAGCTGATATTCGGCAAGGCGGAGATGATGAAAGTCAAGCCAGAGAGGCAGAGGCGGAAGAGGTGGTAAAATTACCTTTGATTCACGAATCGAACGGCAAATTGGCCCGGGTCTGGCAGGAGGTGTGACTTTCGAATTTAAGAACGATAGAACGAAATTTATCAATATATACCATGTCTCTCCGATAGCCATGTGTTACGCTGGGATAAATTAGAGGATCATGCATGGATACGCGAATGATAGCAGGTGTTCTTTCATGACATTGTGGTCAATATGCATAACAAAAGCCGGTAGGTGAACAGGTCCACGGGAAACATGGTTGATATTTAATAAATAAAGTCACTTCACAATAACGTCCATCAAAACATCAAATGTACATGGCAATGGATAAGCGTAGTAGATTATCCCTCGTCCGTCAATAAGTTTCAAACTTTAGGCATCTTTAAGTGGCAATAATATAATAATAATACACTCCTCTCATCTCCACTCAATCCTGGCCGTTGTACTAAAGGTTCGGGCAATCCACGAAAAACCAAAGTAATGCGGCAGAAGCAATCAGGGCAAACAAAATATTAGTTGCCTCATATCTCAAAGTTACTTGTAGTAAATTATGGTCTGAACTTCTAGATAAGTTCATGAACCATCTTTCACATAACGTGGCGGCCTCCGAAAATCAATAAATGCCACAATGTATATTTATATATCACTCTCCCTTATCCCGGAGCTCGATAAATTACATCTCTCTCGGACGCAAACACAAAGACGGAAGGCCAATTAATTAACACACTGAACCCCACGACATGTGACAAAACCGTCACTAGTTGACCGTCGCTCACCACGGGTGAACGCCTCGCTCACCACGGGTGAACGCTTCGTGCAAACAGTAGTTTGACTACAGGCGAACACAATTCCTCACATAAAAATGGAAATGTGCTAGCGTGTAGTAACATGCCACACTATTTTATCTGCATCCCAAATCTATCCTTAACATATCACCCTCTTCACGGTGTAAAAAAAAATAATTTATTTCTTTGTTTTTTTTCAATTCAAATATTTCCTATGCGGAAATATCGGCCAAAATTGATCATATCACACATATTGAGCCATATCGAAAATAATCTAGTCGCAGTCAGTCTGCATAATGTAACTTATTATTAAATAACATGCTAGACGAATTTGTCATCAGTCATAAACAGTCATATGTCCATAAGTAACAAGTCATCTTCTTCTTCTTTTCTTCTTTGATCCTTAGCCACCGACCGTCAAAGCAGTCAGTGGCCATCACGCCTAGTGGCGTCTTGTAGGGCAACAACAAATTGATTCCACTTTGCTCGGTCGGTGGCCATCCTTCGTACAGTGCCCCAACTCTGGTTCATTCTTTGCATCTCAGCCTCCACAGTCCTCCGCCAGGTTGTTTCTGGTCGGCCTCTCTTTTGTTTTCCTTCAGGGGTCCAAAGCATAGCTGTTCTTGTGATGGCATCGGGGTCTCTTCTGAGGACATGACCAACCCAGCTCCAGCGTCTGCCAGCTATGATGGTGCGCATGTCCTCTTGCTTGCTACGAGCAAGCAGATCTTGGTTAGTGATGGTATTTGGCCAAAAGATTCGGTAAATTTTTCTTAGGCATGTTGTGTGAAAAGAATCTTAATTTTGTGCTTGTGCTGTATTGGGAGGACTTCCAGATGTTGTTTAGGCTAAAGAAGTTCTCATTTCTGCCGTGACCTGTCTTAGTTTACCTGTCTCGTACATTGTCCTGACATTCCAAAAACCTATTCTTGTATCCTGTTTCGCGGTCAGGACATCCGTTTTCATGTCAGTGGCTTAAATTTATTTTTGTTTCCGTAACTTCATTGTTTTTTTTTTACACAGACAGGGGTGTCAGCCCTATGCTAAAACCCCCAACCTGGAGGACCAGGGTACCAGCTTTTGTCTGACCCCTACCCACACAGACCAGTCCAGCTTGGTTGAACCTACCAGGAGTAAAACTCCCACTGGCATAGCTCTGGGGATTGACAGGGTACGCAAGCTGCCATACCGCTACAAGGTATAGGTACCATATACAGTCGATATTCCAATGACGTAACAAAAGAATACATAAATGTATGATCACTGTGAATTTAGAATAAACATATAAAAAAATAGCATGCATATATGAAAATGGTATGAGATATATAAAATAAAATAAAAAACAAAAAATCAAAATCAAAATTCAAAAATGCATGAATAATAATTTAAAAACAATTTTAGAAGGTTATATTTCCAACTAACAATGCTGTCAAAAATCCTAAAATTAAGCTTAAACGCAATACACACATGACATGAATCAAAGACGATATGAAGCAATGCGATATGACATTAATGTAGCTAAAGTACATGAATATCTCACAAAAAGAGAAAGAGAGAAAACAAAAATATAGTACAAGAACACAAGTATAACTAATTAACACAATTATTCCATTACTTAATTATTCTGCTCTAAGTACATTTTGTACGTTGTGGCAAGACAAGTAATTTCCAAAACAAACTTGCAATAATATAATCATACTCCTCACTATCCGTGTCAGGACTAGATTTCTGGCATTAATATAGCAATCTTAGTTAATGTGAACGTGCATTCCAGAAAAATAACATGATTGATAACTCGTTTTTCTGGCCATCACATAGATAAGTGTATATTTCACACCGTTGATAAATGTCATTCTTTATGTATTAGTGATGGAATGAATGTTTGTATGTACTCGTCTGCTTGATGAGAGTAAGTGGTCAACTCAAACCTAGACACAGTGTGGGTTAACAGGTAACTGCAGCAGCAGTTGATAAATTTTGACGTTCCCATTGAACAATTTCTTCCGGTGAGAAATCATTGCTGCCGTGTATCCGGCCAAGTGTGACATCCGCTATTGGGCTTCTTAACAAACACACTTTAACCTTGCCTGTAAAAAATGGTGAGTGAATATCCACCACGGCTGTGGGATAAAATTCAACTGTCCCGCCAAAAGTTACACATTTAACAAAGTCACCCGTTGCATGAGACGGATGTACTAATGACTGTCTCACTCCGACAGTCGTGCAACCAGAATCACGGAGTGCTGTAACTTGAGTGCCATTCAATAAGCCTCTATGAAGATGTAGTGCGCCTGTGCCATCATGTGCTGATGAAGCAGTAAATGCTGGTTGCGGATGACCACATTTTAACAAGGAAGTCACATTAGGCTGGAATAAAGTTTGGCAATCTGGACACTGTGAAGCAGTATCAAAGTCAAACGAACAACATGAAGCTGAATGATTAACAACATTGTTGTACTGCGCGTTCTCAGGTGTAGCAGCAGTGTGTGCTGAGTTGGCATGGTAGTTCGAATATGCAGTATTTCTAGAGCGTGATCTATGTCTCTGATTGTAAAAAGAATTATTTTGACTCCTGTCATTATTTCTTTGGTTCCTATTGTTGTTTCCTTGATTTCTATAGTCTTGTGACCTATTCCGATGTGAAAAATGTTGGTTATTTGGTCCCCAGTTATTCCAATTCTTATTATAGTTACCAAAATTATCATTCCTTCTCTCTCCTGAGTTTTGTTGGAAATTACCTCTGTTTTGGGGTGAATGGTTCCTATATGGTTGTCTACCTCTATATGGTTGTGAGTTATTGAATTTGTTTGGTTTGAAATTCCCATCAACACTGTAGGATCTTTGTCTATAATTGTTATGGTTCCAAATTGTAGCTGCGGCAACAGGTAAAACCTCCTTAATAGTGTTGTTACTGACACAAACTCCCGGATGTGCCGTACAATATTGCCTTCCTAATTCCTCCATTGAAGTCAAACTCGATGGCGTCCTTTCCTGTAGATATTCTCGCAGTTGTCTGCTTACAGAAGACAAGACTTTGTCTCGCAATAATAAGTCCTTAAGGCCCTCATAATTCTCTTCAATGCCGGAAAGTTGTATCCATCTATTAAATGTTAGTCGAGTTGCAGCTACAAACTGTGTAAAATCTTTACCAGTTTCGGGAATCATATGTTTGAACTTCATACGATAACCTTCAGCGTCTAACTGATGAAGTTTTAATAATAATGTTCTAGCAGCTTCATAATTGTGTCTATTCGGCCCATCCAATTGGCACAGAGCCGTTAAAGATTCACCAGTCATGAAATCCATCAATCTTGTACACCAATGAGATCTATCAAGATTATTATCTTCGCAAACATTTTCATAGCATTGTAAGAAGGACGATATATCATCTATTTCTGGCTTAAACACAGGCAAACGAAATTTAGCAGAACCGCTATTGTAGTTGCTAGAGGAACCTCTAGGTTCAGAGTTATCATTTTGTCTACTCTGATATTGTACTCTGTGTTCTTCAGTACGTAAAGTCGCCATTTTCTCTTCATGTGCAAGCTTTTTTCTTCTAATTGCTGTTCTGCAATCCTTTTGTTCTCTTCGTGTGCAAGTTTTGCTGCTTCAGCAGCTTGTTGCAACTTGTTCTCCTCTATATGTAATTGCTGTTCTGCAATCCTGTTGTTCTCTTCAGCAAGTAGCTCTGCTTTTCTGAGGTCTCGCTCTTCAGCCCGTGTATCTCTTTGTCTCTTATCCTCCAGGGCTTCTTGATTTTCTTTGGAATTGAATTCCGCTTTGGCAAAATCCATTAGTTCCTTTGCCTGTTAACCATACTCCTTGCCCATAGTAATAAATTCCTGATACTCCATTATTTACTTCTTCAGAATCTTACTATCAATATTATATAGTATGTAATAAATGTATCTCACTTAGTCCGTCTATACCAATTCACTAGCTTTGTGCTTTGCAATATTATCAATGCAAATAGATTCTTAATATTACTTACTTACTTAGTCGTTCCCCTTCTACCGTGAGGTGTAGAGGTTTGGAAGAGAGAGCGCCAGACAATTCTATCAGCTGTCTTCTTCCTGGCCTGGTTCCATTCTAGTCCTCGGTCCTTCAAAGATTGTCTAATGTTGTCCTCCCAGCGGACTCTGGGTCGTCCTGGAGGTCTGGATCCCTGGCTCTTTGTTTCCCATGCTTGTCGTGGTAGCCGATCTTCTCCCATTCTGCAGACATGGCCAAACCATCTTAGTTGGGACTGTTCTATTTGGGTCTGCAGCGGATGGGATTTTAGGCCTTGACGGATCGTCTGGTTGCGGACCATGTCTCTTCTTGTTACTTCAACCACTTTCCTCAGATACCTCATTTCTGAGGTTTGGATCTGGCTTTTGTGGGTTGTAGTCATTGCCCACGACTCGCATCCATATGTCAAGACTGGGACATAGGTGGAGCGGTATACAGCCATCTTCGTTTTCTTACCAACCTCTTTCTTGCTGAGGAATCCACGATTTATGGCCTGAAAAAGTCTCCCAGCCGCTGCTTTTCGAGTGGCCAACTCTTCTTTGATGCCTCCCTTTCGGTCTATAATAGCTCCGAGATATTTAAAGTGGTCGACCTGCTCCAGGACCTGTTCTCCCAACTTAATCTGATGTTTTCTTTCTTCTCGTGATATCACCATGGATTTTGTTTTAGAGCTGCTTATGACCATCCCTCTCTTCTCCAGCTCTTCCTTCCAGACTTGCAGGTTGGATTGGAGATGTGCCTCTGATTTAGCAATCAGGGCAACATCATCAGCAAATGCCAGCTCCGAAATATAGACCTGTCTCATCTTCCAGTACCCCACTGAATACTTTCTTGTTCTCTCCTTACATGCCTTGATGACATCGTCCATAAGGAGTATGAAGAGGTAAGGTGATAGGATATCACCTTGTCTTACACCAGTGGTGGTTCTGAACTCTTCTGACTTATGGTTTGCTGTCCTCACATAATTTCTGCAAGACTTGTAGAAGCTCTGTATAGCATGAATCAGAGGTGCTAGAATATTCTTCCTTGCCAAACAGTCCCAAAGTTTGCTCCAGGGGACCCTGTCAAACGCCTTTTCCAGATCTATAAAACAAAGATGGATCTCACTCTTATACTCAAGGGCCTTTTCACTCAGCTGTCTGAGTGTGAAGATTAGGTTTTGAGTACTTCGGTTTGCTCGGAATCCGCACTGGACCTCATCCAATTGTGGCTCAGCTAGGCGTCGGAGTCTCTGCTCTAGGATTCTAGAGTAGATTTTACCCGGGACACTGAGAAGGGATATGCCTCTATGGTTTCCACATTGTCGATTGTCACCCTTTTTGAAATTGGTGTTATGATGGCAATCTCCCAATCCTTTGGTATGGTCTTGTTGCACCATGCTGCCTGTAGGACCTTTAAGAGTAATAGGTCGCCTGATGCTCCCATGTACTTAACCATTTCTGGTGTTATACCATCATGCCCTGCTGCTTTGCCCATCTTGATTTTCTCTAGTGCTGCCCTCAGTTCTTCCATCTTTATGTCATCTTCACCATCATTGGTTTTCTCTTCTGTGCTAGTGGTTATCATTTCTGATGTTTCATCATGCTCACCATCCAGGAGTTCTGAGAAATATTCTTTCCATCTTTCCATTACTTCCTTCGGGGCAGTAAGCAATTTGCCTTGCTTGTCCTTTATAAATTTGAGAGGGCATTGTTTTTCTTTCCTCATGTTCTTTAGGGTCTTATAGAACAATTTCTGGTTTTCTTGTGCATCTTTTTCTAGCTTTTCTCCAAATTCTTCCCAGGACTTCTGTTTTGCTGCTAGCACTTTGTTCTTTGCTTCTGTTCTGAGTGTCACATATTCTCTATATTTTTCCATTTGTCCTGTTGTGTTTTTAGCTCCTAAGTATTGTTTCCATGCCATTTTCTTCTCTCTTATTTTCTCTTTGACTTCCTCTGTCCACCAAGGTGTCCTCTTTCTCTGGTTCCCAAGTCGGACTTCACCGCATGCTTCTGCAGCAGCTGTCTTTATGATATCCTTGAATTTATTCCAGAGGGTTTCCAAGTCATCAGGTCGTTCTTCTGTGTTGCTCACTGCTGTAGCAATAAGCCCCTGATATCTGGTCTTAATTTCTGGCTCTCTCAGCTTGTAGGTCCTAATGCTCATTTCTCCTGCTCGTTTACTTGGTTTCTTGCGTGATGTTGGGCAGTTCCTAGGCTGAGCAACTCTTTCAGTTGTTCGTTTGATTGTTAGCAGGTAGTGATCACTTCCAATCTCTGGCCCCCTCCAGACTCTTGCATCTCGGACATATCTGAATGAGCTTCTCGGAACAATGGCATAGTCGATCACTGACTTCTCATTCTTGGTTGGTTCACATCTAGTGTATGCATGTATGCGCTTATGGGGGAACTTTGTGTTTGTAATGATCAGATTCTGCTCACTGCAGAATCTGAGGAGTCGCTTTCCATTGTCATTGAGAGTATCTTCTCCATATCTTCCGATAACTCCACCCCATCTAGCATGGTCATTTCCAACTCTGGCATTAAAATCTCCGAGCATAATAACTTCATCTAGGCAGTCATCCACTGTCCTTTGAAGCAGCTCGAAGAATTCCTCCTTGACCTCTGCTCTCTCATCCTCATTTGGCCCATACACTATGACCAGGTTGACTATGGTTTCTCCTTCTTTTAGTTTTACAACCATAATGCGCTCCGAGACAAAGTTCCATCCCTTGATACTATCTTTTGATTTTGGGCCACAATGCAACCCACGCCCCCTTTAGCTCTTTCAGATATGGGTACACCACTGTAGAGCAACGTGTTGCCATCGAGATCCATGACTCCTTGTCCTTTTTTTCTTCGTTTCCGTTATAGCCAGGATTTCTAGTTTTGCTTTCCTCATCTCTTCCACCAGCTCCTCTTCCTTCCCATTTATACTTCTTGTGTTCCAAGTTCCATAAGTCGTAGTCCGTAGTCCGTTCCAGTTCGTCGCCTTTAGAATCAGTCCGGTTTTCTCTCTTGTAGTTCGCGTAATCATGATTTAAAGCAAACAGGTGATTGGCCTGTTGTGCCTTTGCATGGTGGAGGGGCTGCCTCCTTACGGCCTCCATGCAGGCCGCCCTCCTCCTTTTTCATCCGGGCTTGGGACCGGCATTGGCGGAGTTGATTCTTAATATTATTGACCAATAATATCAGAATGTATCATGAAAAAAAAACACTGGTGAGAGGAAAGAGAAAAAAAAATAATGCACAAGAATAGAATTGATGGAACTAAACAAAAAGACAAGTACAAGTGACCAAGACAATGTAATAACAGCAGCAAGTAAACGAAAAAGAATGCACATGGGAAACTAAGGAGAAAACAACAAATAGAACCGACTTACTGCTAAAAAAACAGGACAGGACCTGTAACAATATATATAAATGTAAACAAGTGATAGAAGGTTAGACTAGCATTACGAACCGAATGGTTGTCAACTAAGGAGATGAAAAAAAAACAACACACAACAAGAACTGACAACTAGAAGGACGGAGCAGCACACCTAAATAAATTAGGTCACACTAAGCAGGCAGTGAACCAAACGTCGGTGAGAAAACTAGAGCCGGAAATTTCACTGCTTGAGAAATGTAAGCAAAAGCTATAGAAACATCTGCTGCGCGGTAATTTTCCAATGACATGTGTCGCTAACAACAGATATGTACAAAGACATAGAAACCAAGAAAACGAATAACACAGATATCAAAAAGGCTTACACCACGGCAAAGGTACAAGAGTGTAATAACAGGCACTTATCTTGGAAGTTACGGCGAACAATATTGTTGAGGATTGCTTCATGTCTGCAGCATGGCGCATTCCTCAAACGATTATATCTCCGCGACTGATGTCGATGATTGTTTCATGTCTACAGGCATTTGGATTTGTGCACGATCCGAATGACTGTATCATGGAACACCTCAAACGAATAGAGATATATCTCATCGACCGATGTCGATGATTGTTGCATGTGTGCAAGCATTTGAGTTTGGCCAACTCGGATTGCTGCACCGTTGAACATCGCAACTGAATATATATTAACGACGTAGTATGCATATCTCTATGCATGACGCGTATGTCTTTGTAACGTCATTCGACTTGTGGGTTTTGACCCGAACGGCAGTGTGTTTCAGAAGTGTGGCCATTGCCACTTATACTGTGTGGTATATCCACTTTTTAATTGTGTGGCTGGGAAGCCATTTGAGCAGTGTATTTCTTGAACCAAACGTAAGTCGTCGTATGAATAACGCAGTTTGCATAATTATGGCAGATTAGCCCTGCGTGGTATGCCAAAGGAACATTATGTTACTAGCAATAGTGTAAGACTAGTATAGATGGATATTGTACAGCTAGCGGCAAGCGTAAGCCTAGTGTAACGGATATTAAACGACTAGCAGTAGACGTAAGCCTAGCATAATAAGTGTATTGCAGAACTAGCAGGATAGTTAAGTCTAGTGCAAAAGGCTATTGTATAAACTAGCGACGGGAGTAAGTCTAGTTAGCCTCTGAATTTATGCCAAAGGACATTGGCCGTTAAAAGGAACTGACCTCTAACCAGAACTCTAGATAGAGATTGTGAACATGTGCTTATGAAATAATGAGAACTCTCACAGATCGTACATGAATGTGATGTGACTTTTGTTCCCATGTAGTTGGTGTCTGCTCATGGTATGAAATTACTAATTAAATATTCTGAGTCGTCAAAATCATGGTCTTATCAACTATCATATTCGGAGTTGAGTTAAATGCTATTTATCTTCAACTGATCATGACCAGTGATGATTAATGTCTTAATACACTGCATCTCACACTGCCAATATAATCAATAAGACAAGAGACTAATACAGGTCAGTCAAGGGTCGAATATTTAATATGAAACATATTCAGCACAGAATGTATCACAAGGGTTAAGCAGACATTATCGATACCAACGAACAGTATTACGGAATCCTACAAAAGTGATAAGAACCCGAGGGACTTTGACTCTATAAACTGAATACGTATATAATAACTTGGTCATCCTCAAATACTAGAAGTCATCGAAGCACCCAGAACATACTGGGATCCCGAGAAGCCCTTAACATACTGGTGTCAGAAAGTGTCTGGATTTCGTGAATACTGGATTCCCCCCTTCAAGTATCGAAGAAAGTCAAACTGATGATGAACGTTTAAATGCAAAATCATTCATTCAATCCTAACCGGCAACTGAAATGCGCAGGACAGAAAGTGACGTCACTACATCGATGCCGTCAACGTTAGCAGACAACATTGCCTGAGAATCCGAACTTTTCTTCCACAAGAGACTGATTCAAGCAGATAGAACGGTAATCTTCCACTCGAGAACCTGAACCAGTGGAGAATGTATCTCTTCATCAAATTCATCTGAGGCTGCGACGCAGATCGTTTGAAGAAACTACGTTCGAAGACCGAAGCAATACTTTCAAACGGTTACCCTGCTGCGAAGGTCAAGGTCTACCATCAATGGACCTCAGCTGTTGAAGACAAGTTTCGGAACTAGGATTAGAATTACATGCATTCATGTATTTCTCAGAAGGACAACTAAACAGATAAGTTCTTGATTTTACTTGGGCGCTTGAACATTATCATATTGTCCTTGCATTACCTTTGGTCTACAGTTCATCATCACTTGACTTACTTTTTACTATCATCTGTGTTCCCCCATTCATGTTTTTCGTATATACGTATATTCGTCGTGTTTAATATTGACTGGAATTTTCCCAGGAAAGCTTCAGTGAATGTTAACTTCTATTAGATTTACATGCTTATTTTGCTGACTGAGGATCTGACTGATTATATTTTTTTCTTTTGAGTCAGGAAATAAATGTTTCTTCAGTTAGTATTATAACCATATTTTGTGTACGTAGCAGTTTCGTCAAGTGAATTACGTCCTCTTTATTTACATAACCTAATTTCAGTACTGTTGACAATTGTTGTCGTGTGTGATCTAAAACTTCTTTGTCTACACGTTCGTTTATGACGACTTGTCTTGTTATATTTTTGTAATGTAAATTCTTTTCTTTCTTTTACTGATTACTGTTTATAAGTCTCCTTTAGTTACTTTATAAGTGTAAAGTGTTGTTGTATAACTGAAAAATCATTTCATTGTAACTCATTTGATTGTTTTCACTGTCTTTGTCACATGTTCTCCTAACTTGTTTGTTATTAATTAATATATTCATGTACATATTATAGTGAGTTCTATAATCCTGGTGTATATTATAGACTATTGAAGGTACTCAGAAACCTATTATCATGTCTACACTACAGGAATTCATTGATATTGGGAAAAGTTATGGAAAATCAGGGGCGGAACTACAAAGTTTTGCAGATACGAAATATGATGAATATTTATCGCGTCTGGAAAGAATGGAACAGCGCGAAATGACTAAACGAGCTGATGAGCTTAGGAGGTTTGAATTAACCCAAGAAAGGGAAATGAAAGAAAAAGAGATGGCTCAGAAGGAAAAAGAAATATCCATGAAAATGGAATTAGAACGACTGACTATAGCTCAACAAGAAAAAGACAGAGAGCAGAAAGATAAAGAATTAGCTCAACAAGAAAAAGACAGAGAATTCGAGAGGGATAAAATGGCTCAACAAGAGAAAGACAGAGAATTTGAGAAGGAAAGAATGGCACAACGAGATAAAGAAATGGAATTAAGGAGAATGGAACTTATGCAACTGGATCAAGCACATAAAAATGCCATGGAAATGGAAACATTAAAACTTCATGCAGAAAAAGAAAAAGCTTTAGAATTAGCTAAAGTGCAGTCTGAACAGACTAAGACTGCGGCTGCTACAAATATTTTCTATCCTAAGTTAAAAATGCCACATTTTGACCAAACTCGCGATTGTGTTGACTCTTTCCTATCTAGATTCATCATCAAGGTCACAGCTCTGAACATACCCAAGGAAAGATGGAGCAGTCTTTTACTTGATTTTTTGACTGGTGACTCACTTAAATGTTTCATGAGTCTTGATGAAAAGAGCAGAAGCGATTTCGATGTCGTAAAAGAGGTATTACTAAGACGTTTCCAGTTAACTGAGTCTGGATTCAGAGATCGCTTTCATGCGGCTAAACCAAGCAAGGATGCAGATTTTGGTGAATTCATTGCATCTATTAAACATTTCCTTAGCAGATGGATTGATCTGTCTGGTATAAATAAAACATATGAAGGTGTTATAGATCTCATGCTGCGAGATAAAGTTTTATCCGCATGCAGCACTGAATTAGAAGCATTTTTACAGGAAAGACATCCTAATTCTATCAATGAGTATGAAAAACTCGGAAGACAGTATCAGACCGCACATCAGAATAAAGATCTTCATAGATCGACTATTCGAGATCCTATGCCTGTGTGTGCGGCACAACATGATCACAGACCTCGATCGAAGAGCTTTGATGGACGTTGTCGTTCAGATTATTATCAATCCGACAGAGGTTTTTATAACTTCCGTCGTCATCGCTCTCCTTCGAATTCATATCGACGAGGTTATAGAGGATATTCACCTCATGATCGTGGGTATCACAGAGGCAGGGATTATGATGGTTCACATCAAAAAGGATACTATAAGCAGAGATCATCTTATGGTAGAGATGCCAGGAAGGATGACTCTACTGATTTTTATTATAGCAATAAAAAGTCAGTCAATAATAACAAAGGTAATACCAGATCTCCGTCGAGAGACAAAAATAAACATAGACATGCAAATAATTGCAGTGTCAAAAAGGAGAAAGGTAATGATGATAATGATCATGCGAACGCATGTATGGTAATGAATGATACATGTTATCAGTGTCAGTCGAAAGACAGATTAAAGTCTACAATTACACTTGATTGTGGCCATTGTATGCCAACAATGTCGGCATGTGTAAATGTCGGTTATCTTACATTTCATCCCGGAATATTGGAGGGTAAGGTAGTAAGAGTTTTGCGGGACACTGGGTCTTCAACGATAGGCATTAAGCACTCGCTTATCGAGCCCTCTGCTTTTACAGGCAAATCAGTTAAGTGTGTCACATTTGGTGGGAATATAGAAACTTTCCCTGTGGCACGAGTATATATTGATACTCCTTTTTACACAGGCACTGTCTATGCCTGAGGCTTGAGAGCACCCATAACTGAAATTATAATAGGAAACATACCAGGAGTTAAAGATTGCACTCCTGAGGAGATTGCAATGTGGGTTGAATCTCACCCACAGGTGGCAAATGCTGTTGTAACGAGAGCACAACAGTTAGCTACGGATACGGCTACACCACCTCTTCCTATAATAGATACAATTATGTCTCAAGTTGGCACTGTTTCGCCTTCTGTTTTTGCAGAAAAACAGAAGAGTGACCCAACTTTACAAGGATTGTTTAGCCGAGCAGAACAAAAAACTATTAAATACACAAGAGGGGCTAAACAATGGTTCAAGATAAAGAAATCAATACTCACTAGATATTATGATGATGGCAAAACAATTATACATCAAGTGATAGTACCTAAGGAATACAGACCATTGGTCCTACAAACAGGTCATGACTCCCCTATGGCAGGGCATATGGGGATCAAAAGAACATTGTTTCGTGTTACGTCACAATTTTATTGGCCTGGGGTTAATAAGGATACAAAGTTATACTGCAAATCATGTACAACATGCCAAGGTATAGCACGTAAGGGCAGGTTCCATACGGCACCCTTACAGATTACAGACGTGCCTGAGAGACCTTTCAAAAAGATTGCAGTAGATATAGTGGGTCCGTTATCAATTGTTTCAAATAATGGATTTCGTTATATTTTAACTTGCGTAGATCTTTGCACGCGTTGGCCAGAGGCCATACCATTGAAAACCATCACAACTGCATCTGTGTCTGATGCATTATTTTCGATATTTTGTCGAATCGGTTTTCCGGAAGATATATTGTCAGATCAAGGATCACAATTTACTTCCAACATCATGAGGGATTTAGAATCCATGTTATCGGTTCACCACTCGTTTTGTAGTGCGTATAGGCCCCAATCAAACGGTGTGTGCGAGCGCTACAATAGCACTCTAAAACAGATGTTATCTAAGATAACTGAAGAATGCCCTCGTGAATGGGATCGGCTTCTGCCGGCGGCCCTCTTCGCTTTTCGTGAAGTGCCCCACGAGAGCAGGGGGTGGTCTCCGTTCGAATTGGTTTATGGTTCGAATCCTCGCGGACCAATGATGATACTAAAGGATTTGTTGATTGGAGCATCAATTGATACAGCCACTCGAAACAGCTACGAGTTAGTGATTGATCTCCGACAACGAATCATCGATGCGTGCACTTATGCATCCCAGAGTATAAAATCAGCCACTCAACGATCAAGATTATTACATAATCAAAAGAGAATATTAAGATCATTCAAACCAGGGGAAAAAGTTTGGTTGTTGCTACCTCATAACGATAACAAATTACTGATATCATGGCAAGGTCCATTTGATGTTATCAAACAAGTCACAGATGTTGACTACTCGGTAAACATTAGAGGTAAAATCAAAACTTTCCATGTCAACATGCTAAAATTAGCAGTTGAAAGACCACAGGAATTAATTCCTGTCATTAACTCTATTGATGATTCGTCACATCATACTGCTTCTTTTGCAGTTGTTCATGAAGAAGATACCACTTCGTCTATCCCTTTACAATTCCAACTACCTTCTTTGCAATCATCGGAATCTTGGAAAGACGTGACTATTTCTTCTTCACTGTCTTCTTCTCAACAAGATCAAGTTCGGGATATGCTCATTTCTTTCAATGATGTTCTCACCGACCTTCCAGGTCAGACATCGCTTATATCCCATGATATTACTCTTACTGATTATAAACCTATCAAACTTAGACCCTATCCTATATCTTTACACCACAAAGATAGGGTAGAAAAAGAGTTAAAAGAGATGATACGTTTAGGTGTGATATCTCCTTCGGAATCACCATATGCATTCCCAATGGTGATAGTTAAAAAGAAGGATGATTCTTTACGTATTTGTATTGATTTTAGGCGATTGAACAAAATTACAATCACAGACCTATGCCACTTTTAGATGATCTTTTGTCTGAATTATCTAATGCTACTTTCTTTAGCAAACTAGATCTCTCAAAAGGCTACTGGCAAATTCCTCTTGCCGAAAATGCCAAACCTTACACAGCTTTCACAACTCCTTTTGGGCTCTACCAATGGAATTATATGTGTTTTGGGTTGGTAAATGCGCCAGCGACGTTTGTGCGCATGATGCGCCGCCTTCTTGGCGATCGTAAAGATGTCATCACGTACATCGATGACATCTGCCTCTTTCATGACTCGTGGGAAGACCATATTGATGGTTTAACTTCCCTTCTACATACGTTACGTATGCATGGTTTGACTGTGCGACCTTCAAAGGTCCAAATTGGTTGTCAGGAAATTTCTTTTCTTGGTCACCGAATAGGTAACCACAAACTGTATCCTGACGACAATACAGTCAAAAGAATTCTTGAGATTTCTACCCCTTCAACTAAGAAACAAGTTAGAAGCCTTTTAGGCCTGATAAACTATTACCATAAGTTCATTCCGCATTTCGCACAACTATCTACACCTTTGTCCGCACTGTTGACCAAAGGTAGTCCTAATAAGGTACGTTGGGACAAAGATTGCGAAAGCGCTTTGGTAACAATTAAGAAATTATTTAGCAATGCACCTATTTTGTTATTACCGAATATACGTATTCCATTCATTCTGCAATCAGATGCCTCGAGCTACTCCATGGGTGGCTGTTTGCTGCAATGTTACAAGGAAACACTCCATCCATGTTTCTATGTGTCGAGGAAACTGACTCCGGCTGAACAAAAGTATGCGACAGGTGAACGTGAGCTCCTGTCCATCGTCTGGTGCCTGGAGAAGCTAGCAAGATACCTCATCGGCACACATTTTTTTATCATGACAGACCATAGTCCTCTTACTTACATAACAGCTAGGACAATGCGTAACGCTAGAATACACCGATGGTACTTGTTGATTCAAGAATTTTCATTTACGATTCTGCCCATTGCTGGATCAAACAATAACTTGGCAGATCTTTTATCGCGCAACTTCTCTGAGAAGAAATTGAATTAACTCTTTAGTCACCATGTTGACAAGTGCTATTATTAATGTTATAACATTTAATGTGTCTACTTAATGATTATGATGTTTATATGTAAGTAGTACTAATATTGATATGTTCGGGAGACGAGCGTCTTCTCCATCACTATCATCCGTGCCACAAGTGTCACGTTTGGAAGTGAGGGGGATGATGTTGAGGATTGCTTCATGTCTGCAGCATGGCGCATTCCTCAAACGATTATATCTCCGCGACTGATGTCGATGATTGTTTCATGTCTACAGGCATTTGGATTTGTGCACGATCCGAATGACTGTATCATGGAACACCTCAAACGAATAGAGATATATCTCATCGACCGATGTCGATGATTGTTGCATGTGTGCAAGCATTTGAGTTTGGCCAACTCGGATTGCTGCACCGTGGAACATCGCAATTGAATATATATTAACGACGTAGTATGCATATCTCTATGCATGACGCGTATGTCTTTGTAACGTCATTCGACTTGTGGGTTTTGACCCGAACGGCAGTGTGTTTCAGAAGTGTGGCCATTGCCACTTATACTGTGTGGTATATCCACTTTTTAATTGTGTGGCTGGGAAGCCATTTGAGCAGTGTATTTCTTGAACCAAACGTAAGTCGTCGTATGAATAACGCAGTTTGCATAATTATGGCAGATTAGCCCTGCGTGGTATGCCAAAGGAACATTATGTTACTAGCAATAGTGTAAGACTAGTATAGATGGATATTGTACAGCTAGCGGCAAGCGTAAGCCTAGTGTAACGGATATTAAACGACTAGCAGTAGACGTAAGCCTAGCATAATAAGTGTATTGCAGAACTAGCAGGATAGTTAAGTCTAGTGCAAAAGGCTATTGTATAAACTAGCGACGGGAGTAAGTCTAGTTAGCCTCTGAATTTATGCCAAAGGACATTGGCCGTTAAAAGGAACTGACCTCTAACCAGAACTCTAGATAGAGATTGTGAACATGTGCTTATGAAATAATGAGAACTCTTACAGATCGTACATGAATGTGATGTGACTTTTGTTCCCATGTAGTTAGTGTCTGCTCATGGTATGAAATTACTAATTAAATATTTTGAGTCGTCAAAATCATGGTCTTATCAACTATCATATTCGGAGTTGAGTTAAATGCTATTTATCTTCAACTGATCATGACCAGTGATGATTAATGTCTTAATACACTGCATCTCACACTGCCAATATAATCAATAAGACAAAAGACTAATACAGGTCAGTCAAGGGTCGAATATTTAATATGAAACATATTCAGCACAGAATGTATCACAAGGGTTAAGCAGACATTATCGATACCAACGAACAGTATTACGGAATCCTACAAAAGTGATAAGAACCCGAGGGACTTTGACTCTATAAACTGAATACTTATATAATAACTTGGTCATCCTCAAATACTAGAAGTCATCGAAGCACCCAGAACATACTGGGATCCCGAGAAGCCCTTAACAAATATGACATTAAAACTGGAACATTGGCCATACGCAGTGGCAGCGTTCGTTGTCCAACTGCACCTGTTGGTAATAATTGAGTTCGCGAGGTGGTGTGTTTACAATACCACGGTGAGCAGAGGTGACCATCGAATATACAGATTAAACGGCAGCTGTAGATATGCAAAGTACGAAGGTATACTTGCTTACGTGAATTTGAAAACCATGTCCTGATGAAAGCATCGATCCAAAACAACACTGGGCCCACCAATTATATGGTGTTAAGTTAGTTGCTTATCCTTTACAGGACGTGGCAATCAACCCCAGCTTTTATTGGCTGTTTGTGATTTTTCTAGGCAATTTTTTTCATTCAGTAGTTTGCCATTGCTTTCTGAACGGTACGGCGCTTATACCATTGTTAAAAATCCACACAAAGCGATCTGCTACCAAACAGCTTGCAGCAGGTTTCGAACCTGGTATATCTGGATTATGAAACTGCGTTCATATCCATTAGGCCACAGACGCCGACTATGGTGTTACGCTGGAATAAATTAGAGGATCATGCATGGATACGCGAATGATAGCAGGGGTTCTTTCAGGACATTATGGTCAATATGCATAACAAAAGCCGGTAGGAGAACAAGTCCACGGGAAACATGGTTGACATTTAATAAATAAAGTCACTTCACAATAACGTCCATCAAAACATCAAAAGTACATGGCAATGGATAAGCGTAGTAGATTATCCCTCGTCCGTCAATAAGTTTCAAACGTTAGGCATCTTTAAGTGGCAATAATACAATAATAATACACTCCTCTCATCTCCACTCAATCCTGGCCGTTGTACTAAAGGTTCGGGCAATCCACGAAAAACCAAAGTAATGCGGCAGAAGCAATCAGGGCAAACAAAATATTAGTTGCCTCATATCTCAAAGTTACTTGTAGTAAATTATGGTCTTCTTCTTCTTCTTCTTCCTCGTTCGTCCTGAAAAGGACGGTGGTTGCGTTGTGTCTGTTTACGCCTAAGCTGTGATATCTGCACCTTTCGGTCGACACATCCGACTTCTGCACGGCATTTTTTGGGACCGGGTTTGCCTTCCCACTGCGATCCCTACTCGCTCAGCCAGACTGCAGTGATGCAATCTGTTTCCAGGACCACCACGTGGAGGTGGAGTAGGGTCTTGACCAGCTCTGGTTCGCTGATCCTGATGCAAGCTATGGGTCGCTGACTGCATTCTCTATTGCTGCATCTTATGGTCTGAACTTCTAGATAAGATCATGAACCATCTTGCAGATAACGTGGCGGCCTCCGAAAATCAATAAATGCCACAATGTATATTTATATATATTACTCTCCCTTATCCCGGAGCTCGAAAAAGTACATCTCCCTCGGACGCAAACACAAAGACGGAAGGCCAAATAATTAACACACTGAACCCCACGACATGTGACAAAACCGTCACTAGTTGGCCGTCGCTCACCACGGGTGAACGCCTCGCTCACCACGGGTGAATGCTTCGTGCAAACAGTAGTTTGACTACAGGCGAACATAATTCCTCACATAAAAATGGAAATGTGCTAGCGTGTAGTAACATGCCACACTATTTTATCTGCATCAAAAATCTATCCTTAACACCATGATTAGTTGCCCAGAAATCTAACTGAATTCACTAGCTCGTTATCTTAAGATTTCTCGTACAGAGTGAAAATTATTAGATTTTCTTGGAGTGTTTCATTTTTCTGATTGCGGTAATTTATATACTAGCTTTAAAATGATTTAGTGTATTTAAAGTTTTCATTATATTTCACTGAGATTTTGTGCTAATTAAATAACTTATAGCTAAATTTTCCAGCGGTAAAGTAAATTTAATTACTCGATATTTCCCAGTAAGAGATGTTTTAAATTGACTAGTACATACATTAAATAACTGTCTACTGACGTCATATATTATTTACTTCTATCCATTTTATGTAATTTTATAAATGACTAGTGTCATTATCAAGCGTTAAAAGAACGATAGGGTAAGTTAGACACGGGTGCTTTTAAATCGAATTTATAACAGAGTGGTGTAGAGGTCCTATTTTTAACACGTGTTAGATATGATATTGATAATTTGGTTAAATGTTTATATTCTCTTTTATATAGGCTGATCAAACCTGAGTACTAGCGGCTTTTCTTATGGCCATATGAACTTATGATCATACGAACTTATAATATTATAAGCATTCAAGAATATTTAATATTGATGAGCTTCTTGCTGTGACCTGTGCGGTCCAAGTTTCCTCATTTTCATGAGAGAAAGCAGAACAGAAACATTAAATTAAAAATATTAACTGGACCAGAACTATTACCAGATTTACTTATATCAATCTCATCAGCCAGCGGTGGCGAAATACGAGATATTGTCAGCAACATTTGTGTAACTTAACCTAGCATTTCAGCCACCTGAGGCTAAACCTAGGAACTGTATAGGTTGTATTTATCCTACATCGGCGATCACCGCGCATGAACCTTATTCCAACCAACTGAAGGCATATGTAACTTATTGTATCCAGGACAAATTAAAACACCGACTCTAGCGACTCCTGTGAAATTTGCAGTCAGCAACTACGGAGAGTCTGGGGCTGGATTTGGCAAAACTAAAATTTGACACTTAATAGTATTATTACTTATTAGTGTATTTCCTTGGAATGCCTGCGACAACTACTGGGGTAAGCATAGTCTGAAAGGGGCCACTGCGTGTTTGTGAATTGAATGAACAGAGAAAGAAACTTATGTCTTTCGTTAACATCATATACTTACATGGTTTCTTCTTTCTTTTTTTTAATCTCAATAATCTGATTAGTCACGGGATAGATTACATTAGGAACCTATTCTTTTCCCATCCTGACTATTTCATAACGTATTGTTACCTTTTGATCTTTTGGGTAAATTAACCTCTGGGGGGATCGTCCTTTCTTTTCCTTTACCAGAGGGGAGGACCTATTTGTTTGAATTTTCATTTTGTCTGTAAATCATGATTTATTGATGAATATGATTTATGTTGTGATTTTCTATTGATAATAAACTTTATTAAACCTTTAGTTATCGTGTCGGTCAACCCATATCCATTATATGTTATCCATAGTTTGTTTTCACGTGCGTGCGTATTTGTTACAGAATTGTGTGCATGTGAGTGCAATGTAACTTGTATTTTCATACAAGGAGAGAAAGTGCGTCTGATTTAAATATCGTCGTCCAGATAGGCTGGATTAGATAAATTATTATATCCAGAGACTGTCCTTTCTCTTACACGATCACCCTCGTGATAAAAACTATATCTTACCCCTTACTTTCACATTGTCATCACTATCACCTGTGCTCAGACAGGGCTATAAACATCTATACCTATCCGATAATTCACCCACGACAACTCTACACACACACAGAACGTTATGTGACAGCAATGACACACAAACGTGAAAAACTAAGGATAAATGGGTATGGGTCTGACCAACACAAAGTTAAGTTTCTTTGTAGTTTATTATCACTAAACTTGACAACACCAATTATCTAAAAGATATCAAGAAATCATTTACATACATATAAAATAAAGATGAGAGGTGCACCTACCCCGTATGGAGAGAAAAACTCAAAAGTATTAACTCAAATGGTGAAGGTTAGCACTAGGTTACAGAATAAAACAATATTGGTACACTATAAGACCAAGTAAAGTAAACAAAATTTAGACTATCAGATTTATGGATAATTCCCAGCAAAACAAGAAAATCAGAACACATTCTCTCGCACAGTGGCCACTACTCACACTCTTACCTAATTGGCTCCTATAGTAGGTCTGTGGTATCCTTTGGTGACAGAATTATTCCATGAACATAATTCCTATTTCACCATGATTACACTGTCACCCCCAGCTGTCGACAATCCAAATTGGTCCCAGTTCATCAAAAAAAAAAAAAAATAGTGAAGTTAACGCCGAAAACGGTGCTTCTATCTGGATCTAGGTGTTCCTACCAATAGTTGGAAATGTGAGAATCCTTGATGTTTACCCTTTAGAGAGGGAAATATTTCCAGTATTGTGATACATCTGCTTGCTTAAAAAATGTTTTAAAAAAATTGATGATGATGGTTCTTCTATCGGCCATATCAGGGAATATTCTTTGAAAACAATCCACGCACTTTCACACGAAATGTTGTCATCAAAGAACTGTGTCAGAGCGCCGATTCTGCACAGTGTATAAAGATATGTATATATAATCCACTTGAATACGACTGTCAGGATCGGGGAACAATAATAATGTTACATGTACACACCACTGTGAGCTGGTAAAATGGTAATCTGGATTTTGTAAGTCCAGTATTTATATTTATTGTCACCCAATATCATCGGCGAGTACGCTTATAAATGAAATGGATAACGAACCAGA
The DNA here is from genome assembly GCA_024509875.1 of Oreohelix idahoensis. Lineage (NCBI taxonomy): Eukaryota > Metazoa > Mollusca > Gastropoda > Stylommatophora > Oreohelicidae > Oreohelix > Oreohelix idahoensis. The sequence continues at coordinate 25,500 of JAMPIV010020870.1, read as the reverse complement.
AAAGTAAAAGACCGCTGGTCGTCCTTGAAATCAGGTCTGCGAAAAATATAAGAGAACATTTGTGGGGAAAAAATGCTACCATTCTATGTAGATACGAGGGGCGTTCAGAAAGTAATGCACCACATCGTTTTTCTCAGCTATTAATGAAGATAGAAGCTTGAAATTTTGCACACTTCAAATGTGGCATGTGCCAATTATGTGCACCAAATTGCACCGCAACCGGCCAAATAATACGGCCTCCCTAAACCGTTGAAATGGAGCGTGTTAGCAACTTGCGTTATAAGCAGCAAATTGTGATAGAATTTCTCGTTGCAGAGAAGGAAACTGTTGTGAACATTCACAAGCGTCTATGTGATGTGTATGGAAGTTTTGCATTCGACAGGAGTACAGTCAGTCGCTGGGTTCTGAGAATCAAAGAATCAGGAAGTGGAGATACGGAGCTGCTTGATCGGCCGCGCTGTGGACGTCCTGCCACAGCCACCAACGCAGAAATGTTGAAATGCGCTGAGGGCATTATTCTTACTGATAGGCGAATCACTACTCAACAATTGGCCTTACAGCTGTCAGTTAGCAATGGTAGTGCAAATGCAGTTATAAAAAATCTCGGATTTTCTAAGGTTTGCGCAAGATGGGTTCCTCGAAGTCTCACAAATGACCACCGATTGCAAAGGAAAGCAATTTCTTCTGAATTGTTGGAGCGTTTCAATGCTGATGGAGAGAACTTTTTGGCTAAGATCGTTACAGGTGACGAAACCTGGGCACATCATTTTGAACCTGAGACAAAAAGACAGTCAATGGAGTGGCATCATCAGAAATCACCAAGAAGAAAGAAATTCAAGACAATTCCTTCAGCTGGAAAGGTCATGATCACTGTCTTTTGGAACATTGAAGGTGTGATTCTTGTGGACGTTATGCCAAGAGGAGAGACAATCAATTCGCAAGCTTACATTAAGACATTGAAAAAACTCAATCAACGTTTTCACAGAGTTCGGCGGCACAAGAATCCAGCAGACCTGCTTCTCCTTCACGACAATGCGCGACCTCACACAAGTCTGGCAACACGGGAAGCAATCACCAAATTGGGTTGGACTGTACTACCCCATCCACCCTATAGTCCCGATTTGGCACCCTCTGATTTTCATCTATTTGTCCACTTAAAGATGCACTCCGTGGGACAAGGTTTGAAGATAATGAAGGAGTGATTCATGCAGCGAAGAAATGGCTACATGATCAAGACAAAATCTGGTACGGGCTAGGAATACATGCACTTGTTTCGCGCTGGCATAAAGCCGTACAAGTTGATGGTGATTATGTTGAATAATACCAATGTTTACATGACATATCCATGTATATTGTGTATAAATTTCATGCTTTTTGAATAAACAGCTCCTGAGAAAAACGATGTGGTGCATTACTTTCTGAACGCCCCTCGTATCTCTATATATACCGACGGGGACAAGACGATCTCTCATCCTCTCTGTCAGTCCTGACTAAGTTCAAAAGACACACGGTGTTTCCCTACGCCTACACGCTTGCAGACGTCGCTGGCCGCTAATCTGGGTCGGACCGAGTTTATGATAACTCACCCGCCCCTGCTCGCGGCTGGCGGTCAGCGTACGGTGTTAATTGTTATTTAATTTGTCATACTCACCACCTATAACAATAATCGTCTGTCATTAAATAGCTATTAAATTGTCGGTGTCTGTTCGTTTGTCGTATAGCATTTTAAAATAATAGACGCTATAATAACAAATTACAAATGAAATATAAACATGTATTCTATACTCCCGCTATCAGTCGTCTAACGCCTATATGGTCCGGTCTGCTTAACAGTCGAGTTTGTCTCTCTCTCTCTCTCTCTCTCTCTCTCTCTTTTGAGGGAGTTTAAGTGTCGCGTCCGTCTACACTGTAAACATAATTACCGTCTCGTCTCAGTGAGTTAGCGATCGGGTGGTGGACTAACATTTTAATTGAATATCTGGTATGAAAATCTCTACGCGTTATTTTACTTAATATGTCTTACTAGCGAGAAAAAATCTAAGAGAAGTATAAGTGTTTAAATACTATCATCACTTTTAAATCCTTAGCACTATTTTCCTCTTACCAGAAAATTATGAACGAAAATTTCCACGAATCACTTATAAACATTTCCAACAAGAAAAATGGTTCTCGGATTGTGCGCTAGACTATTCAAATTCTGATTGACTTCTGATGGCGGGGTTACGAATACAGCAGTATTATATCATTGGATTTCTCTGATCTCTAATTGTGTTAATTTTGCGCTCCCGTGTGAGACAAAAATTCAGAAGCTAGTATCAAGATGAAAGACTTCGTGTTTCGGTCTTTCAGGGTTTCTCGTCTGGAGCTTTGACCGACATCAAAAGACTTTCTGTTCACTAGCGGGTTCCCTTGTAGGATGCCCGTGTTCTCAGATCAAAGGGTATTGGGGATTTTGGATTTCCCCGGAGCAAACTTCAAAGAAGTCTGTTATGTATCTCTTTCTCACGTGCTGTATGTCAAGTATTATATGATTGACAGATAAGCTCGCGTGAGTGGAACGAGGTAAACAAAGCGTGATTTGTTTCCTGTTATGACTGACAGGTCAACGAAGATTGTAAACACAACGTTGGCTAGTGTTTAAAGAAAAGAAGGCGGGGACACAATGGTACGTTGCAGAAATAGAAAGTTGGTGAAATGCATGTTTAGCTAGCAAATTAGAGAGCAGCTATAAGTTTACAATAAGCTGTCAAATTACTGTGGGCTGTATTCCAGTACACGTCACACGAAATTAGTAGCGCTCGAAAAAGAAAAAAATTGCGTAAAGATTGGTGTGCATGAGCCCTCACCCGATGTACAAATCATGAAAACTTGAAAGCTTTTGTTAAAACCACTTATTATCAGGGAACACCCTTTGAAAACAATCCACGCACTTTCACACGAAATGTTGTCATCAAAGGACTTTTAAATTGAATCTAAAATAACATAATTCTCGCCGTGTTTATGTTGAGTAATGCAACCGTGTTGAAAAATTATATTGTTTCCATTATATATACACTCCCGAAAATAGTTACAATCAACAAAGACAAGCGTTCAAATGACGGTGTTCATGAACTGTATAATGGAAAGAAACCAAAAACACCCTAAGAATGTAAAAACCCGTCAAGTTTGACGGATTATTGCTAGTACCAAATAATATTCTGTAATATACAACTGATGCCAGTTATTCTAATGTATGTGGCAAGCCTTTTTTATCGGTTGCTTCAACGGAGTGCTTGAAAAATAGCTTGTTATTTTTAAAATGCAATTTCTTCACTCCCTGTGGCGAGAGGTTTTATTTGGCTGTAGGATCAGTATAGTACTGAAAATTACAGAAATAGAATTTCTGCAGAAAATGGTGAAGTCCCAGTGTCTGTGAGAACTACTGGTATCACAAATTAGTTACGGCTGTGAATGTTCTGATCTCGAAAAATTAGTATAGTGGAGACCGACATAAAACGCCACCTCCGCTGTGTAACTAACTGTGATATTAAACAAAACAAGGAAACAGATTTTTACTTAACAATGATAAAATTGACAAGTCGTTCAAAATACAATTTCCTTATATTTTATTTAGTATATACACTATCTACTCTTGTGCTGAAGGGTGAATGTTGAAAAAAATGGGATGTAATGGAATTGTAAGTTTACATGTGATTTACAAATATTTATATTTATATAGACAACAAGTTTTCCAATTATAGGAACAAAAATTATATCAGCTGTGCTGTTAATTAATTATAGTACATGGATCAGCTGTGCTGTTAATTAATTATAGTACATGGATCAGCTGTGCTGTTAATTAAGGATATAACACTTATCAGCTATGCTGTTATTTTTGTCTCTTGCTATGCTAATTTCACTTTCTCATCACTGACAGTTTCTATGCTCACAATGCTGACAGAAATGGTACGAATGTGTACTCATCTCTTAAAACGTTCTGTTCTCCTTAGTTTGGTTCACACCACTCCTGCTGAGGCTCGTTACTTTAGCCCACCCAAGACTGAGGGGGGACTAAAATGTAGCTTCTGTACAATCTCTATGCTCCTGCGAAGTTCCAGGCAGCGGGATTGACTCGAACATACGACCTCAGGTTTTTAGGACACAAATAAACCTGTAACAAAGCAAAAATAGGGGCTAATTTCTGTCCTCAAGCCCACCTATTTCTAGTGTGAGTGAAATGAGCGTGTCTCAGATGTATGCATGTAGGATGAATGACAACATGGCTCAGTATGAATTAGCAATAGCGAGACAAGACAGGTGTCTACTTGCAAAGCATTCTTTCTGATAAACTAATACATGGATACATTCAATAATATAGATTCAATACATGAATACATTTAATACATGAATACATCCCATAATATAAACCAATACATGAATAAATCCAATAATATGTACACCTAGGTGTGATACAACAATGTCCTTCCCCCTATACTATACCACGTCCTCTCTGTCAATGCTATACTAGCTGGTAACATATATCCTAACAATATTGTTATGTTCTTATGATAGGAGTATATGAGACGAGGACTGTTTGGTGATATATCAGGTGGTCTTATCTGAGACAATAGATTGAAGTATAGGAGACAATAGATTGAGTCCTAACAAGGACTGTTTTGGTTATATTGCAGTTGGTCTTATCTGAGACAATAGATTGAAGTATAGGAGACAATAGATTGAGTCCTAACAAGGACTGTTTTGGTTATATTGCAGTTTGGAATTATCAGAGACAATAGACTGAATATAGGAGACAATAGACTGAAGTATGAGTCCTATTAGTCTTCGTCTATTCAATCATATACATTCATAGGGAACCCAAAATATATTAAATATATACAGGTGTAGGTAGTATAATGACACATCACAAATACCAACATTATATGCCTGCTGAAGGCCTATTTTCCTAAAGGTTATCGTAAATTTATAATTACCCTCCAAGATTTAAAAAACGGCCAGTTTGACTCGACTAGTGAAGTAGGTTGCAGGTCGATGCCCTCAGGTAAACTATAAATCAAGAGGTGACAGCTTCTTCCTCTTCAGTCAGTATCTCTGGCGTCAAGTTCGGGATTGCGTGTTTAGCATAAAATTCCGCCCTATTATATAGGCAGGTAACTGCTTAAGAAAGGCTTTCGGTTGGTTCCTGGCGGAGCAAAATGATTGGTTTCCTCCGGTTTCGTCTTTTGCTCATACAGCCTAATTTTATTCAGTTTTTAGCCGCCATCTTGCGTGAACTGCGTGAACAGTATAATTTATTCTGTCTTAGAGACTGGTGAACGGTGCAAGTTGATTGGTTGAAGCAAATCTGTATCTCGACATAGTGATTAACAAAGTAGTGGGTTACACTTCGTTTCACGACACTCCCGCCCAACTAATGTACATGACACAAACGTCAAGATAGAGATAATCTAATGCCATCGCTTTATAAAATGCAAATTCACGTTAAAAACACAATTCAAATCTCCAACACGTTATTTCTTTACGGGACGAATTTGTACTGTCCACTTTAACGTCGTCCCTTTAGTGCAGGGGTTCCGAACCTTTTACATCTAAGGATCACCTTTCCAACTGCAAATAAGTTGCGGACCACAAGCTTATATGTAATATTGCAATGCCGTAAACACTTAACTGTTTTTATTCAATAAATGAATAGGCCTATATTCAATAACGCGAGATGTTAATTATTTGCCAGATGACAAGCAAATGTTAAGGTAATAGGAATGAAAAATAAATTATACATACAATTTATTGGTTACATACATACTTGTTATATACATATTCGTTAAATACTATATATTCATACAATTCAGTGGTTAAAATTACAAGATATTCAATTTGCGCCTTCTGCTTGCATTTCGCTCATTAGATTGTCAATATTCGGCTTCATAGAAGCTAAAGACAGTTTCAAAGCTGCTTCTACTTGCAAGCGATTTCTGTGTTTTGTTTTTACAGCACTACAAACGTAGGGAAAATCAGAGCAAATCAAAGCACTTAATACCAAATCAATAACATAGCCACGGACCACCTGATAATGCGCCGCGCACCACACGTGGTCCGCGGACCACAGGTTGGGAACCACTGCTTTATTGGCGCTGTTATATTTTAACTTTTTATTTTATTTCCGGGAAAATGTGTTTTTAAAAAACCTTGTTAATCAAATGACTTACTTTCATAGTTAGTCGTTCCTCTTCTACCGTGAGGTGTAGAGGTTTGTAAGAGAGAGCGCCATACTTTTCTATCGGCTGTCTTCCTTCTGGCCTGGTTCCATTCTAGTCCTCGGTCCTTCAAAGATTGTCTAATGTTGTCCTCCCAGCGGACTTTGGGTTGTCCTGGAAGTCTGGATCCCTGGCTCTCAGTTTCCCATGCTTGCTGTGGTAGCCGATCTTCTCCCATTCTGCATACATGGCCAAACCATCTCATTTGGGACTGCTCTACTTGGGTCTGCAGGGGTTGGGTTTTTAGGCCTTGACGTATCGTTTGGTTGCGGACCATGTCTCTTCTTGTTACTTCAACCACCTTCCTCAAATACATCATTTCTGAGGTTATATAATCAAATGCCACCGACTGTTAATTGTTGTGACAGTTCTTTCATGTGTATCTAGTAGTTATAAGTGAGGAATAAAAACATAACAATACAATCAGCCTGTGTGTATATAAATAGTGTTAGTTTGCTGATGCCACATTACACATTTGACGCCTTCATTTTTCGCTAATGTTTGCTTTACAGGACAGTTACCCGAAGTATGATAATTGTGACTTGATAATAACTGAAACTCCCAACTATAACTGCAAAACAGTGTTGCCATTCTCTATGCTACTTGGCTTTAGGAACAGTCCTTCAACTCAGCAGATTGGCAAACAATTCTCACTTTGTAAAGGCACGGAATGGCAGAGTCCTGATGTAAGTTATCTTGTTTTGTGGTGATTTGTGATCGAGCTGAACAGTGTAAATAGCAAACAAATTAATCGGGCTGTATTCATGGCAAGGACAAACTCATCAGGAGTCAAATTAATAGCAAAGCAAATCTATACGTCAGGTAATCACAAACAAATTAAGCGGTCTGTGTACATCGCAAGGATAAAACTATCATGAGTTAAGTTAATAGCAAAGCAAATCTTTACGTCAGGTAATCACAAACAAATTAAGCGGTCTGTATACATCGCAAGGACAAAACTATCATGAGTTAAGTTAATAGCAAACCAAATCTATACGTCAGGTAATAGCAAACAAATTAAGCGGTCTGTATACATCGCTAGAATATTAGCAGAAAAATATACAGAGGTCCAAAAAAGTATGTATATGTGCTTCATTGACTATAAGAAGGCTTTTGACAGAGTCCATCATGAGAAAATAATTGAATGCCTCAAAGACATAGGTATTGATGGAAAAGATATAAGAATACTCAGTAACCTTTATTGGGAGCAAACTGCCACATAAAAAGAGGTGTCAGACAAGGTTGTGTGCTGTCCCCTTGCCTATTTAATTTATACACCGAAAAAAATTTCAAACAGATACAGGAAATACCAGGACTGAACATCAGTGGAAGGTCAATAAACAACCTTAGATATGCAGATGATACCGTGTTGTTAGCTGAAAGCGAACAGAAGTTACAAGAACTAGTGAAGCAAGTGAACAGTATAAGTCATGAATATGGACTCGACATTAATATTGAGAAAACAAAAACTATGATAATTAGCAAAACAAACGATAAACCCACATTAAAGATAAGCGTAAATGGGAAAATCCTGGAACAAGTCAAGAGCTACGTATATCTTGGTCATATAATAACAGAAGATGGCAGATGTGAAACAGAAATCAAGAAGAGAATAGGAATGGCCAAAGCTACATTCAACAACATGAAACATATACTGACATCCAAACAGTTATCTCACAAATTAAAACTGAGAATCATAAAGTGTTATATATATTCTGCATTTCTGTATGGTGCAGAAACATGGACGATGAATAAGCATTTGGAAGAAAGAATTGAGGCTCTTGAAATGTGGATATATGGAAGAATGGGGCGTATCTCATGGAAAGAGATGAAAACAAATAAGGAGGTCCTAGAAAATCTACGTATGAAAAGAGAACTAATGAGGGAGGTCAAAGTTCGGCAGTTAAAATACTTTGGCCACATAAAAAGGCATAACACCTTGCAGAAGACCATAACAGAAGGGAGAGTTGAAGGCAAACGTGCAAGGGGAAGACAACGCTATAAGTGGGAAGATAACATCAAGAGATGGACAGGAAAGAGTCTATCAGAGTGCACCACTAAGACAAGAGACAGAAGACGTTGGAGATCCATTACAGCCAACCTTCGTTGTGGAGATGGCAACTGATGATGATGATGATGATACATCGCAAGGACAAAACTATCATGAGTTAAGTTAATAGCAAACCAAATCTATACGTCAGGTAATAGCAAACAAATTAAGCGGCCTGTATACATCGCAAGGACAAAACTATCATGAGTTAAGTTAATAGCAAACCAAATCTATACGTCAGGTAATTGCAAACAAATTAAGCGGTCTGTATACATCGCAAGGACAAAACTATCATGAGTTAAGTTAATAGCAAACCAAATCTATACGTCAGGTAATTGCAAACAAATTAATCGGACAAATTCACCAGAAGCGAACAGCTCCTTTCGCACCCCACTCTTTTAGAACGCCATATCCGCATGGAAGTAAAGAGTTCGAGACATCACCTTACTAGGTCCAGCTTCGAGAGGTGGGGGTGACCAAATCTCATTCTAGCTGCCTTTGCCTTGCCTACCTCAAGCGCAGTGCCAGGTATCTATTTACTTAATAAGATTGGAGCATGATGCAACCGTGTTTCGTGTCATAGATTTGTGATAGGGGAATTAAGACTTAGGTTGGTCTCTTCTGAATAGAAATAGAACAGGTGATAGCTCAGTGGGATATATATATATATATATATATATATATATATATATATATATATATATATATATATATATATATATATATATATATATATATATATATATATATATATATATATATATATATATAAGAAATAGATTTTCACGAGTGAGATGGTGGAAAATAATAGAGTCTGTCCCTGAAACTCGAGAAGCTTCTCTCGGTCAGCCTATCTCTACAACAGATCTAGATTAGGAAGACAGTCTACTAGAATATATATATATATATATATATATATATATATATATATATATATATATATATATATATATATATATATATATATATTTATATATATACCACTCACATACACACACACATAAGTGACGACAGTTAGACGCACAGACGTGAAAATATAACAATGGAATATAGATATTTTGGGACGAGCTGACCGAAACACTTGAATAAGTTTATGTAAATTTTATTTGTCGTATGAAAATTCACCACAACCATAAGTTTGAATATAAATCACATATAAATACACATACACATAAGTCAATGAATTACTAAAAGAATAGACCCATAGGTGTAATCCTTTCCCCCTCTGTTGAGCCCACGATCCCGTTAGCAGAAAAGTTATAGCCCCCAAAGAGTCACAGATTTATACGCTATAGTCTAGGATTTCCCTCTACAGTTAAGAACAGAGTTGATATATTAATCTATTCTAAGAGGAAAACATCATTAGCAACAAACTTGCATAAAGAAAACACAAAGTGGAGTGCATAAATTATACCATAAGGGAATCACTCAGTCCTGCTTTCTCTCTGTTCGTTCACCAGTGGCCACTGACATTCTTTCTTACCTACAAACTTGATGCCTTGCACCTTCAGGCGCAAACTTTAGGACACACACCCACAGTGAATCCGTGTTCTTTTTGATAAAGAGAACTCCAGCTCTGCAGATACAGGTTTCATCCAATGTTCTGGGGAGCGTTCACTTTACAACTATATTTTAGGATTACTGTTTATGTCACTTGAATCAGTTCAGGTAAGAAATTTTAAATAGGCTCACAATGTCAGAATCTCGAGGTTTCCAGTACTTAGGAAATGACAGGTTGGTAACTTCTCTCAATATGAAATTATTGGTCACACCACAATTGGTCAAACGTCGGAAATGTTACTGTTTGTAATTTTTCTCGCCACAAGGGCTGAATGTACATGAGATTTAGGGAAGAAATATATTCTGGCTTGATAGGCCCAGTTACTGCATTTAGTCTTAAAGTTCGTGAGATGGGTACTCTGTCTCATTCTGGATGCAAACACAATGCCAGACAGGTTGTAACTTGGAAACTCACATATTTAAGTACAAAATGTTTCTTCTAGGTTATTCTCATATATATTGAAACCGCTGGTAGATTTTGGGCTTGACCCAAATGCTGTATAAAAGAAAAAGAAACATACAGAATACTAAATCATAATATTATACACACCTCCTACCCTACCCTCGCGTAAAATATAATATTCACTTCGGTTATATAACTTAACTCAGAAACTATAAGCTTAGCGCTTGTCTCATCGTTAAAATCTTTCGTAAAATAAATTCTAGTCATTTAAAAAAATCAATCATCATGAATTAGAAATACGTACATATTCCGTCAATACTCAATGATGAATCAGTGCATTTACCAGTTAGCTAAAATATTCACTGACTGGTTACTAGCAATTTAATTAAATTTATTTATAGCTGAATGAGTTTTTAGCTAGAAATTATAATTTATTCTGCTATCCACTGTAACACAGTAACTTAGAAAATTAGAATGACTGGCCTAACTGGCAAAACACTCTGCACAAAAATCTAGTGAAGATATCATTCGAACTAACAATAAACACTCGACAATACTAGTCAATATATATTTACCTCACAAAGAACTACTTAAGACTATTCTCCAACGCAAACTGAGATTATACTTAATAAAGTAATCTAGAAACGAAGCTAGATATGTCTAGAGAAACTGCGGAGTCTGAATGAATGAAGTCTAAACTGCTGGGGTTTAAATATAGGAAAGAAAGAAATTAGAGCAGACTTAATACATTTAGCACCTACGTCCAGATTTACATATTTCCAGCTCATTCTGCGAATCAAACGAATTCTTCACACTGAAACCGAAACCAGACTTGGCAAATCGAGCGAACAGTCGCTCTTAGATCTTGTGTAACATGATTTACCAGACCGTGCGAGATTTTCTTCGCTCGAGAATTCACACTATTCTGCCTGCAGACTATGGTCATAAACGCAATATAAGTGAACTCGTCTTTGATCTCAAATCTTTCACCGTGAATAATTAACTTATAGGCGAACAGATCAGGGAAAAGTGATAGACAATGGTCTTCCTTATTATCCCTGTCGAGAACGAATTAACACGATTCGATCTCTCATCAAAGAACTTAGCTAACCGCAATAAAATGCGTTGCTAAATTAGAAAGGAAATGACAAAGGTTTGAATTGCTAACAATCTAGCTTATGCGAAAGAAAGGTAAAAGAGCGAAAGAAAGGTAAAAGACAAGTGTAGAATAAAGAATAGATATCTGAAATCTATTAATCATAATATCTCTGCCACAGACGTCCCCCCTTTAAGATATGGAACCATTCCATGTCTACTTTATGGAAATAGATTTCCGATATCAGTAGCTTTAGGGTGCCTGTTATCTTCACTATCATCTCCCCTCTCCGTCTCTGTCCTATTCTTACTCATGTAGTCTGCTCCCAAAGTTTTCTTTCTCTGGAATGTCTTCCGTGTGCGCTTGAATAAGAGTGTTGCCGCTTTTGACATCGTTGAAAGATTTCGTGTGTGCGCAGTGGAAATTCGCTGCCACTATCGTCATCTTCGTCAATTTTGACGATCGCCTGGAGATGTTCGGAGGTTGGCACTGGTCTTTCCGAGTATTTCTTTAACAGATTTATATGGTAGACCTTCTCCTTTCCTTTAATAGAGATCTGGTAGTTAGCCTTTGAAATCTTTTTAAGGACCGTAAAAGGCCCTTGTCATCCGATACGTAGTTTGTTGTTCGCGGTGGGGAGTAGCAACAAAACTTTCTCTCCTGCTTGTAATTCTCTTTCTTTCGCGGCTTTCCTGTATTGGTTTGCGTGCTTTGCGCGTGGTCGCTTAAAGTTGGTCGTTGCTTGGTCCCATCCTAGTTTTAACCTTTCATTTAAATCCGACACATATTTACTGGCTAAGACAACTGTCTCATCAGCCTTCTGGTCTGTCAGCGACTGAAGTAAGGCTTCAAGTGGCCCCTTAATAGGTCTGCCGAATACAAGAGTAGCTGGGGGAAATCCTGTGGAAGTATGTGGGGCTTCTCTGTAGCCAAATAAAGCTGCAGGAATACAAAGATCCCAATCTTCAGGTTTCACTTATCCCAGTTTACTTAACATCATGTTGAGGTTTCCGTTGACACGTTCTACTAACTCACTTCCGGTCGGATTATAAGGCTTTATGTAGATGTGCTGGTTCCTCAAGATCTTAACGATCTCATCCATTAACAGGTTTCGGTATGGAGATCCGTTATCCGTCAACACTTGTTGAGGAAATCCCAACCGAGTAAAAATCTGCACGAGGGCTTCTGCGACATGCTTTGCATCCGCGCATGTAAGCGGTATATCTTCTGCCCATAAAGTGCATGTGTCGACTAAGGTCAGGACGAACCTGTTCCTTCTTTTAGTCCTTTCTAAGGGTACTAAAATGTCGATCACTACCCGTTCAAATGGTGTTCCCATTATTTACATTTCACCCAGGGAAACTGGGGGTGTCCGTTGCTTGGGTGGCACACGTTGGCACTGGGCACAGGATTTCACATATCTGATAATATCAGTATTCATTCCTGGCCACCAATAATGTGTAGATATGCGCTGATTTGTGGCGTTCTGTCCCATATGTCCGCTAAAGGGAAGAGATTGCACCATTTCTAAGATTTGGCTTCTGTACTGTTTCGGTACTAAGAGCTGATTGTAACCTTGTTCAGGCTTGCCCGTTCTGCGATAAAGTACGCCATCCTTAGAAAAAATGTCCCCGTGGTGTCTAGGGTCCTTAGCCATGGGCAGTGTCATAAAGCAGGGTGCCAAGGTAGGGTCCTTTTGTTGCGCCTCTTTAAGTTCCTTAGGTAAGAAATTTGGCGCCGGCTTCCGTTCCTTTTTGGTTTGCCCTCTAGTAGTTACTGCTGCCACAATTGGCTCTTCCGGTTTCCCAATAAACACACATCTACCGCCAAGTATGACTGGGTAGATCGGGTCATCCATAACAGCCGCTTTGATCACACCTCTGACAAAATCAGAGTGGATCTCAACCAATGCGATGGGAAGCGCTATAGGTGCATCACTCTTAGAAACTCCACAAAGTTGGACGGTTTCTCCTGTCTCTTGACCGGGTTTAACCAGGTGCCTGGCAACAATGCAATCATAAGAAAGCCCCGTGTCAAATAAACAATAGGTTGAAGAACCGTTCAAAATAACAGTACCTCGCGTTGAGGGTCTCTCTCCCTGAGGTTGAGAATCACTGACATTAATTCTACCTTGCGAGACTGTTAGCAAGCATCCGATGCGTTTAGGCTCGGTGTGCTCGCTCTGATCATATGTCCCGTGCTCGGGGGTTTCCCTTTTTTACCTTGTCCTTTCTGACTGCCCTGCCATGTAGGACGATTGGGTTGATCAGACTGTTTGTTGTTGGTGGGGTACTTGTTTTTTTAGAACTTAGACTTTTCAGGATGGGGGGTTTTGGGGTCCAGTTTCTCTGTGGTTATTTTGGTGAGAAGCATGAGAAGATTGGACTAGATTATTCTTCCGAAAAGGCTCTTCTGTCGGTTTACGTTTTGTGGCCGGCAGTTTGGCCAGCGCATTATGATATCGCTCAGACTTGTCCAAAATGTCTTCAAGCTTTTCTGCCCCCTGCTCAGCAAGAAATCTCCGGGTGTCACCAGACAAAATGTTCTTTATCTGTTCGCATATAACGAGCTCCTCAAGCCCTTCATAGGTAGAGGCGAGCTGCGACAGCTCCAGACACTTTGTCAAGTATCCCTTTAGACGAGAAGAGAACTGTTGAAAAGTTTCAGAGCTCTCCTTTCTGCTGTTGCGAAACAGTTGCAAAAATTTGCGAACGTTCATTTCAAAACGCTCAAGTAACGCTTTCTTCAACACGTCATAGTTGTCAAGTTGGCTGCTTTCCAGTTTAGAGTACACATCATACGCACTACTTTTTAAAGCCTGGGAAAGCTTCATACACCAACGCGTCCTCTCTAAACCGTATAGAGTTACCATTTTCTCAAATTTTTCTAGATATGTGTCAATCTCATTAGGACAAGGGAAAGATTCTAGAGCAAAAGACATAGCGGTGAGTTGAGGAGATTGAGTGTTAGAAAGATCAGTTAAAGAAGAATGAGGAGAAGACTCTCCATTGCTGGAGGTAGAGGAAGCCCCACGAGTTTGAACCTCTAGAGCTTTAAGCGCCAACTCATGCTGTCTCTCCTCCCCTCCTTCTCATGCTGTCTCACCTTCTCTCTTTCCTCATGCTGTCTCTCCTTCTCTCTTTCGTTCGCCCTGCGAATTTCCATTTCCTCATCCATCTTCTTCTGCTCTTCAGCTTCGGCTGCTTTCCTCTCCACATCAAATCTATTAAGTTCGTCCCTGACAAAAGCTTTCGCTTCGTTTCCGTCCAATCCCTCTTCCCTTGCTTCCTCTATGAGCATCTGCCTAAGCTTTTCCCACTCTGCCATTGTAAAGAACTGAGTGTTATTCGAGAAGGAAGTAAGAAAAAGGATACCCTGGTTCTCTACCACTTACGAGAAATCACAAACAAGAAATGTGATCTATTTAACTGGGATACCTCCTCCTATAATATTAGTTATCTAACTATCGCTGCTATTAATGGCTCTAAAGGCTCTAAATGCAAGCGACTATGCCAAATAAATGGTAGTTAAGATTAATCACTAACAAAAATAAGTTGCTGCAGTGGAAAGAAATCAATTATAGCAAAAATTTTAAGGAGAAAAAAAAATTCCCTTAATTTTAAATCCACTACAAGTTCACCCCTGAAGTCAGATCGGGTAAGGGGTACACTTAACTGGACGAAATAGTCCGAAACGCACTCCTTCGCTTAGCTCAAACACCTTCTGCTTCAAACCCCTGTGATTATTACACAATCACAAACTCTGCCAGCGGTTTAGTATTACAAAATCAATACATAACTTATCTTCCGACAAAATCAACCTGTAAATCAAAATGTATAATACTCAATAATGCTGTGTAAAAAAACAATTACTATTAGTGTGGTCGGCAAGCACATAAACAGATCGTTAGTCTAGGGATAGTTATTTTTAAAGATACTAAAACTCACGAGACATCAAACTCTTACTCTATTTCAGAATAAATAAAATTAATCCCGCAGACAAGCTGATATTTGTCGTCTCGTCTTCCTATTCTAAGTTCAAAAATCCTTTGGACGAGCTCCCATTTGTCGTAGATTTGTGATAGGGGAATTAAGACTTAGGGTGGTCCCTTCTGAATAGAAATAGAACAGGTGATAGCTCAGTGGGAGATAATATAAGAAATAGATTTTCACGAGTGAGATGGTGGAAAATAATAGAGTCTGTCCCTGAAACTCGAGAAGCTTCTCTCGGTCAGCCTATCTCTACAACAGATCTAGATTAGTCAGACAGTCTACTAGAATATATATTTATAGTAATATGTATACCACTCACATACACACACACATAAGTGACGACAGTTAGACGCACAGACGTGAAATCTATAACAATGGAATATAGATATTTTGGGACGAGCTGACCGAAACACTTGAATAAGTTTATGTAAATTTTATTTGTCGTATGAAAATTCACCACAACCATAAGTTTGAATATAAATCACATATAAATACACATACACATAAGTCAATGAATTACTAAAAGAATAGACCCATAGGTGTAATCCTTTCCCCCTCTGTTGAGCCAACGATCCCGTTAGCAGAAAAGTTATAGCCCCCAAAGAGTCACAGATTTGTACGCTATGGTCTAGGATTTCCCTCTACAGTTAAGAACAGAGTTGATATATTAATCTATTCTAAGAGGAAAACATCATTAGCAACAAACTTGCATAAAGAAAACACAAAGTGGAGTGCATAAATTATACCATAAGGGAATCACTCAGTCCTGCTTTCTCTCTGTTCGTTCACCAGTGGCCACTGACATTCTTTCTTACCTACAAACTTGATGCCTTGCACCTTCAGGCGCAAACTTTAGGACACACACCCACAGTGAATCCGTGTTCTTTTTGGTAAAGAGAACTCCAGCTCTGCAGATACAGGTTTCATCCAATGTTCTGGGGAGCGTTCACTTTACAACTATATTTTAGGATTACTGTTTATGTCACTTGAATCAGTTCAGGTAAGAAATTTTAAATTGGCTCATAATGTCAGAATCTCGAGGTTTCCAGTACTTAGGAAATGACAGGTTGGTAACTTCTCTCAATATGAAATTATTGGTCACACCACAATTGGTCAAACGTCGGAAATGTTACTGTTTGTAATTTTTCTCGCCACAAGGGCTGAATGTACATGAGATTTAGGGAAGAAATATATTCTGGCTCGATAGGCCCAGTTACTGCATTTAGTCTTAAAGTTCGTGAGATGGGTACTCTGTCTCATTCTGGATGCAAACACAATGCCAGACAGGTTGTAACTTGGAAACTCACATATTTAAGTACAAAATGTTTCTTCTAGGTTATTCTCATATATATTGAAACCGCTGGTAGATTTTGGGCTTGACCCAAATGCTGTATAAAAGAAAAAGAAACATACAGAATACTAAATCATAATATTATACACACCTCCTACCCTACCCTCGCGTAAAATATAATATTCACTTCGGTTATATAACTTAACTCAGAAACTATAAGCTTAGCGCTTGTCTCATCGTTAAAATCTTTCGTAAAATAAATTCTAGTCATTTAAAAAAATCAATCATCATGAATTAGAAATACGTACATATTCCGTCAATACTCAATGATGAATCAGTGCATTTACCAGTTAGCTAAAATATTCACTGACTGGTTACTAGCAATTTAATTAAATTTATTTATAGCTGAATTAGTTTTTTAGCTAGAAATTATAATTTATTCTGCTATCCACTGTAACACGTAAACGTAGAGAAATTAGAATGACTGGCCTAACTGGCAAAACACTCTGCACAAAAATCTAGTGAAGATATCATTCGAACTAACAATAAACACTCGACAATACTAGTCAATATATATTTACCTCACAAAGAACTACTTAAGACTATTCTCCAACGCAAACTGAGATTATACTTAATAAAGTAATCTAGAAACGAAGCTAGATATGTCTAGAGAAACTGCGGAGTCTGAATGAATGAAGTCTAAACTGCTGGGGTTTAAATATAGGAAAGAAAGAAAATTAGAGCAGACTTAATACAATCTCAAATCTTTCACCGGTTTTTAACTTATAGGCGAACAGATCAGGGAAAAGTGATAACAATTCTTCCTTA
Organism: Oreohelix idahoensis; assembly: GCA_024509875.1. Lineage (NCBI taxonomy): Eukaryota > Metazoa > Mollusca > Gastropoda > Stylommatophora > Oreohelicidae > Oreohelix > Oreohelix idahoensis. The sequence goes on along the minus strand of JAMPIV010020870.1, from coordinate 8,029 downwards.
TGCGAAAGAAAGGTAAAGGAGCGAAAGAAAGGTAAAAGACAAGTGTAGAATAAAGAATAGATATCTGAAATCTATTAATCATAATATCTCTGCCACATTTCGAACCCTGCACCTTTGCCGCGACAGACTTTAAAAGAGGTCAATGGGATTAACCGCATCAGGCCGCCTAACCTTTTTTCTTTATTTTTTTTTTTTTGGATCTTTTTAATCGGCGTGCGTGCTTGTTTGTAATAGTACATCGGAGATATAATTAAATTTATAAAGCTACGATAAATTTATTGTGCTTGATATAACTTATCTAAAGGTCTTCTATATTTGGACATGCTCCCTAATATAACCGACTAGGTTGATCTGGACGCATCTCGCCAAAACGAGGCAAAATTTTTTAAAATTGTGCTTGATATCATCGTGGCTATAAATATTTGTTGTTATACTTAATCGCAACAGCTTGGCTATAGTAACATTAACAAGGTAACATTGTAGAAGGTAATATTACATTGATAATACCTACTAACAACGTAGCAATAATTACTTTTCTGGTATTTAGTAACATTCATGGCTTCAGTCAGTTTTTTTAACATCTAAGCTTCCATAATAATAAACATAAAAACATCAGGGTTATATTTATGGCTTGTAACATTGTGGCAATCAGTGTATTTAATTATAACAAGGTGGCTCTTTCTCTAAGGGACATTGTCTGACTATACACTGTTCCCCTGGAAAAATTCTTGTTAACGGAACGTGTACGACAGCTCTGGGTCAGATCTTAGGACTGGGTTATCAACTTCGACTGTGGTTTTTGCCAGTGTTTGAAAATGTTTCTGGAAAATCAGACAACGTCAGCGTCCCACCTTCAGACATCATCGTGAAATGTTTCTATAACCAGGTAAGCTACCAGACACGATTCCGCTTCTGATATTCTGTGATTCTGTTATGTGATTCTGATATTCTGTGATTCTGTTATGTGATTATACATGATTCGCCAAAAATAGTGTAAAGTAAAGTAACGGATCCCGTTACACGCCCATTGAGGCATATAGGGAGTATAGTGCTAGGTTCATATTTTCTTGACTATCGGTACACTAGGGGTCATGTGATCAGCATCACGCTGGCGGCCTTAACCTTCCCGGAGTTGCTCTGGTACCCAATTTATGAGGCTGGGTCGACCCTGGAGCCTTTTGTGGTCTATAAATTCCACCTCAACTGGGAATCGAACCATGGACAACGGAAGACATGTTAATGGACGATAGCGATCTTCACTGTTTTATACCACCGATCTTGTTACTTTGATCAGGACTTGTTTCACCAGTTTTCTTAATTTATGTTGCGTTTCGTTCATTATTTTATTTCTTGTTTTGATATTTCTTTATTTCTGGTTTTCCATTTTTCTTGTGTTATTATTGTTTTTTTTTTTCGCTCATCACCTGTGTTGTTTACTTTTTCATCTGCTTGTATCGCTTTTCTTGTCTGTGTTTCTCATCCTGGTATGTGTTTGTTTGTCGTATTTTTTTCTTTTCCAGTGTGCCTTAATTGAAAAAAACTGATAATAAACTTATGTTGTTTTTGTTGTTTTTAATATACAGCCTCAGTCTTTTTCGCACATTATTACTTTTGGAAAAAATTGTAGACACAGGGTTAGCATTAACGTTGGCGTTACCGAGTTGTTTTCTCTCTCTCTCTCTCTCTCTCTCTCTCTCTCTCTCTCTCTCTCTCTCTCTCTCTCTCTCTCTCTCTCTCTCTCTCTCTGCATTCTAATCCTAAGTCTAATTATACATCCTAACGCTGAACCTGTAAATGTAAATGTGCCTCCGGCGTCATATTTTCTTTTTACACATAATAAATGGCTGCAAATACTAAAACAATAATTGTTAATGCTAATCTAAACCTTAATCCTTACTCTCTATCAATGTGGTGAAAAATTCTAATACCCATATATAAATTAGAACATAAATGTAAAGCAGAAAGCAAATATAAGAAAGAAAGAAGAATGGAGCAAGACCAGTGCTTTCCCAATAGCGCAAAAGCCTGAGATTAATAACGCCGGAAGGGCTGAACGCAAAATCTCTGCTTTCCCTGCTGCATTCTTCAAATAATTGTATCGCCACACCCCCTGTAAAAGATGTACTGTATTTTCTCAATGACCTAGATACTAAAACTAACAGTAGTGTAATTACACGCACAGGGTTAACTTAAAAAGACAGACGGACGAACTAAGAGAGAGAGAGAGAGAGATGCACTGAGGGACGCATGCAGTTATGCTGCTCGCTGTGTGTCGCTGTGTAAGCCATCTCGCACGCCGTTTGCATGGCCTGATTTTCAAATAAACAGTGATGAAAAAAACGAACGACACGACATTAGGTTTCGAAAACAGGTTTAATTCTTATTAGGAAACCTGATACTCTACTGTTTTACGTCTGAGCTCCTGACTTTATACTGATAGTACAGTTAAAAGGATGCGGACAGATGATAGTTAAAATAAACAACTAAGATCGAAAAAAGACAGTATTTTTAAATAAGCCATTTAGTCTCATGATAATTGTATATTCGGGTTTCTGAAGACTTGTGGACAAAGAATATGTAATTGGTTGTTTAAATAGTCCATTAGATAATTAGATATTGATAGTAAAACATATAGAGAACAGAGATACTGTCAGGTTTGGTCATATCTGCTTGGGATGGAATTCCCTGAATTTTTGTTGAAACATAGTAGTGACAGGAAGTCTAAGATAGTACGAGGGAGGCCATTGGCTGAACTTTGAAGTTAAAAGAAATTTAATTGGGTGACCTATGAATAACAAATAAATGCCTAGAAACGGAGTAAAATTGAATGACTGTGTACTCTTTTGAAAATATTCAAAACGATTGGTCAGTGTACTGGATATTGGCAGAAAAAATCTTAGAGGGGACGCCATATCGTTACACAAAAGAGAGATGAGAGCAGGCAGTGTTATTCAAAATTAAATATATATATATAACAGCCTGGACTTACTGCAGATCAAACTGTGTCAGTCATCTTTAGTGTGTATTTCCTTACGAATTGTGGTAAGCTAGACATTTTTAATATGTATTTATATGAAAATTGAATGTGAAATGATAAATTATGTCTGTATGTGTGTGGTTCAGTAGCAAACCTGAGGCAAAGCCTAGATATTGCTCCACCATGTAAAAGATTGTCAGAGAGGAGTATAACTGCATATATATATATATTGGATTGCCATATAGTAACATAACACCTATCCTATTGTATGGAAGGGATTACAGCTGGAATTGCAGAGGCGTTGTAACCATTAGGGAGAGGAATACTGGTGTATATTGTCACATGAAAAGCTAGCAGTTGGCCAAAAGCGCTGAACTTTATGTTTGTTTGTACTGTCATGTACTTCAGTGTGGAATAATATTGTATATTAGTTATGAAGAAGGAGGCACAACCTTCTCATTTCAGGGACCGTGGTATAGATGGTGATATTGCATCGTCCGGTCTGAGTACTGCGTGATCCAGAAAGCTGGCAGCAGACTCCTTGCACAAGATAGCGGCCATTGTCTATCTTACTATCAAACTGAGAAGCAAGCGAGCAGAGGATACAGGTTTCCTGCAACTGCATTATGAGATAAGAGCTTGTCAGCACGAAAAGACTCAACCTTGAATAAAATAACCCTGAACTGAACTTTATTATATAAAAGGGGACAGAAATTTTAAGGAAACAGAATCTGTGAATCCTTCAATAAGATTTCCACCAGTAACAAACACATGAAGTCATGATGAAAACCAACAGTCTAGCTATTAATGACAGTATTACCTCATAATATTACACAACAACACCACACTCATATTGCTATAACAGTCTATGACTGGATAAATATCCAGTGTATAAATACTTGTATATAAATATTGTGATTACATTTTTATTGTGATGCCTGATTCACAAATACAATAGAATCAGGAAAGATATTGAAAGATCATTAATACATTTTAAAAAACTTAACCCTTGACTTAATAAGATAGTCTTTTAGAGTGTTATGTGTTTGTGATTGTCAAAGTGCTGTAAATTGTGGAAATTATTAAAGCAATTGTGTATATGTCAGTTGGTTGTTATACGTACACTTCATCACTATCATAACCCTAGACACTTAACGAAGCTATTATTCATTTATTCAAGAATAAGTCTGATTGAGATCGAAATGTGGTAGCAAGTAAGGTCTTCTGTATACACACCAAATTTATTATCTTCAGAAACCTTCACAGCTGATCTCATTCAGTACACTAAGTCTCCTATAAATATATTTATTTCCCAACTCACCACAATCAAGTTTCTTTACAAAATAATTATTTACAGGAAAAACAAAACGATCCTAACGCTATTTTGGTAATCGTTACGCCGTATCGTGATACGTTAACTTCGGACGAAAAAAGAGCACGCATTGCGCGAAACTTATCTCGATACTGACAGGTTACGTCGTTGGCTTCAAGTCTGCCCCCGTCAGTGTTTTGACGGGTGTACTTGCTAGTGAGTTGTAATTGGGAATGTCTCAGTTACTGTAGACATTATACTCAGCTGCTGTCATTATCGTATTGGCAACACACTGCCAAGTTATTTCTTCCACATTGTCGATACGTTAATCAGAAATTCTAAATGCATATTTTTTTTATCTGAATTGTTCATACTTACAGTGTTACTTTAAAGAAATATTAACAAATAAAGTATAGGTAGTTCTCTGTTTACGCATGCTTCATTTACGTGAATTCGAATTTACGCTCACCAATCTTAAAGCATTCTTGTTTAATTTAAGCGCCAAACTAGAAGTTACGCGACGCGGTAGTTAGACATTTTTGTAGTCCGTATTTTGTCTGCGCGCCAAAGGGAGCGCGAGAGGAACATGATGCCAGTAAAAATGTTGCTTTCATGAATTTTTGGAAGGCATTCACTATTAAAGATGCACTTTCGCTAATTAAGACAGTTTGGAATGAAGTTCTGCGGCGATGCATAAACTCTGTTTGAAAACTTTGTCCTTAACTCTGTCATGACTTTGAAGGCTTTTGCGTTGATGAATAGTACCACAGCTATTAAGGATCGTGTCAGAATGGCATCAAGAGCTGATTAAGATGGAATTGATGAAAATAAAATTGTAAATGTGCTTGAATCTCAGAACATAGGACTGAGCAATAAAGACTTTGTGGCGCTGGAGAAGATCGCCACGGAAGAAGAAGAAAAAGATGCAGCTACTTGCAGAAGCCAGCAACAACCATCAGGCCGACAACTTACAATGAAGCTGATTAAAGGAGGCATCGCAACTTCTTTAATCCTGCCTTATGATCTTTGAACAAGATGATCCTAACATGGACAGGAGCCTTATGGTCAGGAGGAAAATGATGGAATGTGCTGCTCACTACCAAGAAATCTTCCGTGAGCAGAGAAAGTCACACACTCAATTCTAGACACCTTCTTCGGGAAACAATTCATTGCCGAAGCATCTGTTTCTCATTCAGATGACTCACCACCCAACTCCTCGTTGAATTAGTAGTTGTCGAAAATGAAGTCGTTAATGGTGCTACTCCTATTAATCTGGAATAATTTACCACATGTTTTCTGTACAAGTACTTAATATGAATGGTATATGTTAATTTAAATTGTTTATTATTACATGTATTTAATATTTATTATTGTGTACGGCATTAGTGGAACGTATCATTCTTACTTTAAATGTTTTTAATGAGAAAATCCTGTTCCATTTACGCGATTCCTGTTTTTGCATGAGGGTCTAGGGAACGCATATATTGTGCAACAAAGAACTACCTGTAATAACAATAAAGTAAAACTGTTTTATATTGTCTAATTGTGCGTCTATTCTGTATTATATTTGTATTCCATAACTTCATGTAACACGTTATTGGTTTTTTGGTTCAATGTTTAAATAAACTATTATTTATTTTGCATGGGCAAACTCATCATATAAAACAGACAGAAACCACTAGTGCAAGAGCATGTTAGTGCTTTTTTTATGCATCCTGTAAGGTGGCCAGCTACAGTGGTGGCTTTATGCTCCATAGGGAGGGAAAGAAAGATGATCAAGATGGTGGACTTATTATTTCTTGTGTTTTATTTAATTTTCTCAATGTATTTATGAACAAACTTATGCTGGTTTCAATATACATTATTACTATGCCGTTACTACCTATAGTAAATTATTATTGTTTATTTGTGTCTGACAGCTGATTGATAAACTCAAACCATTCATCAGAAAGTCCAGTCTCAGCATTGGAGCAGTGGTTAACAATTCTAAAATGGCGGAGTTCTATGGAACATCGATGGTGGTTAGCACCGCTAAAATGGCAGAGTTCTTTGGAACATCTACGGCGGGCAGCACCTCTACAATGGCAAATTTCTATTCAACATCGAAGATTCCAATGCCAAAACTAACGTATACAAGCAGCACAAGTGACTTCAGAGATTCAGGTGTCGTGACTGCCAATCAGAACTCAGCAAACAACATTACAAACGAAAGTTCGAGAACGTACACCTTCCAAATCCCATTTATGTATTGGGTCACGGGCCCTATTCTTGCTGGAGACCAGCAGACCAGAGATGAATTCGAGCATGCCTTGGTCGAGAAGCTTCTTCACGAGAATATAGAAGTGAACTTTGACGATGAAGTGAATGTGAGTTTTAAACCCGTAGTTATGTGGCCTGGTCATGATCCTGGACTGTTCTGCACTGAGATTATAAAGACAGATTCCGATATTAATTGTTATCAAGATCAACTAATCACGCCAACAGACATTTTTAGTTATCCTATGAATGACCTTGACCTATTTCTGAACTTTACAAACTTGCTGACTTGTAGCTACGTCAGCTTTTTGCATTCTCAGTACATCGTCCAGAGAAATGTCAAAGATTTTAAACCCGACATTTTTGTGATGATCAGTTTCAACGTTGCTAAAATTAACATTTCCAGCCAATCTGATCTCAACATGATAGCGGTGGACAGCAATGGGACGCTAAATGTATGCCTTGACCTACTTGACCAGAAGCTGCCTTCGAGATCTCAGTCGACAGTTTCAATTATGTTTCTGACCCAGTACGTCCTTACATTGGTGTGCCTGGGCATCTCTATGCTGTGCCTGCTATTGGCGCTGGTAACTTATGCCGTGTTTCCTGTGTTACGCAGCGTGGCCGGCATGAATAATGTTTGCCTATGTTCAAGTCTTCTGCTAGCGCAGACCTCGACCCTTGCAAGCTCTCACGTGTATGTTTTAATCGTCGTCACTATCTTCAATACAAACGAGCCATCTTCCTCATCAACACAGTTCACAAACCCAGTTCATCATCATTATCCTCATTATTATTATCATCATTATCATCATCATTATCATCATCATCATTATCATCATCATATTCATCATTTTCCTTTGTACTCCTTGTGAAGTATGGAGCCACCATCGCAGTTGGTCGTCTTGCCGGAAGTCTGCACCAAGCATTCACATGCTCGTGAGATTTGTTTTTACGTGATGAGATTGTCAACCCTTTGCACAACCTTATAGTAGTCGCCTTTTACGACATGCCTGAGGGAGCAGTGGTCATATTCTTTCTTTGTCTTATCAGGGACCTCCTGGACTATCACGTGACATCAACCCAGTTACAAACACTAATACTAGCCTCTATATCGTCTTTATTATCAAAACTTCACTGTCGTAACCTGGACCATCATCTAATTAGTTGTATCGTTACTACACATCTAGCTCATTCCAATGTCAAAAAACACCTAACTGATTCCTTTGATGCAATATATTTTACTCATTCCATTGTCACAACGCATCTAAAATTTTCCTTTGACACAACACATATTATTTATTCCATTGACACAAAACACCTAGTTTGTTCCCTTGCCGCAATTAATTTTAATTATTCCACTGCCACAGCACACGTAATTTGTTCCCGTGACTCAAAACATTTTGCTCATTCCACTGTCACAACACATCTAGTTATTTTTATTTACACAAAACATGTTATTTATTCCCATTGTCACAACATAT